>JAVGVS010000223.1:180586-498086 GCA_032718565.1 Distichodus sexfasciatus | reverse complement strand
GAAACTAGAGCAAAGGAATGAAGAACCTGCACGAGACACTTGCGTGTACATCGCGCACCTGACGGATTGAGAGAGTGAGAGAACGTGCGTATGTGTGGATCACTGCTGGGCACCCCCCAACCCCAAGCACCCCCACGTCCAAATCAATTCAATTTATTGGGGATTTTATGTAACTTCAATTTTTATTAATATAACAAAGAAAAAACCACTGGTTTCTAGTAGAAAAACCCTGCTTTTTTCATCAGTGATCCTGTGACTCCCAAATCTACAGAACAGCATGCAGAATGGTTTACACGTGACTAGTCAGACACATATCAATTTACTGATTTTATAACATTCAATTTTTTTACATATTAAAGAATTTTCTATGGAAACCCAAATGTCCCATTGTTCACACTGCAATTGAAACTTCGCATTTCTCTCAATTTCCATCCATGTGCTTTAACTTCTTTCTCCAAGCAATTGCGTCATGGTACATTTCAACCTCATGTGCGCCACCTACTGCTCCTACGGATTTCAGCAAACCTGAAACGTCAGTAAGGATTCCAACAGTAAAGGAGATCTAACTATTGTTTTAATAGGGTGACAAATAAAACCAAAGTTTTCCAGAAATGAATCGTCTTTCTATGAAATGGTCACTTGATGAAAGCTATTTATGACTTGCCGCAAGTGTCTTTTTTTCTTAAAAATATTAGTTAGGCCTATAAATTGGAAGGTCCAGAAAAACACAATAAATTGACGTGTGTCTGAGTAATCCCATGTAGCCAAACCATTCTGAATTGATTTGGGCTCAGACGGTCAATTTGTGTGAAGCTATTGAAAAAAATAGATTATTCCATAGAAAAACAACTGTATTTCTTTGATGTATTAATAAAAATTTGAAGGTGCATAAAATGCCAATAAATTGAGAGGAGCGTTTAGTTTACAATATTTAAGCAGTCAGTTATAGGCTGTCTGTAGGCTATTCAGGAGTGGGACCAAGAAAACCATTTTATTTTAAATTTTATATTTTATTTGATATTGTCTATTGTTGGAATGTCAGAATTCAGTGCTAAATAAATATTTCCATAGTTTTGATTTATGCTTTGAAGAATGCCTCGACTCTAGTGAGGTAAGTGCATTACTATATATATATATATATATATATATATATATATATATATATATATATATATATATATATATATACATGTATATATATATGTATTATATATATATAGCCGCAGTCACACAATGGAGGAGTCAGAGCTGGAGCCAGCACGACAGAGCCAGGGCGGAAACACAATTTTGTCTTGAAAATTCAGACAACACATTAACAGGAGAAAGAGGGCGGAATATGAAGGCTGTGATTGCTACATTCATATAGCTGTAAAAAGCAAGACAATGAGGAAGTAATCCAAAGTATTCAGAATACATTACTCACATTGAGTATTCTAATGGAATACATTACAAACTACATTTTACAAACTACATGTATTCTGTAGTGTCTCTGATGTCACATACTGTACATACTGTACATCCCAACCTGATACTCTGCGCCATAGTTTTTGACCCAGGAAGTTGTGAAAACATTAGAAAACACAATAGTTTCATTCAGTACCTCACTGCTCTCTAAACTGCTGACCAAGACTTTAGTAATGGGGCCAAACTGAAAACTGTAATATATTAAAACAAAACGGTTCCAAATGATAAGCCAATGGATTTTGATGATTCTTTATCAGTGTTTTGTGACATTTTTAAAGTTCTTTACAGACTTTCTTTCAAACCTCATGCACCCTATGTGTATAAGAGGCCCGGTTTTCCAAATACAGCTTGGGTAGTGGATCATTAAGTGGTGTTTTGGAATCAAATTTAACTCTGGAAAGAGAGATTTAAAAAGCTTGTGATGATTCAAATAGCATGTCATACAATGGGTTACAGTAGGTAAAAATAAAATGTTTACAATTTGAATTAAGAGGAGCAACAAGTTCCAACAGCTATCATTCCTGCAAATGAAATCTTCAAAAATCACTGGTGTATTGTGTAAAAGTCACCATGACTGAATAGCATTAAGGCCAAGATACTTGCTACTGTTATACAGTTGTTAGCCCATTGGCCTGTTTTTATTTTGGGTATATCCGTAATTAAAGATCACAATTCTTTTTGACAACAACTCTATTTAAAGTTCTTTATCAACAACTGAAACACAAGCTTTAACTCATACTGCACCACTCTTTACAGCACATCATCCATTATATTTACAGCGTAGGCTTCTGAAGTATAGAACAGCTTGAGTGAATTGACCAGAAAGGCTTTTTTTGTACCAAATTTTGAGGCCAAAGCATGAATTTGTTGAATGACATCACAATGTTCTGAATTAAGGTCTTTTGAACGTAGAATTAAACCTGGATGATCTTCACTGAAAACTGACTGCGACACTATCTTATCAGTTAAATAAAATCTGCAGCAACAATTTGCTCCATATGATTCAGCAAAACCAAAAAGGCCATGTAAAGCTGTCACCAGTAACTTGAAAAAGTAATCCCTTTCACAGGTGTAGCAGAGAAGGGAACCTCCATTCCTTCAGTCTCTAAGATCTTAAGACCTTTAACAAGTGGCTTTCGAATAGGATCAAACCCATATGTCTTTAAGTGCTCTGATGAATGGCTACAAGATGAATGTTCATCAAAACAGAATTTAGCTCTGGTGGCAGATTACTTTTAAACTAAAGTAAATGCATGGATGTTTGCGCACTCTCGTTTTTGAGCCTAATGGATTAGCAGTTTCAAAATCGTCATAGTATAGATCTGAAGAGCATGTTCTTGTTGTGAAAATAAACAGTGATTCCATCTTCAATGTTCTCCAAAGTTTATCTAGAGGCATCAGATGAGGCTTGGGTTAGGTGTTAGGGTTAGGGCTTAGCGTTAGGGTTGGCCTCATCACACGACACATCAAAAGCAAATTTTGCCTTGAAGAGCTTGTCAGAGGCAACAACCCAAGTCTGTGGTGTACAGGGAAGAACCATTTCATCCAGGACAATATAGAAATTCTGGAGGCTGTTCTTTCTTTCACCAACACACAGGAGGAATGACTGGGCAGGGCCAGTTTCCTTAAGAAAGGTCTGCATACTTCTCCCCACCTGAGACAGAGAAGGACAGTAAAAAGACGCAGAGAAAAAAAAATGAGTTGATGATGTGTGAAGGTACGATTGCCTAGAATATAGAATATTTTCCAGTGTCTGACTCTCTGTGCACAATCTTTTGTTTTCATGTGTATTATTAACTTTAATTATGACAAAGTTGCTGCTGTGCTGAGACACTATTCTTGTCTGGAGAAAAACTAAAAATAAATCTGTATCATATCAGTACACTTGCCATCTCAAAATGGCTTTTCTGGGTATCTTTATGTCAATACTTACATAACCGCTCTTTACATAAAAGACTGACCCATTACTGAAGAAATATTCACCCCAGAACAACCACCCAAGTAGATTCTGCAACAAATTCTACCAGTACATCTAAAATTATAATCATTATTAAAAGATGTCTCTCTTTCATGTCTGCCACAAGTATGTCCTCCATCTTTCTTCTTGTTCCATCAGAAAGGCATTTTTTCTCATATTCTTAAATTAATATTTGGTCACTGCCTGGCTTTGAATACAGAGCTGCTTTGACAGCCTGAAGTAACAACTAAAACATTCATACAGAGAATAATCTGGGTGGATTAAAAACATTCAAACTGACAAACTAACTGTACTTACAGTACTGAAATAACTATTATGAAAACAATGTTTTCATTTAGGGTTAAACCAATATATCAGTGCTGATATCAGCATTTAAACAATCATACCATATGTGTCCATATATTTGTAATTTTGAAAACTCAATGACATTGAACAGTGGTACAAAATATTGGCAACCGGCAGCTAAAACAGATGAGAACATAGATAACTTACATCTCTTGCAATGCTGCTGTCATGGGGGTCCTTCAGTCACACTTTTTTTTTTTTTTTTTTTACAAACTTTGGTAGATTCAACTACTATGAATTCGGTGATGAGCCTTCGATGCATGTGATGCTGATGGTGACCACTCTGAGATAGGCCTCTGAAGAAAACTCCTCAATATTGCTATATAAGAACAAGCACAGATTGTTTATTTAACAAATAAACTAGAAGTGCATTTCCTCGAGAAAAGTGTGTGGTCGAATGGTTTCATAAGACATCATGTATGATGTTTTAGAATTTCAATTCAATTCTATTAATTTTTTTTATATGGCGCTCTTTACAACTGACATTGTCATAATACTCTATGAAGAACCTTGACAGAAATGAAGTGAAGTGAAAGTCATAAGTTTCCAAAAAAAAAAAAAAACTCCTCAAGTGAAGTACAGATACTCAAAAACTGTACTTAAGAACAGTACTCAAGTAAATGTACTTCGTTACTGTCCACCTGATGTTAACTCTGATGTTAACTTGTGTATGAAATGTTCACACACCCCGCTCGCCCAGAGGAGGACGGGTTCCCTTTCTGAGTCTTGGTTACTCTCAAGGTTTCTTCCTACTAGAGGGAGTTTTTCCTTGCCACCGTCGCCTCGGGCTTGCTTGATGGGGGTTTAGGCCGGTTATATGTAAAGTGCTTTGTGACAATGACTGTTGTTAAGAGAGTAATATAAATAAAATTGAATTGAAATGAATTGGATTCGATGCTAAGGCTTTGGAATCGACTCTCGAGTTCCACGTAACTGGAGAAATCGATTAATTTGGGATCGACTACTAGCCCTGGCTGGTTAAGCTTGATTCGGGAAGCTGCGGCGTTAAGCAGGCGAATAGAAGCAATTTAAGGGATACGACAATGATTAAACATATTTTCTTAACAGGCGCTCCAGGTAATTTACGTTAATGTTCCGTCTGTGACCGTCGGTACCTCAGATTTAAAAACGCCAACAAGCAATGATATGCGTGTTTTAGCGGTTAACTCGCTGTCTGCATGGGTTCGCCTTGTGTTTATTATTGCACTTAGCACACACACTCCCATAACAGCTTAATTAAATTATGAAGATTGTATTATTAATATTATCTTTGCGCAGGTGTGGGGAAAACCACACTGATACAAAAAGTTTGTGAGGCGATGATCTCCGCTGGCGAGGACGTAAATGGCTTTTACACTGAGGAAGTGCGGGACGGTGGGAGAAGAGTAGGTTTTGATGTAGTCACTGTAACTGGCGTGAGAGGACCACTGTCCAGAGTGGGGTACATCTTTTAAAACTGCTTTAGTATTTTGAGCTTTTGTACGCATGTCTTTCTCTTATACTTCTCACATTATTTCTTTCTGATTTTAGACACGAGTCCAGTTCTACCAAACGAGAATATAAAGTGGGCCATTATGTAGTTGATGTTGACTCATTTGAAAAAATTGTTCTGCCTCTTTTCTTAAATGTAAGAAAGCACACAATGACACCATTATTCTAATTACTTTTTTATGTGTAATAAATTCACTGTTTTCTTTTCTATTCAATGTGTATTTTACATGATGTCGTATTTGGATCCTTTTTACTATTCATCAGTGTTGCCTTTTTCTCTCTAAGCTAAGTGCTCCTTTTCAAAACTAAATGAAGTTTCAAAACTAATGGAGCACTGCACTGTTTATTAGCCTTTCATGTTTTTATTTTGCAATAGATATATGTAGTTAAAAACAAGGTTTATAATCTTTTAGGTCATTCTTTTAGTTGCACTGATAATGCATTGGTATTGTAAGATATTATTGCACTGATATTCTTTGTGATTTTGACTCATGATAGTCTGTTTGCCATCACAGGTGAGTGAAAGAAGCAGAAGACTGTTTGTCATAGATGAGATTGGGAAAATGGAACTGTTCAGTCAAGCTTTTATTTGTTCTGTGAGGCAGACTTTGGACAGCTCAGGCTGCTCCATCCTGGGAACAATCCCTAGTCCTAAAGGAAAACCCCTGAACCTAGTGGAAGACATACGAGCAAGAAAGGATATTAAGGTGTTCACTGTACGTTAGGCTCTGCATTTTTTCACTACCTACATATACTGTTTTAAACTGATAAAGAATGAGTATCCAAATATGTTCATTATGCAGCAATTTTTAGGTTTGAAAGTACAGATTTTTAGCTTTGTGTTCAACCTGCATTTTGTAATGATGCCTGCAACATTCGCTGTCACATCCCAACGAAATAAGATTTATCATTGTTTACATTAATAAGACACAAACATATTTTTGTCATGCTTTAAGACAGATGCCTGTTTAAGTGAATGTTCATGGCGGTGGTGTTGACTGTATTGTATGCCAACTGTGCACATTTATATTCTTTGCAGACAAGCACAGTTACAGTGATTTCATGAGGCTCAATGGCACAGTGAATAGTTAGTAGCATCAAGCCGTGCTGCCTTAGATTGTTAGATACTCTGCTCAGTCATGTTTCATAAAATTCATCATCAAAAAAAAAATCTTCATCATTCAGTCATCTCCTTCCAGTTCACATTGGCACCCTGACTTTTGATACAAAATAATTCAACATCCTGGCAAATGAACTTAAACGTTTTCCTTTTTAATTCACACAGGTTACAAAAGCAAACAGAAATGGAATTTTTGAAGAAGTTATGTCTGCAGTGAAGGCATGTTCAAAGTAAAACTGGC
Source organism: Distichodus sexfasciatus (assembly GCA_032718565.1). Taxonomy (NCBI): domain Eukaryota; kingdom Metazoa; phylum Chordata; class Actinopteri; order Characiformes; family Distichodontidae; genus Distichodus; species Distichodus sexfasciatus. Next base: position 491,447 of record JAVGVS010000223.1, on the reverse strand, counting down.
AAGAGATACAGAGAATCAACCTTTTGAGTAAAACAAACCACAAGGAAGATGAACATAGGTGATAACTATATCCATTTTTGTTTTGTTCTGAAATCCCTGCCCGCTTTCTTGGTCTTTGTATTACTGTTCATTTTTGAATAACCTCAAGAGAAGAGGTTGCAGTAGAGGTGGAAGATGATCAGAGAGGCAGTGCAGGTAACTTAAGCTGTTTGTTGAAATAATTAAAATTTGCCTCAAAATGGTCAAAACAATAATTTGGGCAGCAAATATAGTCTCTCCCTCAGATAATGTAGAATTTATTATTTTGATTGCTTGCATACAATAATATTTATATATTTATGTACAGTTAATAAAAACAGTATTTGCTGCCAAGTGTGCTGATTTTTATTTCATTGTCAAAATCTGCAATGATGGATATTGTGTTAAATGAGCAACTGAGGAAATGGAACAAAATCTTTAAACTTAATCAACTTTATGTACCTGATTGTATGTGAGTAACAGCCATGTATGGGAATTTTGTCTGGTAATCTGGAAGGACAGGGTAGTAGTGTAAAAGCAACTTCACATTTTAAAGGTGAAGGAGTTGTCTTTGTGCTGAAGTTAAAAGGGCAACTAACTGCCCCACTGTTTTGTAACACTCAAGTCAAAGTCAACTTTATTGTCATCTCTGCTATATACTGTACAGATACATAGAGAGACGAGACGACGTGGCTCCAGGTTATTTCCAGTGCAAACAAACAAAGAACAGTAGAACAGAGAATAAATAGGCAGTGGCACGACTAGGCACATGGGATAGACAATAAATAAGTAGAAATACTAAAATATACATTAAACAATATACATTTTAAACCAGACAATATACAATATACATTTTAAACTAGACAGTGATTTCTTTTTTTTTTAAAATATATATATATAATTAGAGGCTAGAAATAAACATAGAGGTAAAATGTTTGTCAAGTCAGGATGCAGTATTCTTAACAGGTTGAAATTGACATTTACACTGAGTTATAATAGACAGATACTATATCTGGACTATTTTCAAGTACAATATTCAGTATATGTGCAAATATGCAAACATTTAAACAGGTGCAGATTGACATTTTACATTGGATGTGCACAAGGTAGAAGGTTATAATATAACAGATACTATATTCAGCTATTTATGTGTACAATGTCCAGTGTATGTGCAAACATTTGTACAGCAGCGTATAATGTGCAAATAAGTGGCAGCAATGCAGTATCATAACAGTAGTTATTGTGCATCAAAGTGACGGTGGTGTGTAAAGTAAGGTGCAGTAAAGTGCAGTGGTGCAACAGAAACAGTTTCTTCACAGTCCAGGTGTGTGTGTGGGGGGAAGTGTGATGGCAGGGAGTGAGTTCAAGAGTCTGATGGCTTGTGGGAAGAAGCTATCACGCATCCTGGAGGATCGAGACCTGATGCTGCGAAAGCGTCTGCCAGATGGAAGGAGTGTGAACAGTTCGTGTGAAGGGTGTGAGGGGTCGAGCACGATGCAGGAGGCCCTTCTGATGCAGCGCTTGTAGAAGATGTCCTGCAGCGGCGGAAGAGCTGCTTCGATGATGTTGCCAGCTGTCTTGACCACCCTTTGAAGCCGCCAGATATCGGCAACAGCGCTGTTACCAAACCAGACAGAGATGCAGTTAGTCAGGACGCTCTCTATGGTGCCCCTGTGGAATGCGGTGAGGGTGGGAGGGGGTAGGTTGGCTCGTTTCAGCCGTCTCAGGAAGTGAAGACGCTGCTGGGCCTTTTTGGTGATGGAGGTGGTGTTGGTGGTCCAGGTGAGATCGTCTGAGATGTTAACTCCCAGGAACTTAGTGTTTTTTACAGTCTCAACCGTGGAACCGTGGATGCAAAGTGGTGTGTGGGTGGAGCAAGTTCTCCTGAAGTCGACGATCATTTCCTTTGTTTTGTCCACATTCAGCGACAGGTTGTTCTCACCGCACCAGGCAGCCAGCTGCTGAACCTCATCTCTATACGCCGATTCATCGTTGTTGCTGATGAGCCCCACCACGGTCGTGTCATCGGCGAATTTGATGATGTGGTTTGAGCTGTGCAGGGCGGTGCAGTCGTGAGTCAGGAGTGTGAACAAAAGTGGGCTGAGAACGCAGCCCTGAGGAGCTCCGGTACTCAGCCTGATGGTGCTGGAAATGTTGTCGCCGATTCGGACGGACTGAGGTCTCTCTGACAGGAAATCCAGAATCCAGTTACAGAGTGAGGTGCTCAGTCCCAGCTTGCTCAGTTTCATACACAGTCTTTGGGGGATGATGGTGTTGAATGCTGAACTAAAGTCTATGAACAGCAATCTAACATAAGAGTCTTTATTGTCCAAGTGAGAGAGGGAAAGGTGAAGTGCAGTGGATATCGCGTCCTCGGTTGACCTGTTTGTGCGATAGGCAAACTGCAGAGGGTCCAGTGAGTGTGGGAGGTTGCCTTTCACCTGTGTCATGACAAGTCTCTCAAGGCACTTCATGGTGATGGCGGTCAGAGCGATGGGCCGGTAGTCATTCAGGCAGGAAACTGGGATGACAGTGGTGGACTTGAAGCACGCTGGGACGATCATCTGGCTCAGCGAAGTGTTGAAGATGTCCGTGAACACCTCGGCTAGCTGGTCAGCGCAGTCTCTCAGCACACGACCTGGAATGTTGTCTGGACCAGCAGCTTTTCGCGGGTTGACCTTGGCGAAGGTTCTCCTCACGTCAGCTGCAGGCAGAGAGATGGTCTGGTCGGTGATGGGAGGCGTTGCTTTCGTCGTCTGCGTGTTGTTTAGTGCATCAAACCGTGCGTAGAACTTGTTCAGTTCCTCAGAGAGTGTGGCATCCCCCTCACAGCTGCTTGGTGCTGGCTTGTATTGGGTGACAGCCTGGATGCCCTGCCATAGCCTGCGAGAGTCTTTTGTGTCGTTAAAATGGTTCTGGATCTTTTTTGCGTGCGCTCGCTTTGCTTGACGGATAGAGCGAGAGAGGTTAGCCCTGGCTGTTCTGAGGGCAGCTTTATTCCCGGACCGGAAAGCAGCATCTCTCTCTCTCGCACGCACCTGTGCTGTGAACCAGGGCTTCTCGTTGGCTCTAGTGGTGATGTTCTTCAGGACGGTAACATCCTCTATGCACTTGGAGATGTAGCAAGTCACAGATTCTGCAAACTCGTCCAGGTTGATGCAGTCATCGTACGTCGCCGCCTCTTTAAAAACATTCCAGTCCGTGCACTCAAAACAGTCCTGGAGTGCTGAGACAGCTCCACTGGGCCAGACTCTGATGGTTTTCCTGGCAGGTCTTGTGCGTTTCAGCAGCGATGAGTCAATCAAATTGTATACTGACTGTGGTGAAGCTTTGAGACATTGATAGTGGAACACTTCTTGCCATAAGTTTTGTAAGATCTCTGCATTTTCAATCCCCTGGCAAAAAAGAGGTGTTGAACTTGAATCGGGGAGTACAGAATCATCAATACATACATAATGGGGTGTCTTGTTGATCCTGGAAACTTGGAGCCTGAAGAGCAGCTTTCAGAGGATGGGCTGGAATGTGTTTTCAAAGTGAATTTGTCTGTGGATGGCCTTATTATACTTTTTAAATGATCTTTATACGTAATTTATTCTTCTCTTCCTTTCTTCCTAAATTCTAAAGATATCTATATTGTACATTTTTTTCTTTTTATAAGCATTTTCTGTTCTCTAATCCAAATCTTACCCTCATATTTGTGTTTCCTTACATATACTGTAACAATACATATTACTGTATTTTCTTACACAATGAATGTATACAAAAAGCATAATGGTCTTTGGAACATCCTTTTCATAAACTTTTGTTTTCTCCTTTAATGCAGTAATAGCTTTCAATTATTTATATCATATCACTCAACAAAAGTTTGCAATATTGCAAACACAGGAAGATGACATAAGTAGTCCTTGAACAATTTCCTTGAGCTACTCTCAATTTTGATTGTAAATATATATCTAATATATTAATATCTATTAATGTTGTACTGTTTGTGGTTATTCTTCTTGGTTTTATAACCACTTCATTAATTACAGACATGATCCTGAAGTTTTATACACATAACATATTGTAACATATGGTATTTTGCTATTTTAACCTCATTTCCTATAGTTAAACATTGTATGTATTATGTATTATATTTACATGGCCTTAGTCATACTGCGTGTTAATGAGATTTCTACATACCGTGCAACTCCTTTTTATTTATCTTATTATTAATAAAGTGAAAGTGAGTGATTATTTGTCATTGTGAACATAGCACAGCACACAGTGCACCACAACAAAATGTGACCTTTGCATTTCCATGAAGGAGCAGTGGCAGCTGACATAGGCAGCACCTGGTGAGCAGTGCTTCGGGACAGTACCTTGCTTATGATTACCTCAATGGCATCTTTACCGCTCATAAACAGCTCATGAACGTCCAGTTCAACACCATGCTCTTATTCATTATCAAGCCGAGTCTCAGATTCAGCAAGTTATAAAAATTATGCAAATTGGCCTTGATTTTACAGAAATTTTATGGAGGCTTCTGCTATTGAAATGCATTATTGATAATGCACCTTTCATTTTCACATTTTGATTAAAATAATCATCTGTATAATATTCATACTTATTATGTTGTAAATGTGCGTTTGCATCTCAATATCATTTTCTATCTTTCATGTTCTATGTGTTCAAAAGTTTTAAAATTCAAATGATCGTGCAGCATTATTTTATTTGAATGATCACTCATGTTTACAGACTATTCCACATCCATTTCTCAAATGGTAAAGTATATAATCCATCATTGCTCTATGACATTTATTTGTCAGTCTATGTAAGTATTCCTCCAGATAGACTGGTCCCTTATCCACAATCATTGACAACTCATTGCAGCAGTCAAGATTGTATCGCTTATCATCTGTAGTGGTCTTTAGTCTTTAAGTTCTCTTGTCAGTATTACTTTGGCTTCTTCGGGTGTTCTATTTAATCATATCACTTTACAGTTCCTTATCCTTGCTGCTTGTATTGTGTTTCGTTTCTGCAAAATATGTGCATGTTTGTTAAGAATGTCAGCTTCTTAGCCTGCATCAGTTGTTTGTTTTCAATTTACAAACCAGACTACTTTGCCAAGTCTTGTTCGGGGAAGGATATGGAATGTTATCACTGAACACTCATGATTACTTACAGTGCCTTGAAAAAGTATTCATACCCCTTGAACTTTTACACATTTTGACACCTTACAACCACAAACATAAATGTTTTTCATAGACCAACACAAAGTAGCACATAATTGTGAAGTGGTAAGAAAATGATACATGGTTTTCAAAATTTTAAGCAAATAAAAATCTGAAAAATGTGGCGTGCATTTGTATTCAGCCCACTGTACTCTGGTACCACTAAATAAAATCCAGTGCAATCAATTGCCTTCAGAAATCACCTAATTAGATAATAGAGTTCACCTGTGTGTAATTTAGTCTCATTATAAATACACCTGTGTCTGAAGGCCTCAGTGGTTTCTTAGAGAACATTAGTGAATAAACAGCATCATGAAGACCAAGGAACTCACCAGACAGGTCAGGGATAAAGTTGTAGATACAGTAAGTTTAAAGCAGGGTTAGGTTATAAAAAATATCCCAAGCTTTGAACATCTCAAGGAGTACTGTTCAATCCATCATCCAAAAATGGAAAAAGTATGCTACAACTGCAAACCTACCAAGACATGACCGTCCACCTAAACTGACAGACCGAGCAAGAAGAGCACTGGTCAGAGAAGCTTCCAAGAGCTTCCATGGTCACGCTGGAGGAGCTGCAGAAATCCACAGCTCAGGTGGGAGAATCTGTCCACAGGACAAATGTAAGTCGTGTACTCCACAAATCTGGCCTATATGGAAGAGTGGCAAGAAGAAAGCCATTGTTGACAGAAAGACATAAAAAGTCTCGTTTGCAGTTTGCCAGGAGCCATGTAGGGGACACAGCAAACATGTGGAAGAAGGTGCTCTGGTCAGACGAGACCAAAGTTGAACTTTTGGGCCCAAATGCAAAGCGTTAGGTGTGGCAGAAAAGTAACACTGCTCATCACCCTGAACACACCATCCCCACTGTGAAACATGGTGGTGGCAGCATCATGCTGTGGGGATGCTTTTCTTCAGCAGGGACAAGGAAGCTGGTCAGAGTTGATGGGAAGATGGATGGAGCTAAATACAGGGCAAACCTGTTGGAGGCTGCAAAGGACTTGAGACTGGGAAGGAGATTCACCTTCCAGCAAGACAGTGACCCTAAACATACAGCAAGAGCTACAATGGAATGGTTTAGATCAGAGAATATTCATGTGTTAGAATGGCCTAGTCAAAGTCCAGACCTAAATCCCATTGAGCATCTGTGGCAAGACTTGAAAATTGCTGTTCACAGACACTCTCCATCCAATCTGGCTGAGCTTGAGCTATTTTGCTATGAAGAATGGGCAAAACATTCAGTCTCTAGATGTGCAAAGCTGGTAGAGACATACCCCAAAAGACTTGCAGCTGTAATTGCAGCAAAAGGTGCCTCTACAAAGTATTGATGCAGGGGGGGCTGAACACAAATGCACGCCACACTTTTCAGATTTTTGTTTTTGAAAATTTTGAAAACCATGTATCATTTTCGTACCACTTCACAATTATGTGCTACTTTGTGTTGGTCTATCACAGAAAACCTCAATGAAAAACATTTAAGTTTGTGGTTGTAAGGTGTCAAAATGTGTAAAAGTTCAAGGGGTATAAATACTTTTTCAAGGCACTGTATATCGTCCCCAGTTGGGGCATTATTCCTGCCTTTATTTTCTGCAATAGTTCTGATTTAAGTGTGATTTCCGATAGTCTGTTTATAATTAAATTTCCTGTTCTAGTATATAGTTTCACCTTTGCTGTAGTCCCTTAATTTTCAAATCTACTTATTAAGCAAAATTCTTTAGCTGTTTAAATTTAATCCATCAGATATAGTAGCATGGTCTGTTGTTTCTCCACTTTGCTGAGTTTGTCTGACTTAGGGCCAATTTCCAAGTCTGGAGTTAAGCCTAGTCCTAGACTAGCTTTGAATTTCAGTAAATCTCCATTGGTACTACAACTTAGTTAAATACTAGATTTAAAACATGTTCAGGAAACCAGCCAAAGTTCAAGGATAAATTAATTTTATATCCACTGCCATTGTGCTTTGTTTTGGCTTTGTTTCTGTTGCATTATGGAGATGGGTTTTAACATTAGGAGGTCCCCGCCTTTTGGAGGAAGGCCTCATTGCAGCAAGTAGTGTGGCAGTGACAAAGGTTAGTAGCCACCTAAATGGTTAGTAGCCACCTAGAATGTCGACAGCAGACAAAACAGTGTTTAGGAAAGAGGTCAGACAAATTGTGGTGCGCTGCAACAAGGTGTATGAACATATTGCCACTGGCACCTGTACACTCTAAGAAAAACTGGTTCTTCATTAGTGCTCTGGCTCACATTGAGTGCTCTGGAGAACCTTTATATGACATAGAACGTTTTTATGATGTTTAAGGTTCTTTGGAGAACTGAGTGCAAAAAAATAAATAACATAATTTCATTTTCAGTGCATTATGACTTTAATGACTACTGACCCTGCACTCTTAAAAGGAATGTGTAGAAAAATGACACAAATCATGTGTAGCACTTTTTTTTTTTGCTAACAAATTAGCACATGACGCCAAAACGCCACGGAGAAAATTCGTGCTGTTGACCGCTTGCAAGTCTCTTGAGGTGAGTAAAATTCAGACATTTTCTTAACTTATGTGTAGATCATAAAATGATAGTATTTTAATAAGTGGAGTTAAGTTAACTGACTGTTTTTCTCTGTATTAATTAAAAAAATTATTTTGGCGCCGTTGGTGCAGGCTAACTAGGATTTTGCTAACAACTTACATATGTTACCATTGTTTAACAGCAAACACAAAGTAAAAAAATAGCACATGCACAGAAAGTATTGCTTTTAAAGTATTGTTTAAGATAAATTAACTTTAATTGTTATGTTTTAAGTGGTTGTAAGCCATTTTTCGTAGAACTTAGTTTGGATATGATAGGGTACTAGCCTGTATTCGGTATCCTGAGGCAGACATACATATTTTTTCGCCTTTTATTGTTAACGATTACAATTTGCTCTTTTTATTATTCAGGACCAGAAAATGGACCAGTCTGAAGATGAATCTGGGCATTTTACCACAGGACAAATTACCAAAACTGCTTGTCAGTATCTATAAAGACAGTACAGAAACATGCAAAAAGATTTTCCATATCAGTGTTGCCTCTCAACTTTTGGCAAACTGTTACTCAGAATTTTTCCATCCTTTTCAGTTAGAACGTTTTTTGAAATATAACAAGGACTTCAATGATTATGTTGACTGTGACATTACCACAGTGGTGCAAGACTATGACAAATTTCAAGTTCATGTGGCCACTGAAGTCCACTTAAATTTCATCGCTGTTCAGCCTCCCCACACTGAAGATTGTCAGGTGAGCATTACTGTAAAAACTCTCAATCATTCATTCATACTAATCAGACATTTTAAACATGTTTATTATTGTGATGTTTTATTAGGTTGAAGCTTCACTGCCATTACAGTTATTTTTGGACAAAAAAACACCTGATGTGATGGCTGAATATCAGCGCACTGGTCTGTTATCTACAGAAGGCTGGAAAAAGATAATCACTCTCAGCGTTGGTGATCTTGTGGCAAAACACGGATTGTAAGTTTGTCATGCGCTATGAACTACATTATTTCAAGATGTTTATTCTAGTACCAGTTAGTAATCTAATTACAATTGGGTTTTCTGGCTAAACGATTATTTAACCGCAAAAGGCTGCGATTTAATGAAATAAAAGAAGTGCGCACTAACGTGATGAGTTGTTCTACTGGCGTTCACAATATTACTCACAAAACTCCATTTCATTCAATTTTACCCTTTATTACAGAGAAAAGTCATATATATATATATATATCTCTGTTTAATGGATATCGGAAGCAACGGACAAAATCTGGAGCATCCAATTTAGTTTGAATGTCAGCACTGGACACGACTGCTATTTCCGCTGGTTGGAGGACCGTTACTTTGTTTACACCAGGCGTGCTTCATGCTGTACTGTATTATAGTGTATATTTACAGTGTACAGGTATTTTCATTTGTAATCTTTTTGTGGATATTAGCCACTACAGACTTAGTGTCGGAAATGACGGACAATCGGCAACAGCAGACCAATGTTCCCACTTTTTTGTCCGTTAAACCGAGGGTTGAGTGTAATATAATAGATATTCAACAATATTGAAGTTCTAATCATTAGAAACACCTCTCCTTCTGTTGCTGGATGCAAAACATTAGCTAGATGCAGAATTTGGAAAGATGTTTGATGGAAAGGGAGAGATGTTGATCTGAAAATGGGAGTCAACAGTTATGCCAAAACTGGAAAGTATTGCTGCTTTGGAGAAAGGAAGTGTAACCTCTCTGTTACACCAAATTGCAAACTTTAATGACAGTAAGTAATAATTAAAAATTTCAATTCCAATTTGCAAAATGTTGCTTTTATATAAAACTAGCCTGACATTTTTAAATGAGTTTGAGTTGAGTTTTTCAATTCAGTGCAACTAATTTTAATGGTTAACAACTTGATAGGCAACATCATTTCAACATTCATGGAATAAATAAAATCTTTAATTCATTCAGTGGAATCATCTTCACTTCTTTTGTCTTTTGCATTAAATAGACGAGAAGTGCTACACCATGCTGCGGATCCTAACACACTTGCTTCCGCCAACTTCAGGAAGAGGTGTCGTGTCAAGCCAGTGTCAAATCTGCAATTTCATATCTGCTGGACATTGTACCAGTAATTTTTTAATGATGGTTTTTATTCAAATCTTCTATCTTGTAGGGTAATTTAGTAAGAGCTCATTAACATGAACTTGTGCAGCATGTAAAAAGTATTTTTTTTAATTTTTGTTTTTGTGCTTCTGGATTTAGCTGTTCCTTCTCTACAGTAACTCTCTCTACTCCTTTTATATTAGATTTGTTCCCCTCCTTGTCTACTTACCACTTCATGTACCACAATCTCTTTTGATACAGTTCTCACCACCTCTTTTTCTTCATTATTCTTTATAGTGTGGAAGCAGCATATCCTCTCTCTGTGATTCTGGTGACAGCGCCACAAAGGGCCAGCAACCACAACTAGTCTGCATTGGAAACCTGTCCAATGGAGCTCACCAATTTGTCATTGTTGACAGAAATGACAGAGTTGTTATTCCATTGGAAGATGAGAGCCTAACCTGTGCCTTGGATAAACTGTTCAACTTTTACTGGGTCTTCAACCTTGTGTATCCTGCCCAGCTGACATCAGTTTTCATCTTTCTGGAGTATGTATAAGACATACCAATGTCTAAAATTGCAAGGCGATCTAAAGTCTTGGAGCTCATTAGCAAGCTTCAGGTTTTATCTTAAATCAGCTTGTCATGTACTCTTGTCCAGTGTGTAAAATGTCAGTGAGCTCTGAGCTCTGGAGACAATTCTGTACATTTTCATGAAATTATGATTTCTTTTATGACAATTTTGTATTATTAATAATTTTTGAAAAATCTTATTAAATGTCTTGATCATATATTGTGTATTTTATTATTTTGTATTTTAAGTAACACAATGTGTAGGTTTTAGGTACTTTTTGACACAATATGAGTAACCAAGAACAGCACATTTTGTGTTAATATTACACATGTTTACACATCTTTATGTTACCTTTCTTGACACTTTCACTGTGTCAAAAGTGTAAACACAGTAAATGTGTTAAAATTTACACAAGACGTGTTGTCCCAAAATCCACCCATTAATGTGTAAGAATTTAATACAGTTTGTGTCAATTTTAACACATCCTTTCTAAGAGTGTGTGCCTAACCTACTGATTTACTTGTGGCTGTGAGAAGAAATGACTGTTATGGTGCAATTTTTAATTGTAACAGATGATTCCTGCTGCTCTCTTTTTGAGACATCAGTTTTTGTGGTTTATATAAAGTAACTGATAACACGAGTCAGTTCAAAGTCAAAATCAAAGTAAACTTCATTGTCATCTCTGCTATATACTGTACAGTAGTGTTGCGCGGGTCGGCTTTTTTTAACAGCCGCCCCAAACCGACCCGTCAGGAGATCCAAACCGCCACGTCCAACCCGCAAAAATACGCATGGATAATGACCCAAAACCCGACCCGACCCCAGGAAAAAGAAAAAAACACCAGTGAGCCTGTATTGCCATGGAACCTACCAATGAAGTGTCATTTGTGACACTGTAACCCATAGATGACATAGATTCGCATTAAAGATGACACAATTTCATGCAGGATTAACTGTGTACCAAACAACAAAGAAACTGAAAGATCAATTTTTACGTCGTTATTTATTGAAGGGTTGTGGAAAATTGCACGAAAGACATCTCTCGCGCACACACAAGCGCGCATGTATGCAAAACACACTAGTTGTCACAACTGTAACATCTGATGTAACGTCAGATCTGAGAACTGTATCAGATTTGAATGAACTTAGTGAACTCTATCAGATTTGAATGAACTCAGTAGAACTTAGGTCTTCTTTTTACTTAATTTAGTCTAAAATGAAGTAGAGCAGAGCATACTTGACCGTGATATTTCACCAAACTAGCAGCTTATCCTACAAATTGAAAACTCCAAAATTGAAAAATATACGCCGACTGCATTTATGACAGCTGTTTGGAAGCACTGTGGAGAAATAGTATGGAATCCACCGTGACGGGGTTTAGCCTATTTCGATGCGCTTCCAGCACGCGACCTGCTGAACTGAACGCGCGCTTGCTCGTTGCACTGGTTGCAGGAACGCAAAGCACCGCTCTTGCCAGCATCGAGAGGAGAGGTCATTCGATCGAACCCCGTTTACAACACGGTTTGATCGATAATGAAATGCGTTTTGTAACTTTTTGACCCGCCAGCACCCACGACATTTAAAAAATGTCTGCCCTAAAACTGCTCGCACCCGCGGGTAACCGCATCACTACTGTATACAGTAGATACATAGAGAGACGAGACGACGTGGCTCCAGTTTTAACAGTGCAGTAGGAAAATTGGAACAAAGAACAATTAAGGCACATGGAATAAACAATAATAAATAAAGTACAAAATATACATTTTAAACTAGACATGGAATATTAAATATAACTTTAAACTAGAACTAGAATTAGAAACAGAGGTAGATAGAGAGACATTTTGGATGCAGTATTACCTACAATGTGGAATTCACTTTTACACTTTTACACTGGATGTGCAGGAGGTTAGAAACAGTTATAGTATGAAAAGAATTCTATATCCATTATACTATCTATTTATACATTCAGTGTTCAATATTTGTGCAAATAGTGGCAGCAGTGCAAAAACATTTATTGCAGTGTTGTGTCAACAGTCATTTATTTAAGGGGAGAAATAGTCCGTATAGCAGCAAAAATAAGAGTGCATCACAGCGACGGGTCCGGGTGTGTGTGTGGGGGGTAGAAGTGTGAGGGCAGGAAGTGTGTTCAGGAGTCTGAAGGCTTGTGGGAAAAAGCTATCACGCATCCTGGTGGATGAGTTCTGATACTTTCTGACCAGAAAATCTGCCGGATGGGAGGAAGTGTAAAGGAGTCCATGTGAAGGATGTGAGGGTCGAGCGATGCAAGCCCTCCTGATGCAAGCCGTTTGTAAGAAGATGTCCTGCAGCGGGAGGCACGTAACAATGATGTTGCCAGCTATACGGCAATCCTTTGAAGCCGCCTGTTATCGGCAACAGTGCTGTTTTCGAACCAGACAGAGATGCAGCTGGTCAGGACGCTCTCTATGGTGCCCCTGTAGAACACGGTGAGGATGGGAGGAGGGTTTGGCTCACTCCAGCCCGTCTCAGGAGATGGAACACTACTGCACGGTGATGGAGGTGGTGTTGGTGGTCCAGGTAGGGTCCATCTGAGATGTGAACTCCCAGGAACAGTGTTTTATAGTCTCAACCATGGAACCCGGGAGGGTGTGTTGGGAGGCCAGAGTTCTCCTGAAGTCGAAAAATCATTTCCTTGGTTTTATCCACATTCAGCGACAGGTCATTCTCACTGCACCAGGCCTTGCCAGCAGCCACGCTGAACCTCATCTCTGTACACAACTCATCATTGTGTTGTTGCTGATAGGCCCCACCATCAGTCGTGGCGTGGCCGAGGAATTTGATGATGTGGTTTGAGCTGTGCAGAGGCGGTGCGGTTGTGGGTCAGGAGGTGAACAGCAGTGGACTGAGAATGCACAGCCCTGAGGCTCCTGTGCTCGTCTGATGGTGCTGGAAGCGTTATACCATGATCCGACAGACTGGGGCCTCTCTGACACAAATCAGTATCTAGTTGCAAGTGGGGTGTAAGTCCCAATCTGCTCAGTTTCACACACAGCCAGCAGAGCGATAGTGTTGAATGCTGAAGTAAGAAGTGTATGAACAACAATCTGACATGAGTCTTTGTTGCCAAGTGAGAGAGGAAAAAGGTGAAGTGCAGTGGATGGGCGTCCTCAGTTGGCCTGTTTGTGCGATGGAGCAAACTGTAGTGGATCCAGTAAGTGGGGAAGGTTGCTTCTTGCCTGTGCCATGACAAGTCTCTCAAAGCACTTCATGGTGATGGGGTCAGAGCGATGGAGACGGTAGTCATTCAGGCAGGATACTGAAAGATTTCTTTGGCACTGGGATGATAATTGGTGGATTTGAAGCATGTTGGGGCGGTCATCTGGCTAAGTGATGTATTAAAGATGTCTGGCAGACCTGAGCCAGCTGATCGCGCAGTCTCTGAGCACACAACCTGGAATGTTGTCTGGATCGACAACCTTTCATGGGTTGACCTTAGTGAAAGTTCTTCTCACGTCAGCTGCAGGAAGAATGATCTGAGTAAATTGGTGGGAGGCGTAGCTTTAAATGCGTGTGCATGTTGTTCAGTGCATAAACCGTTACATAAAGAATTTGTTCAGCTCCTCAGGAGTGTGGCATCCCTCACAGCTGCGCGGGTGCTGCAGCTTGTGCTGAGTGACAACCTGGATGCCTACCATAAGCTACGAGAGTCTTTTGTGTTGTTGAAGTGGTTCTAGATCTTTTGTGTGTGCTCTCTTTGCTTGTCGGATGGAGCGAGAGAGGTTAGCTCTGGCTGTTCTGAGAGCAGCATTTCTTTCTCTTAGCCGTGCAAGCACCTGTGCTGTGATCCAAGAACTTCTCAGTAGCTCTCTAGTGGTGATGCTCTTTAAAGGCGGTAACATCCTCTGTGCATTACTGATGTAATATGAGTCACCAGATTCTGCAAAACTTGTTCCCGGAATTAATGCAAGCGCCGTCGTTGCCAGCCTCTTAATCATTTCCAGTCCGTGCCTCAAAACAGTCCTGGAGTGCTGAGACTGGCTTCACTAAGCGAGACTCTGATATGGTTTCCTGGCAGGTCTCGTGCGTTTCAACTGTGGTGAGTATGCGAACGCTTAACATCACTGTAGCATGTGGTCGAGAGCCAATGTGAGGCACGCTGCTGCTTTGTAGGCACCACGCACGTTGGTATAAACGTACAGATTTTTTTCAGATTTCAAGCAGGATGCGCCTGTTGTAGGTGTAACTCGATCACAAACAAAGCGGAAAGTAAACAAGACGAATGAGAATTGCAGTATAAACACTGAATTCGCTGGAGCACTGTTAGCCGCTGCCTGCTCGTGGTGCCGCTGTTAAGTTTTTACCAAACACTACATTTGAACAAACTGAACAAATTATTACATATTGCACATAATGAGGACGGCACAGTGGTGCAGTGGTTAGCACTGAATGTTAGTGTTTTTGTGGGGCTTGTTATTTTTGTCCTGTCTGGCTGATGATTGCAAACTGGCCAGGGATTGATTTTTTTCTGTGTATTTAGAATGTTTCTTTTTTGCTTTCTCTCTGTCCTTCACCTCATAGACTGACTAGTGCAGGAGCAGTGACTGGTGTGTGGACTTCATCTTGGCCTAGGAGTGCTATATGGATTATAATTAAGTTTTGTAATATTATTGCAAGCATTCATGTCACTGTCGTATCATATCAAACTAGAGAATTCTTCTGAAGTTATAGTACACTCAAAGCACCTGGCTTAAACAGCATCTGTAGTTAGAGTTGCCTGAGTCATTGCTCTGCTCGTGCTATCATATGACCTAAATGATTCTCAGATGGCACTGACTCACAAAAGGGCACACATCTTGGCTCAGGAGACCCTAACGACTCACACTTTGGTTATACCTTCACTTGTGTGACCCTAACGACTCGTTTAATGACAGGATGGTGGTTAATGACCACCGCCAGGTGACAACCTCTCCAAGGATAAAATACCTGGGATCAACTGAAGCACCCAGTCAGATGAGAGGTAAACTATTTTTAAACATCTAAAAGAAATTCAGTTTCCTTCTATTCCTGTGCATATAATGAACACCTTTAGGCTTGTTAGCAATGCCTGTACTCACTAGAATGTCAACCAGAATCTTGAACAATTTCTATAGGGTGCCTTCGAGAACATATTAACAAGCCTGGAGTTTGCTGCAGAAGCTTGACCTAAAGAACCATATCATTTTTTGACAGTCCCAAAAACAGGACACTCATAGTTTTTTATTGCAAAAAAAAGATTCATTTTGTATTGCTGGGTGTTTTGTACCTGGTGCCATATTGTTTATTTGGACAATATACAACTAAACACACAATATACAAGTATACAAATAAATGTTCATATTGCATTATCCTCACCCAATAAATGGAATACTTGCTATTGCATAATTCATCAGATTGGTATTTGTGCATTTATTGGCTGGTTTCTTGCTCATGGATTAAGCCTAGTCTTGGACTAAGTTGTAGTACCAATGGAGATTTGCCATTCAAACTCAAAACTAGTCTAGAACTAGGCTTAATCCTTGACTGAGAAACTGGCCCTATATGTATTTGTGCATCTATGTAATCTAATTAATAAACCTATGATCTATTTCTATATATTATTGTAGTTTATATTGTCATCTAATAAACTGAACAATTTGAAAAATGGTGCTCTTCAGTTGGATGTCTTACAACTGAATAATTAGTCATTTGAGCTTTCTGTCACTTTCCATTAAGAGAATCACTACAACTACATCACTACAACTACAACCATTGCCCCTTTCCAGTATTTATAAGCCCATTCCAGACTTGAAAGATTAAGTGATTAAAATATTTTTATGCTGTATGATAGTTACGCTGTATGCTGTACTATTAAACATATTTAATAATGTTCCCTCTCTAATGCTGCTCAAATTTATTGTACAAAAAACTCTTCAAGGACTCAAGCAAAACAACTATATGTACAATATATATGTTCTTTTGGATTAATCTGAAAGAGCACTGGGAGGGACTGCATTTCTGTTGACCTGCTCTTCTTTTGTCTTCTCCTGGCGTGTTTCCTGGTTTTAATGAATGAGCACTATGGCAATCGGCATCAAGAACAAGTGTTCAAGTCTTAATCCTCACAATTACCTCTTCTCTATCTTTTAAAACTCCATTTCTTGTAATTGAATAAACAAATGACATAAGGAAATCTCAGTTGTCCACTTTTTTATGCATGTTGAGAATACATAAGACACATCCCAGTATGGCTTCCTTGGACTCCTGTGATCGAAGGCGGTCCCAGATGGCACGCAGTGCGGCGGTAAGGCGCGAAGTTGTTGCTGCCACAATTCTGCTTAGGAGTTGCCCAGTAGATCGCGATAATATGCCTCCAAGAAGTCTGATGACCACAGAGCGAAGCAAAAGCAAAACAGCTGGCATTGTGCCTAATTATATATACACAGAGAATGAGTTAGGAAAACAACCAAAGGTTAAAGTAATTGTAAATGTTTACTTTTTGAAAGTCAATTTTTACATTTTTAAATGTTGTACTCTCTTATTTTTAAGTCAGAAAAGTTCACCTACAACAAATTACAGCTACAGAAGAACAATGAGTAATGAAGATGTATGTAGGGTGGGAAGAGAAACAAGACAGTTTCTTTCTTGTAACCTGAATGTAAGAGAAAGAGGTGGTTAGATGAAAACAAGAACAAAAAAATCCAGAAAGTCAGAATAGAGGGTTGAGGTCCGATCAACTGGCCCACTACTGTTGTGTGTTCCTTTCAGGCAAAGTCTCCTTAAGAAACAAAATTTGGGACAAGTGATGACTATATATAATATATGCAGTGGTACTTGTACTGCTTAATAAGCAGATTTAGAAACAGTTCTGGAGCAAGGACAAATTCCTAAAACCATGGAAACAAATAGCACATTTAGATATATCATGTTATGCCCTGATTGACTGTTTCCAAGAGGATTTTTCTTGTGTTTACTTGGATTCTTTATACTGTTTTCTTAGATTAGTGATTCATTTTAAGTAGGTCTTAAATGGACAAAACCCTAGGCTCATGACAATTAAACCAGCTTGAATTTTAATAAATGTATTATTAGCATACAGCTGCCAAGGAATTTGGGTATTTTGGAGGAAAATGATGCATGTTTCTGTTTTTATTTGTTAAAAAAATGTGTATGAGCAACCTCTCTGAAGAGTGAAAGCAAGAGACAAAATATATCTGACATATAGTTGAAGAAAATTATTCTTACCTTTGTTTGATTTCCCAAAGGACAGTTTTAATGTGTCAAAAAAACAATGTCCTTTTTCTGTTCCAGAAGGTCTTTTTCTCAGGATTCACTGCAGATTTAAATACACTTTAAATCATTTCATGTAGCTTTAAGACAAACATTGTAGCCTTCATAATTGATTAAAAATGTCTAAAGGAACATGAGATGAAGGAGATGCAGTTCAGGCCGTGTTCTGTTCAGTGCCTAGTGTGGATTAAAACTTGTGCTCTTTACTCTTATTGTGTGAGCAATGTGCTTGGCTCGGTAACAGTTGTCACAGTGGAAGCTTGGGGGTCCAATGAAAAGGCTTTCTTCTGATATGTTCCTTTATGGCAAAGTCTTCATGCAAAAACATATGTTACGAGCAAGGGATGACTATAACATGTGTTATGGCACTTGTGCTGCTGACTAGTCATATTTATAAACACTGATGGAGCTTCCTAAAATCTTTCTGTTAAAAGTTCTGGAAACAATTAATATGTTTAGATATTGATTGTACTCTAAATCGTTACTGGTGACATTAGTGACCTAAGTAATTCAGGCTTGTAGAAGCAAATTGTATGGGTCTGTATGTAATAATGCTTTTATCTTAACAATGTAATATGGACAAAAGCGACCACTGGAATGCACCCCACCCAGACTAAAAATACCTTCCACTTTTTAAAACGTATTGCATATGTTTTGTGTGAAAGAGGTTCCCATCCATGTCTTCAGTGAATGACATTGTTGTGGCTAGAAGGCTTCTGCTCCCCCAGCACAAACAACAGAACAGACAAACTGGTGAGATGATATTATTGAAAATTTCAGAGCAGTATAAACTCAAAGAAATTCTTATCATACTTTGCTTATCATACTTTGTTTTGATTCATGGACAATGCATATGCATAAAAATGGAGGCAGTACAAAACAGACAGAGAGCAATCTTTAAGAGAACTTTGACAAAGCAACTGGAATGTTAAGGATAGCTGTTCTAAAGGTAGAGCACAATCTGACTATTGTGTTTCTTCTCTGCAGCTGACACATGCTTTGAGGACTGTTTCCAAACAAGCTGTCACAGGGCCAATCCTGCCCAGTACAGCTGGAAAGAGACCCTGACATGCTTCAGCTGTCTAAATAAGTCAGCTGCAAGCAACCGATTCAGCCCCCAACCCCCCAACAAACTGTCCCCAAAACCTTGTTGAAATGAGCATTACGTTTTTTTTTAAAGAAAGGTTTTGCAATGATTTGAAAGATATCTTCTAATTACTTCACTATAAATGCTAACAATTTTATAACCTATCTAACCTATTCCATTCACTTAGACTGTAGTGATTTTACTGGGTCAATGCAACTATCTGAAATGATTTTTCATGGACCTGATTTACACACTTTTTATTTTATTAGTCATTAAGTTATTAGTCAATACAATAAATTATTGTTGTTAGTCATTGCAATAAATGCACTGTAATTAACTGTCAAAATTGATTGATAGCCTTTAATGAATACCATTACATTTCTGTTCTATTTTATACAAAGGAGTTATACAAGAACCACAAATTTTTGTTGTCATTGTCCTTTTTGAATCATATTAAGCTATGTAAGTTCTTTTTACATCCTCCAACAAGCCTTTCCTGTTATTAAGATCTTTTTCAAAACTCTTAACACTTAATAGTAATTTGTTCAGGGCGGCACGGTGGCACAGTGCTTAGCGCTGCCGCCTCACAGCGAAATGGTCCTGGGTTTGAACCCCGGGGATGGCCATAGGGTCTTTCTGTGTGGAGTTTGCATGCTCTCCCTGTGTTCGTGTGGGTTTGCTCTGGGTGCTCCAGTTTCCTCCTGCAGTCCAAAGGCATGTACTATAGCTTAAATGGCGACTCTAAATTGGCCCATAAGGTGTGAATGTGAGTGTGTGTGCCCTGCGGTGTGTTGGCACCTGCCCAGGGTTAGTCACCGCCTTGCTCCCGTAAGTTCCCAGGACAATTGGGATTGGGATTCGGTGGTTTGGAATATTAATTAATGAATGAGTAATTTGTTCATAGTTGCCAACTATCTATTTTATTTTGCCAAAAATTCAATTTTGCTAATTAAATAAAACAACACAGAGCTGTACTATCCCAATCCCAAAGACAGAAAGCAAAAGCCTGACAGATGAGCATGAAGAGAAAGCATGAGGAGAAAGTCTCTGATTGACTGTCTGTAGTGACGTGCCATTTCTTTTTAGGCAGCAAAGGCCCTTTAGTTCCAGCTATACATGGACAGTTAAGTGCGTTGAGACCTGCATCTT
Organism: Distichodus sexfasciatus; assembly: GCA_032718565.1. Taxonomy (NCBI): domain Eukaryota; kingdom Metazoa; phylum Chordata; class Actinopteri; order Characiformes; family Distichodontidae; genus Distichodus; species Distichodus sexfasciatus. The sequence continues at coordinate 471,521 of JAVGVS010000223.1, read as the reverse complement.
AAGGCCCCCCCTAAACCCACTGTTGGCCACCAGCAGCTGCCTTGTTTCTGGACATTGTTAATGTTTGTTTTCCTAATGTGATACACCTGTTTTTCAGTGTTTTTATGTATGTTGGCTTGTATTTGGTTAAAGAGGAGTTCCTTCTAAATAAACTAGTTTTTATTGGAAGAACATTAACACATGATTTTGCAAATGAGTTTTCATCTGACTGAATTTTGCACATGCTCTTGAGGTTAATATTGTGCAGGTTTCTTGTCAGTTTCTGATGCTTAATTAAGGGCTTAGTTCAATTGTGATTTATTCCGTAATCACTGCTGAGGTGTGGGGGCAGTAGAAGAGGGACATTAAGGTTCACATCAATGATTTATGCCCTTGCAGTATAGCGACTGAAGATTTTAGATAGTTCTGTCCATCTCATGCCTTGGCATTCTTTTCCAAAGTCTTTCACACATAATCGATAATCTGGAGTAATGGTGCACAATACCTGCAAATGGTGTGCACTCACCAACCCACCTACTCTGCCAAATGCAAGTTCTCTTGTATTCCAGAACAGGAAAACACACTCCCTGGCACCAGACCCAGCTCCAGCAGTAAATAACTTGAGGGACAATTGAAATGCAGAGAGAACCCAAGATTCAAACCCCAGTTGCTGGCAGAAAGGGCAGGGGTTGTACCAGAGAGCCATGGAAGAAGCAGTTGGTGAAATTGGATCCAGAAGGAGGCTTTGAATTTAAAATAAAGAAAAAACCCAGTAAGAACTAATAAAAGAAAACAAAATAAGGCGAGAAAGTCATAAGAAACAAAAGAAAAGCAAAAAACTAAAAACTAGACCCAAGGAGCCTGAAGAGAAAACAAAAGCCCTTAGCTGCTAGGAAGCAAAACTCACACAGGGGAACTATGGGTCAGACTGACTCAGGACAGAGCAATGAAAGGGGAAAATGAGAGAGTCTAAATACACAGAGGTATGACCTGTGATGACGCACAACCCAAAAAACAGGTGAAGCTAATAACAAGATCCACCACCTGTGTTGCCATCAAGTGGCCTTGGGGTGAAATTGCCACCTCAGATGTTTGCTTGTGTTCTTTTTTTGTTTCTGTTCATCTAACCTTTCTTACCTGAGATCTGGGCTATTGTCCACCAGAACATTTCCCACAACCAAATGCACCACTCCCGGAGTCCCTAGGTGCCCATGGAGAATCCAGGTGGGGGCAGGGTTGCCATCTCTCACACATCTGGCGTGACATTCTTGCATTAAGAATCAATCTCACACTCATACAAGAAATCTCACTCCAAATCTAACCATTATTAGGGTTCCAAGCACAAAGTGCTTATGGACGCCTCTTGGAATCGTTCTGTTTCTTCTTCTTCTTCTTCTTCTTATTATTATTATTATAGTGTGTTTTAATTAACTTTGAGCAAAAATTACAAATTACTCTGTGGCGGCCTTTAACGGGAAAAGAAGAAGACTGAAGAAAAAAATAGTTTAGTTCATCAGGATTAAGAATGCTTTATACCCTTGTGTCACGTTGGGGAGTGTCGGCATGACATGAGGCGAGGTCACGGCATCTTGCTGGACAGAGCCATCAATTAAATTTATATACAGATGGTTCCAGAGTTATGATGGTTCGACTTGTGATTTTTTGATCTATAAAACTATATAAATACTTTATATTCCGCAATGTAGCAGCATATGCAATACAATGCTTTGGATGTATGCATCCCGCCTTGTGACATGCCTCTCTTTTGCTATCTCTTGCTAGTTCAGTGTTATCTTGTCTCGACTTACGGTATTTTCAATTTCCGATGGGGTCATCGGAACACATCTCCATAGTAAGTAAGGGACTACCTGTACTTAAAAATCATAATGCTTAAGAGATTTGTGATGATAATCTGTTCACCAAACTGGCGTTGAGTAAGAAACACTACTGTAACTTAATGTTTTTTTAATTTTAAAAACAAAAGTTTGAAAAATGGCTTAAAACAGGAACACCCTATAAAAAACAATAATGGAACAAATGGAGCCTGTTTCATCTTGCTGAAAATAACTTCAATAAACCTGCAAGTCATAAAGAAATAAAATGCAATCTTAATTTTATTTTTAAAGAAATTTTATACAATGAACTGGCTAATGCGTCGGCCCCCATTGCAGTATCCGGTTCTGGTGCCATGAGATGAGGGGGTCATGTTGGAGCAGCCAGGGGTACCTGAGGATGATGGGGGAGATGAGACGGAGGTGAGAAGGAACCAGATCTGTTCATGGTGGCCGTCAATGGTGAGGTGAAGAAGTTGGGTCTGGTGAATGATAGGTGATTTGGAGAGTTGCCAACCATCAACTGAGGTGATCTGAACCGGCTGGGATAATGCCTCAAATTCCTCCCCCAGTCACTTGGCATACACCTGATCCATGAAGTTCCCTGCTGCACTGGAGTTGAGGAAGGCAGACCTTCGGATCTGCTTGTTAGCAAACTGGAGGTGTACATTAACCGTTAACCAAGAAACAGCAGTCGGAGTAGAGAGGAGGTGGAGCGGACCCAGTGAGTTGCTCTCAGGACTCACTGGGCTGGGCTGTTTCCCAGATGGAGAGGGCAAACTGCTCAGTGGTGGTGGGAGGACCCACAGTAGGTGCAGAGGCCCTCCCGGTAACGTTGTTCCCTCTCTGCGGCGGTTAAGGAGGCGCGCTGTAAATGCATGGGTCCCCTGGCTCCGGAGGATGAGGCCACAGCGGAGGAGACCCGACTGGTCCGGGTGCGAAGCCGGAGTACTGGGGTGATGTTCAGGTGCTGAGGAGTGGGGAGTGAAGACAGGATGACGTGGCAGGGGTTGCGGAGTAGATGAGGAGGCTGGCAGCAGGGTATGAGGAGCTGGCCTCGGACGGGAGAGAAGGCATTGATCTATCCTCAAAGCAAGCTGAATGAGTCCCTCCAGCGAGGCTGGGAGCTCTCATCTGGCGAGTTCGTTCTTGATGCGGCTAGCCAGCCCCTCGAAGTAAGCGGTCCGGAGCGCGGTGTCTCCCCAGGTGGTCTGGACAGCGAGAGTGCGTAAGTCTGCAGTGTAGCAACTCATGACTGCCGAGCCTTGCCGCAGATGGTACAGCCTGGAGTCGGTCTCCACCTCGCTGTCGGGATGTTCAAAGGTGAGGCGAAGTTGGTGAGTGAAGTTGGCGTAGGAATTCCCAACAGGAGAACGCGATGGCAGCACAGCCATGGGCCACTCTGCTACCTGCCCGGAAAGCAGGGAGACGAGAAGCGCAATGCGCTGCCGGTCCGTGGAGTATCTGGTGAAATGAAACTCAAACACAAGGTCCAAGGCAGTTAGAAACACATGACAATTCCCATCTATGTCATTCCATTTATCCGGTAATGCCAACGGTGGTTTGGGGAAGGAGGAACCACCGAAATGAAATTAAATGAAATATTATTTCATGGACATTTTTTCCAATAACAGAGATTATTGCAAATACCTTTTATTATTTCTTAATTAAAATTTTTCCAAAGTCAGCCTTTATTTTATAATAGCATTTTTCCTGATGGTCTATTTATTTCATAATGCCGCTTTTCAGCAGAATTACTTTGTCTGTCAATCAGTGCCAGTGGGTTGGACCTGCACACCAATTGGCTGATCCTTTAACATTATTAGTTTTTCTGGATGTCTGCTCACCGGACTGCTGGTTCAGCTAGCAACAACGTGCTAAGTCAAAATTCACGAAAGATGCCGGATTGGCATAAACTTCATTCAGTTCTGCTTATTTTAGCAGATCAAATAAATTGAGAAAATTTACCAGTAGATGCTGTTTTGAGTCGTTTGGATGATGTTTTAAAAAGATCGGGATAGAGCTGTAGTCAAGACCACCTAAATCGAGACTAAGTTCTGATTGAGACCAGAGTGTCTCAAGACCAAGACAAGACCAAGACCCTGAAGGGGCAAGACTGGACCAATGCATATTTTACACCACATGACAAATAAGTGGAACATGCAAAGCCTAAGCAACCCTCAAAAAGAGATAAATAAAGCAAGCAACATACACAAAGAACATTAAACATGTTTATTCAATTTCTCTCAAGCATATCTATGAAATTGCTTCACTGGACACAGTAAACCAAACTGAGGTCACATGTTAAACTAGAGTGTGCATTTCCAGAGAGAAAATGTATGTTGCATGTTACACTGTTTACATATGAGAGAAAAAAGTATAATTAACATTAGCATTGTTAGCATTAGCAGTTAGTATTAGCATTGTTAGCATTAAAATCATTAGAATTAACATTGTTAGCATTAAAAAGTTAACATTAGCACTGTTAGCATTAGCATGGTTAATATTAGCATCGTTAGCATTAAAAGCAAAGATACAAAAGTAGTCCAAGGGATATTTCGAATCCCGGGTTGTTGCTGGGCCACTTGCAGGACCCTCTCAGCAACATTAAGCTGAAATTAGTTCAGTATTGTGCAGCTAAGTCAGTAGACGTCCATAAGGTCCAATCCCAGTTCGTTTCATGATGATGTCTCCATGGAGTCCTGTTGCCGGTTCAGTCAGCCAGGATCAGCTCTGGAGGGTTGACAAGGTCAAGCGTCAGCTCAGGAATAGCGAATAGCGGCATCTAAACTTCCGAACTCAAAAGAAGATGCTGCAATGTTTAGATGAAATAGGACCGAACGCGGAAGTTCCTGATGCTTTTTGTCACTTAGCAACAACAAGCGCTGAGAAAGTGCTTTGGAAGTGAGGTGATCCACTCTCCGCGCAAAAAAAGCATTTGGTGGACAGGTTTTTGTTTTTGTTTTTTTAGTCATAGTCATAATGTAAATATAAGCCAGGCTCCTAACTTCTTTCTTTTGTCTGGAGCCCTGAATGTGTCAACAGAGTAAGCTTTGCTGACTTTTAAGTTGCCTGTGTTAACTATGCAGTACATTTCATTTAATTTATCTGCTTATATTTACATTTTGTCTAATGTGATGACACTTTTTTGTTACAACCAGAAAGATCTGTTTATTTTTGGCGTGGAATAGCCTTGTGGTAATAATTTGATATTTAGCCTTATTATAGCCTTGTTATAATCTGCAAAGGAAAAAATAAAATCTGCCTTCCAATTAATTACATCTAAGAATCTAAGAAGTATCAGTATCGGTACTCGGTATCGGCAAGTACACAAATAAAACTACTCGTACTCGTATTGGTTTGTACAAAAGTGGTATCATTGCATCCCTAAAGAAAATGAATAAATACAAATGTTTTTCAGCAGATTTGAACTCATTTTGGTCTATAAAATGAGCTGCTTTTGGCCTTTCATTTTTCATATGAGAGTCGCAAGCGCTAACGCGTGTGGGTTTTTACGCAACCATTTCTCATACAGAGGAATGAATATTATGTTCATTAAGTTCAAAATAAAGAGGCACGAAACCACTTCTTAAAATGTCCGATACCAATACCAATACCAATACCGATATTGTAAATGTGGATATCTACTGATACCAATACAAATCTGATACATTCTCTGAGTCTTATTTAAACAGAAAATAGAAAATAATGCTTTAGGAATGTCTGAATACATGACTGAAATTGCAGTACGTTCAAATACCCATTTGACGCGTTGGTGGGACGCGCCAACCAATCAGAGGAAGATTTGACTCGTGCAAGGATTTTACTGGTCCATTTGGGCCTGTCTTCATTCATTCCATCTCTAAAAAGCAATTTTGGCCAATCTAAGGTTTGAGAACTGGCTACGTCACAAAATCGTAATTATGCTCAAGCACTCCTCAAAATAGCCCAAAATGTTTGCCGTCTATGTGAAATCCCAGGTGTACGCATTGCACCGCCAGAGCTAAATCGATACTTCATGTGGTATTGCTTACATCTGAGTAGGAGCAGCCAATCACACAGCTCTGTATCTCTTGATTGACTGACAAAGTCATTCTGCTGAAAAGCGGCATTATGAAATAAATAGACCATAGGGAAAAACGCCATTAAGAAATAAAGGCTTTGAAAAAAGGAAGTTCTGGAATTACATAAAAGATCTCTGCAATAATCTCTGTTATTGGGAAAAATAATGACCATGAAATAATATTTCACAATAATAAGCTAATTTTTGAAGCTGAGTCAATGTCAAACTTTATTGTCATCTTAATTATGTACACGTATGTAAAGAGATGAGATGGCTCCAGGTTCTACAGTTTGAACAGCTAAGTATGAATGCATAAGTAAGAAAAAATATAAATACAAATAAGTCACAAAGAATAGCAAAAATATATATACATAGGCTATAAAATTAAAAAAAAAAACAACAACTTTATACTAGAGGTTGGAAAAAGGGTCTTGGAATTTCTTTTTGCACTGGATGTGCATATGATCTGCGGCAATTAAATATGAGAATCGTAAACAGGTGGTGTACAATAATGTCCTATGGACGTGCAAATATCGTGACTACAGTCAAGTGAGGAGAGAAAAACAATCAGTAGTACAGAATTAGATTGCAAAATATTTCATAATAATGTGTTCAATTATTTCACAATTTCATTATCATAATATATATCTCTAATAATACAGTATATGTCTCTTATTTATTAATATAGTTATTAATTTCATAATGTCCTATTTCTTTATTTAATTTTGAACATTTTGGGGTTTCATGCTCGGCACACTATTTTAGTGAAATCTCGTTGACAGTGATATTTGTCGTTGATCATTTAAGATCGCCGTACAGGAAGTCGTGTAAGCAGAAAAGCGAAGTGATAAATACAAACAGGAGGCAGCCCGATCAATTTTGAGCCTCCTGGTTTTCCTTAGCTTCCCGGATTTTCCACGTCAGCTGCTTCCGTATAGTGCAACTCTAATGAAGGAAAACAACAAGTGACTAAACAGCTGGACGTAGGGCAGAAATGAGATAAATAAAAAGTTTTGTTAGTAAAACATACCGTTATATAATCATGTTTAAGAAGCTGAAACAGAAAATTGATGAACAGTCACCACAACGGAATGATCAGTCACCACAACAAGCAAAGGTTAGTGTCGCCCATTGGGTAACCAGTAGCATGCGCAAGCGGTGCACATTACTTTTAGCCTCTCACTGTTTTGACAGTAAAGTAAAAGTGAGTAATTATTTGTCATTGTGAACACAGCAAACACTGCATTTGATCCATCCGTGAAGGACCAGTGCTTGGAGACAGTACCTTTGTCATGAGTGCCTCAGTGGTAACTTTACCCGGTCCTGGATTCGAATTTGCGACCTTCTGATCACGGGGGGAACAACCATTGTTCTTTGAACATTTTATATAGTGATTGCATGCGTTGTTATTTTTTTGTAAGAAAGTATTTCAATGAGAAATGCGTTTATTTGGTTTACAAAGACTTAACAGTCATAACGCGCGTACTAGAGAAGGTGTGTAGTTCTATTTTTCAGAATGACTTTTATTAGACAAAGTTAGCGGCGCACTTGTTCACTTTAAATCAGTTATAGTTTTGAATATAGGTTAATATATTTACCGTAGTGTTACCGTACCGTATTGTTACTTCCGCGTTGGGAGTCAATGCCTTGGAGGTGCAACGTACGACCTGCGTTTTCGCGTCAGACGCTCACAGTTCGTAATTACAGTACAGTTCAAAAAATTTGGGTTCAACAGGGGCTTGGAGTTGGGTAATGCATAGGGTTGTGGAATCGTCTGACACAACATGAGTGTTCTCATGCGTTCGACTGTTCTGAAGTCACAGAGCATACAAGTCCTTTCCGTCCCTTCAGTTTAACCATGTTTCTTGTGATTCTTTTGGATGCACCTGCAGTGCTCAGAAACAGTTCAGTCAGAGATGTCATCTGCCAGACATAAAGAAATGACCAGATCTGTCAATAAACAGTACTACTACGACTGCGACTACTTCTAATTATAACAATATTAGTAATAAATATAGCCCAAGCAGCAATTTAGCGGTTTCCATGCAAAAGCAGCTGATGCAGTAAGCATCGAAGAAAGGAGTCAGTGAACCAGACTGCATAAATGCATTTTTTGTGCTCCTAGAGGTCAAAGATCCGTAACTATATTAGTCATAGCAAATTTGAGTTAGAAAGTAGAAAATATAAAAAAGTAAAAAGTTATAAAGGAACTAAGTTCTAACTGTCTAAATTGTATTATTTTATATAGGGTTGCAATACCAGTATCAGGTATCGGACTGATACTACTCGATGGTATTTCACTACAACAAACTGGTCGTGGTCGGCGAATGTATTTTGTTATCGAAGAGCCGAATAGGCCGAATAGCAGCATCTGAACTACCGAACTCAAAGGAACACGTTACAGCTTTTACATGAAATAGGAGTGAACATGTAAGTTTCCGACGGTTTTCGTAACTTGGCAACAACAAGCACTGAGAAAGCGCTCTGAAAGTGAGGTTTTGACCACTCTCAGCGCAAAAAAGCGTTTGGTGGACAGTCTCATTTTCAGTGCTTTGCTCTTCAGTGACGCTTCTCTCTTGCTAGTCAATCAAAATCGAGCTTGGCTCCTAATTTTTTTCTTTTGTCTAAAGGCCTGAATGTTCCAACTAAGTAATAGTTCTGCTAACCTTTAAGCTGGCTGTGTTAACTATGCAGCCCATTTCAGTTCCTTTATCTGCTTATATTTACATTTTGTCTAATGCCTTGTGTTTGTGCAATAGCCTTGTGTTAATGATTAGATATTTATCCTTATTATAGACTTCTTTTAATCTGCAAAGGAGAAAATAAAACCTGCCTCCAAATTAACTGCACTTTCATGGAAACTTAATCTAAGAAGTATAGGTAAATGGTATCAGTGCATTCCTGATTTTATACAGTATTTCTCTCTACCAAACTTATTCATTTATTATTTCTGATTTCAGTTTTTGTATGTTTAACCTTTATAATATAATATATTAATATTAGTTTTAGCTGTATGTAGTATAAAAGTACTGCAGCTGTGTATATATAACTACTAGAAATAGTAAGAATAGTGTCAGTTTTATTGGCTTGCTGAGTTTTTATTATGCAGAGACATTCTATGACTTAATACTGTGAGGAAAAATAAGGTTAGTGCCAGGCAGAAATACTTTTAATTAATTATTAATATATTATTAATTTTTTCTTAATCTGGATACAGAACAAATTATTTGATGACAAAAAGGCATTTTTTCTATATTTATTTTTTCCTATTGGTTACTATCTAACATTATTTATAGAATGGAATAAAAATAATTCTGTTCAATTTAAAATGAAGAAATACTAAAATTGTGGGTAATTCTGAGCCAATTTATACTAATTTTGGCCTATAAAATGAGCTGCATTTGGTCTTTCCTGGAGAACTACATTTCCCACAATCCCTCTGCATACGACAATAACGTGATTACTGCGCGCCCGAAGTAAACACTAGATTGATCAATAAATGCCTGTATTGTGAATAGAACGCCGGTTGTAGTTGTTATTTTACATAGAAAATATGATTTTTGTCTGATTCAACTGAACTGTGGCGTTTCTCGTAAGAGCCGCGAGCCCTCAAACTCACCTGTATAATCAACATTCTCATAAAAAGACTATCGAAGTGGACTATCTACAATTTCTATACTTTGCTTTTCCGATAACATCACTTTGTTGACAGTGAGTTCCATCACAGCCAATGGACGGAAATCCGTTGTAGCAATGTAGAACTTAGTCCCTGTATTTTAGATCCTGCTCCGCAATATACAGTATTGTAGGTAGCGAGAGGACATTTGAAAGCGAGTGGGCGTGTCAGCCGATGCCTCGCTTCAGTTTGGCTTTAATCATGTGATAGTGTATTACGAAAGGCAGAAAGCCGTTTCTTGCTTTTTAAATTTTTATTTGAATTTTTCTCTTAGATCGAGAGAGACGGTCGCCACTGGCGACTAGTTGCAAAATAAAGTCGACCATTTTAGTCACGAGCCCTGCTAGATGAAGTGTGCCAAGTTTCGCGAGAATCGGATAAACGGTGTCGTTCATTTTGCTCTTTAATACCTGATTTGCATCATCATAAAAAATACAGTAATAATAAATAAGCCCCAAACTAATTTCAAACGTTTCTTATGTTACAACTACAATATAATTTTTTTTTATTATAAAAATATCCTAGAACAATAACTAAAAAAGATAAATCACTAATTACCTAAGCCTGCAGTGGAACTTTTGACAACGGTGTAGATTCGACGTTCTCAATGCAGAAATGATTGTTGGTGCAGGCTCTGTAGTTGCGGCTGTCGCTTTAAGACCCTGTATCCACCAAACACGTTTTGAGAGCAGTGAAAACCTCACTTCCAGAGCGCTTTCTCGGCACTTGCTGTTAGTTACACAAAGCATCCTCGGGCACTTCCGCGTTCGTTCCTATTTCATTTTAACATTGCAACATGTTCCGTAGAGTCATAAAGGCGATTAGCGCTCTGCCCGCTGAAGCTCATAAGGGTTTGCATTAAAAAAAGGCGCTGCTAGTGTTTCCTAAAGTTCGATGTATTGCTAGCCCCAGTTCTGGATTTTGCGTGGCAAATGTTACATGATTTTAGTAAAGTGCAGTCACACAGTTTCTTCCCCTGGCGACCGTTGTCATTGTAAACAAAAGTAACACTATCATTTAAATTGGAAATGTAACTGCAGTAAATATATACCTATTTCTACCCTATTGATGCTGTAAACGTAAATTGTATTGAAACGCTGAGAAAGCTGTTGGTTAATTTAAAACTCTCACCCACTTTCGTATGTTCCGCTCAGCTTCTGTTATAGTATATAACTTAGTTGGCGGTAACTTGCTTTAATGACAGTTGTTGATTTTATACATGGCTTTACAAATCAAAGAACAGTCGTGAACTACAAAGTACTGTTGTAAGTCGCTCTGGATAAGTGCGTCTGCTAAAGCCTGTAAATGTAAATGTAACTTTAAAAAAGTACCGACCTCGGTACCCAACCCTAGGCAGCGACAAGTCACTTTTTTTGTTGTTTTAGTTTATTTTATTTTTTTTTACAGAAAGGAGAACCTCAGTCTCTTGCTCAGAAGCTGCAACAAAGAGTGTCCTCCGTAGAGTCTGTCTTCTGGGGTTCGTCTCTTCCTGAGCAGCCTCTGCACTCTAGCTCCAGGGAAAGCCTGGTACACAGCCCATCGTGGGAATCCCTCAGCTCACTGGGTCAAAATGAGGTCCTGGGCTCGCCTTCCTTTGACCCGCCATCGGACATCGAGAGTGAGGTAGAAGATGTACCGGGCAGTGCAGAGGGTCTGTCTAAGGAACATCTCCTAAATTGTCTGCACAGGATGGAAAAGAGATTGACAGACTACAAAGGGAAATACTCCGAGGTGTTGTACACTTTTTATATTTGTATTATTATTATTATTATTATACACACATTACAGTGATTACAATTAAATTCTTTGATGTTTGTTTTTAGATTAAAATTCACTTGCATTCATTTGTTTTGTCTCTGCCCCAAGATGGTTATAGCCTACAGGTCAATACAGAGAGACAAAGAGAAAATGCAGGTAATTTGCATATGCAAGTATTTAGCCATTTGTGACCCACACATCCATCATCTTTGGGTAGTAAGATGTATTTTTAAGCAGTATATAACTGGTGAAATGTAATTATTGTATAATGATCTTTTTCGGTCTTCATCAAAGGTTGTCCTCAGCCAGAGTCAAGACAAAGCGTTAAGGAGAATTGGGGAACTTAAAGAGGTATTTCATATTATTTCAGTGTTTCCCCTAGGTTTATAGCTTTGAGGGGGCGAGGTTAGGGTTAGATGGACATCGACACTTCAACACACTTAAAGTAATCATGTGTTCTTCTTATGACAGTTATCAACAAAGTGTGAAGCTTTTGTCACTGCAGAGCCTCTTGTAGGCCTGTAACGATGCATCAAAGTCAGGATTCGGTTCGTATCACAATTTCTGACCCACGGTTCGATACATGGTTCGATCTTTTAGACCGAAAACTGGCCTATTTATTAACACTTAATAAATATAACAATCATTATAGCAAAATACATAGCTGCCAAAGTCAGTCTCTTCTCTGAGGTAACAGACTTCCTGTCTGTGCTGTAAACCACAAACAAAATAACAAAAAACTAAAAACAAAGAAACATTTCTCTTTTCTCTAATAGAAAAATGCTGTGACAGTTAAACGAAGTAAACTCCATTGTGGACATTATTTAAGCGTATACCGCCACCTACTGGTAAACTCTACTACATTCTTTCTTACTGTAGTCCTAAATCCCGTCATATAAGCCTGAAATCTTAAATAAAGAAGTAATTCCGTAACATTAGCCCCGACTCCCAGCACTGCAGTCTGATTCAGCACAGCCAGATGTTGCCTCTCCTCATGTTGTTGAACTAACAGTAGAACGTTTTGCTCACTCGTCATCAGACGATTGGAAAATTGTCACATGACACACAGTCAGATTATTTTATAATAATAGTAGTAATTTTGAAAAGTTTGGTAGCATTGACAGCTCATAGGGCTGTATCTGGATTAGAAGCACAAGCTGGGAGTTGGAAGGGCGTGTCGCAAATCGCGATTCTGCCTTTTTGAACCGCGATACGGGATCGTGGGTTAGCGTATCGTGATATTGGTTTCGGTACGCGGATTGTTACAGGCTTAGCCTCTTGATATGGGAAGTCGCAGATATTTTTTGTCTGCTTTTCAGTTGGCTGACACGACACGTCTTCTGCCGGTGGTAGTGTGCTCACCTGAGTGCGCGAGCAGAGGGGAATTGTAAACGCGCAACCATGTAGAAACAGAAATGACATTCTGTCATGTAAATAACATAAATAAGGCTATTTAGTTTGTTTAATAAAAGGACAAGTTATGACTTCTGTTGTGATCTGGCATAAAAATTAAATTAACTTGACCCTCAAGGGGGGGAGCGGGTGTGCCGTTCTGGGTTGGGGGCGCCCCCCTAATATAATGATAGGGGAAACATTGCGTCATGTGTCTGAAGGTTTATAATAAGACGGAGTTCTTAAATGTGTTAATGTCATGGTTTCTCAGGAGCTACAAATGGATCAGGAGGCAAAGAAACATTTGCAGGCAGAATTTGATTCCTCTCTAGAAGAAAAAGACCAGATTATCTCTGTGTTGCAGACCCAGGTATGCATATGCAAATCGCATGTGAGCATGCGAGAGTGTTTGAACAGTATTTTTTTGGCTATAATCCTGTTTCTTTTGGTTGTTAGGTGGCTCTTATGAAAAAACGTTTTAAGAGCAGCTCTGGAGCTTTGGACTTACCTGATGGAGAGGCCTCAAAAACCACTTGTGATCCTGAGATGATCTCTGACCTTCAGCCTCATTTGGACAGTCCTGAAAATAATGGTACAAATATACACAAACCTCTCTGCACAACAAATTTGGCCTAAACATTTTAGCAATTTGTGTATTATACTAGTTTGTCTCTTGTTTTTTGATTAACTGCTGGTTTGGGTTTATGTTGTCTATGATTAGGAATATTTGTTCAATTTAAAACATCCTTACATTGGGTTACAATGTACACCCGCTACTCTGCTTGGACCAAAACTGGAAATCATGTGCACTGATTGTGTGACCCTGTTCCTACTTGCTTCCTTTCATCGATTTGCTAACCTCTGCCTTTGTGTCTACCTGTCTTTTAGGGGTGCACGATTTAGAAAACCTCACGATTTGATTCGATTCTGTTTGTTGGCCTCACGATTCAAAATCAATTCACAATTCTTAAACGATTCACGATTCATAAACGATTCACAATCCATAAACGATTCACGATTCAAAATCGATTCATGATTCATAAACGAGTCACAATTCAATACACGTATAAATTTGTTTCCAGAATGCTGTTTTGAGTTACTTTTCCCATTTGACTGCGGCAGATCAACCAAAAATCACAATGAATCAAATGTAGTTTACTGAATGTAATGCATTAGCAGTGTTTCCCTGGTTTATAGCTTTACAAGAAAACAAACGGTACAATTTTCACTACAACCTCAGCATTAACTTGCAGCACAATTTTAGAATCACAATGAAGTTGAAGTTTATTGTTAAGAATGTCGTCACACAATGAATTTGGCTCTGTTTCACTCCTCGCTCTAGATTTCAGAAGATTTTATCTGATTTGCTGTCTATATGAAATCTAAATCTATCTAAATTAGGTAAATATAACTGCAAGCAGTGATTACGGGGGCCATGCAGTTTGCAGCTTTATCAGTTTTTTATGAATTGAAGTACATATATGTTGAGATTTGATATCTTTCATCTTTTTTTATACGTATTTACGGTTCAAAACTTATTAGGCTAACTTTAAAATAGTTTGTTATGGCGCCAATAAGTGGTATATCGACTTTGAAGTGAAGCTTTGCAGCCATATAAAGAAATACCTGAAAATGGGCTTAATAATTACTATAAGAGAGTGTCTAAAAACTGTAAATTATAGTAAAGTTTCCTTATTCAAACATATGTCTTGCTGAATTTGTTTCAAAGTATTGATTTGCATAATATAGCCATATGAATAGGTAAATGAAAAATGTGCTCAATAACTATTAAAGAAGAATATGCTGAGATTTAAATAATACGAATTCATATTATGAAAATTAGCGGTAGCTCACTCAGAGCTAGATTTCTATGATATTCAGTGTGTGGCATTGCATTACTATACGAAGTCGTACAGCACATTTATTAAAAAAAATACAGCCAAATGAAAACCTAAATTAAAAATATACTCGATAATAATTAAAGAAGAAAGTCTTGGGATTCAAATAATACCAGTTACATGCAGATTGGATAAAAATCCAGGATCTAGTTGACTAGTTATGCTGATTAAAGAAAAATTCAATATGGGAAAAATAGATACGAGGGTTTATTAAGATTCGTCTTGACCTAAGAAATAAGATGGTATAAGATTTTTAAGAATCGGAGCTACGATTCAAAAGTTATTACGGAAAACGCATAATAGCTTATTAGCGCCACCAAGTGGTAGAGTGGTGCAATTATTATTTTTGCCTGAATAGTACGTGAGATTTAAACTGTTGAAATATGGGCAAAGTGGCGCAAATTTTTTTCCTTAGTATTGGGTAGAGTCAAGGACCTACCTGCCAAATTTCAAAGCTGTTGCCCACCCAGAGTTGAATTTCTATGACACTTGGTGTATGGGTTTGCAGTCCTACGCCAAGCCGAGCCCATTTATTTGCATATTACATAAAAATGAAGACCTAAATTAAAAATGTGCTCGATAATAATTAAAGAAGAGTGTCTTGGGATTCAAATGATACCAGTTGCATGCAGATTGGACAAAAATCCAGGGACGAGTTCGAAAAAGATGGGATTTCATTTTATGCAAATTAGTGAAAAATCAAATACGGCAGAAATAGATACGAGGGTCTAAAAATTCGTTTTAAACGAAAGAATAAGATGATATAAGATTTTTGAGAATCAGAGCTACGGTTAAACATTTATTCGGCAAAATGCTAATTTTTTTGGAAAATTGCAAAATAGCTTATTTTGGTGCAATTTTTTTTTGCCTGAGTAGTGGATGGGGTACCGGACTTACCTGCCAAATTTCAAAGCTGTAGGTCTTACCGTTTTTTCTCCACAACGCATTTTAAGACAGAAAAAACAAAACAAAACCAAAAAAACTAAAAATATAGCCGCGAGCAGCGATGAACGGGTCCATGCAGTCCGTGGCACCGTAAGACACCGACGAAGCTTTGCGTACATGTGAAACGCTATGTAGGAACATGTGAGAAGCACATTCACACACTTGGGCCTACAATGTCGCATGGCTTGCGGAATATCTTTCAGACTTTGTACAATTCAGATTACAATGATTCACCAAAAATGAGCCGCAATGTATGAAAGTTTTGGAATGAGCGGAATGACAAGTTTCATCCTTTTCTCTTGACAGGATTTTTACATGACTATTTCAAAACCAGGAATAAGTTGCTGTCAAATAGGATGCTGTGACCTTATAGGCCGTTAAAGAAACAAAATTGTCAGAAGCCAATTTCCTGTTATTTGGCCCCGCAGTGGCCGATGTTCACGAAACTTGGCAGGTGGTATTGTGGTAGTGTCTTGCATGTACATTCCAAATGTGGTGCAGTTCTGACCTAGAGTTAGCAATCCGCAGCCGTCTGTGCAGTTAGACCACAGTCGCTTCAATGTATTTGAATGTGGCAGCCATTTTATGATGAAAAGTCAAAATGCTTTTGATAATTATTTGCTTTAAGACACTCCTGAATCATTTGAGACCAGATTTGTGCAGATTGGGCGAAAACTCTAGAACTAGTTTGAAAAGCTGCCATTTCCTTGTCATGTAAATTATGTGCAAAAGGATGAAGTGAGGATAATGAGATGCATATTTTAAGATTTGGCTCTCTTGACAGTAGGCAGCAGTCAAACGATCTTGTGATTATTCATCACGCTTCTTGAGTTATTGCCAAAAAACCATTGCAATGTTTGGACCTTTTCCATAGGGCCACCAAGTGGCCAAATTTAACCAAATTTGAACTCTATGATCTAAGTGCAGATGTTAACGAGTATTTCAAGTTTCGTGTCGATCGGTCAGGGATAACCATGTTTTTTGCAAGAAGACATTTTTTGACCATTTTTTGGCCATGTTTTCTATAATAGTGTTTGTTGATCTGCATGATATTTTAGTATGAGCCAGACCCTTGTCTTGAGGTGTTCATTCTAAATTTTTGAGCTTCTAGGCCATATGGTGTAAGAGAAAGAGACAATAATGTCACGTCAGTGCCCTTCCATCTGCAATAGCGCCACCTAGTGGCCAATGTTGACCCGACTCACACCACTTGCACAAACTCACATTTTACATACTGCATACAAGTTTGGTAGACATACACCTCTGGATTCAGGAGTTATTACAGTTTAAGTGTTAATATGCAACAACGGTAACATTAATTTGCATATGGCAGCCATTTTGATTAAAAAATCACAAATGTTTTTGATAATTATTGACAAGGACAGTTTGCTGAGTCAAATGACACCAAGCATGTCTAGATGGGACAAAAATCCAGGGACTAGTTCGCAAAAGTTGGTTTTGCACATTATGCAAATTAGCAAAAAATCTAATTAGGCGGAAGTCAATAGTCCCAATTTGGAAGTTGTTTACTTTATGCCAATGAGTAAGAATCAAGTTGAATTTTAAAAATTGACCTCAGCAATCACCAGATATACACCTTAACGCGTTTGCCTTCACTGTAGTGCCCCCTATTGGCCAATTTGGCTGTTGTCCTGCGCCTGAGTAGCGGGAGGGACTACTACCTAACCACCAAGTTTCAAGTTTCTACGACTTACGGTTTAGGCTGCACAAAGCATTTTAAGGCAGAAAAATAATAATTCAAGAAATCCGCACAATAACAATAGGTTCCCTGCAGTTGCACTGCATGGACCCTAAAAAAAAATCGTCACAATAACAATAGGGTACCACGCAGTGTTCCACTGCATGGCCCCCTAATAAATGCATTAGCAACCGCAAACTAAAACCGTTACGTTAGTTAAAAAAAAAAAAAAAAGAATCGATTTTGAAACGGCAGAGCAAGAATCGTGATTCGATACGATTTTTTGTTTCTGCACTCCTACTTTCTCATCTTTATTTCTAATTTTGTTGTCTGTATCCTTGCTCCGCATGATAGATTTTAGTTTTTAGTGTCATGTTGCAGGTGGTTTTATAAATACTGTTGACTCATGAGTGTTTGACCTGCACAGCTGGAGGAAGCTATGTACCAGGCAGCACTGTGGTATTGCAGAAGCAACTGAGGGGACAGGACGCATTGCTGGAGAACTGTGAGAAACTGGTCGGTACCAGCAAGGAAGAGAGCTCACGGCTCAGCAATGAGAATGAAGCCCTGCAGGAACAACTGCAAGAGCGACTACAGGAACTGGAGAAAATGAAGGTACGTAATATTATCTGTTTAAAGCAACAAACGTTTTAGAGCAGACTAGTTGCAGGGTAACGTCTTTGCCTTAGTGGCGTCTTTTCCAGGGTTCCCGCGGGGTTGTCCACAGAAAATAAAAATTTAAACCGTTGTAAAATTAATCCTTGAATTAGCGAGCTATTGGCCAATCAGAAAATAGAATTTCTCTAAAAAAATGATTTTCACTTATAGTTGAGGTTTAGTTCCAAACGCCTTCCACATCCTTGTATAGTGCACTACATAGGACACACAACTGATGATATTACACCCTATGTAGTGCACTGATGTAGGACGGAGCGACTGAATCGGGCGTTAACCTCGGGTGAGGTCTGCAATAGGTTTCAGCTGCAAGCGCGTGTTTGCTCACGTCCCCAATGTCCCGCCCAACTAACTGGAAAATTTGAGAGCACTGTTGTCAAGAGTATAGTTTTTAAAGATGGGTAAGTGTGTGTTTAACGACACTTGGCTCAATAATGCAAATTTTTGTAGCTGGTTACAAGCTGTCCCCAGCAGTAGGCATGAGGCTCGCTGCAAAGTTTAAGCACCGTTCCATATCAATGTCCCATAGAATAACAACCATATAGGCTAATTTATATTTTTCCTCATGCCCTCGACAGCAGTGTCTGTAAGTCTATGAGCTGTCTCTCACTTTAGTTTACATATTTCCTTGCTGTAGGTGTAATATTAGTGAACAATGTTTCTTCATTCACTCGTAAATAAGTGTTAGCGATTAGAGTGTTATGCTAATCTTTGTATGGTTAATGCAATGCATTGTTCAGCTAATGATGCGGTTTTCAGTTAGCCTGCTAAGTGGTTTGTTAAAACTAAACTAACGTCACTGTTTTAGGCTGGTTTAACCTAGCGATCTCCATAACTTATGAGTCAGGCTGTAAGTTTATTTTGTACAGTACGTTTTGTGTCAGTTTTACTCACTTTTCACCTGTCAACTTTGAAGCCAGAAAATAATGGAGCAATGCGCTCGCGTCCCTGGCTCTTGAACGAGTTTGGCTAGCTGTTTATTCTGTGTTCATGCACTGACCAGCTCACACACAGATAGAGCAGTATATCGTATGATCTGTGCGATAGCATTGTATCCTACGGAAATGAAAGCCTAATGATTTTTCAGTCGGCATATAGCCTATGCACGCGGTGAAAACGAGTGTTCACGTTTTCACTGTGCACGCGGTGAAAACGTGAATACTAGTGCATGCCAGATTCACACTCATATTCAGCATGCCAATTGTATATTCATATTCAACATTCGGCATTCAGCTTTCAACATGTTGATTCCAGTAGGATAATTAATAGGCTAGATAATGTAGAGTGAGAGTTTCAAATATTTTGATTCTGTTTTAATACTGAATTAATAAAAAATAGAAAGTTTTGAGAATTTCTGGTATCATTTGAATGTTTTTAGTAATGCATCGTGCATCTTAAATTTGACTCATAATGTTCTTAAAAGGTCTTAAAAAGGTCTTAAATTTAACTTACTGAAACCTTCAAGAACCCTGTTTTCACTCCTTATCTCTTGTTCTGTTCACCAAAATTAACTGGGACGTGATGAGCCTGCGTGTTTTGTTCTGGACACGGAGGAAAGCGAGCGTGCACACACACACACACACACACACACCCAGAGCGCTGAATATCACGAGATTTCAGAGACATTGACAATGGACTTGGTTATTCTATGCACTAAACCAGAAGTAAGTGCTTAAATTCTCCGCAGTGTAAATTCGCTGTGTGTAGTTGCTCGCGACTCGATGCGGGTGCTTGGGATATTACTAAACAAAACTCCAGATCTTCCCCTTTATTACAAACAAAACTCATATTTTAAATTATATATAACACCAACAACCAGAGTTCAACTCACAATACAGCTATTTACTTGATAGTATTCCGGACCCACGTCCAACCCATTATTGTGACGCGGCTCCGAGTCGCGGCGCAAGGGGTTTGTGGGAAATATAGTTCTCTCCCAGAAAGAGAAAATATATCGCCATTAATTTTGTATATAATATGTTCTAAAGAAGTCACAATATCTTTGGAAAATAGCGATTCACATTTTGTTCAAAAATCGTGCACGCCTACTGTCAGCCTTAGTTTATGAACTATGGCTAGCAAAAGTTCATCACTATAGTACGCGCACACAACCGGACAGATTTTTAAATGAAAATTGTCATTCGTGGATTTTTCCTCAGCAGTCATTTACTAAAGTCCATGTAGCAGTTGGGGGTGGTTCATCACAGTGTTTTGGTTCTGTTATAGCAATGGGTCTGAAAATTGTCTTTCATAGGAGGTATTGGCACACCAATGATCTTTTCAGTGCCCTCACGAATGTATACGTAAATGTTATTAACTAGACATTACGGTTAATATCTAGGACGTACCAGTCATATTTTAGAAACATGGTGTTGGCCTTGTGGTAAGATGCTTTCCTACAAACCAAGAGGTTGTAGGTTCGAAATCTGATGTAAATCTTATTAACTAGATTTTAAAATGATTTGTACAATTAACCCACTGAATACTGTTTAAGCTCTAAGTGTCCAGTGTTTTTAAAGTTCAAGGTGTGGAGAATGTTGGCTTGATCTGAATTAAAACTCTACATGTGAATGGTTGTCAAGATACAGCTGTTTGAATTATGGTCTCCCAACATCTTTTTCCAGCTGAAAAAACAAGAAAATCATATATACCTTTTTTTTTGGTCAGTTTTTTGTTGATATGTTTAATAGCTACATACAGCTACATTTTACTTGTTTACAGTAGATACTTAGAAAATGCTGGTAAATCAGACTGAAGCTAAAATTAGATTCAAGATTCAAGATTCTTTATTTGTCACATGCAAATTATACAGAGATACAATATACAAACTTAAACTTAAAATAAGGAGATAGGGTAATAAAATAAAGTTAAATAAACTATTTCTTATATTACAATAAGTTTAACCTAAGTACAAAAATCTGCAGACAGATAACAGGTGCAGTGAGAGTGTTTTTAAAGTGCCGAGTGCAGCTACACAGCAGTGAACAGTGAAATGCTACACAGTAGCATTTTAGCAGACAGAGAAGGAGCATGTAATATTTGGACAGTGAAATATGGCAGAAGTATAAATGATACTTGAGATACTCTCTGTTTTGGCCATGATGGTGCAGAACCTTCTGCCTGATTTCAGAAGATGAAAAAGTTCATTTCCGGGGTGAGCCGAGTCTTTAACAATCCTAATTGCCCTGGTCCTAGATCTCTTGGTGTAAATGTCCTGCAGGGAAGGGAGAGCTGACATGCAGCAGCGCTCTGCTTCCCGGATCAGTCTCAGGAGGGCTTTCTGATCCTGAACACAGCAGTTCAAGGAACCAGGACAAGATGTTCTGTGTGACTGTGCTCTCCACAGCGCCAGAATAGAAAGCTTTCAGAATGGTAGGGGAAACCCCAAACTTCCTCAGCTGTCTAAGCTGGTACAGACGCTGCCTTGCCTTCTTGACTTGGACATTAATATGTTTAGTCCATGTAAGGTCCTCAGTGATGTAGACGCCAAGGTATTTGAAAAAACACACCTTATCCACTGCAGCACCGTTGATGGTGAGGGGTCTGTAGTCACAGTGTCTCCTGCTGAAGTCCACCACCAGCTCCTTCGTCTTGCTGACATTCAGCTGGAGGCAGTTTTTCTGACACCAGAGTGCCAGGTTCTCCACCTCATCCATGTAGGCCGTCTCATCGTTGTTGGAGATTAACCCCAGCACCACTGTGTCGTCCACAAACTTGATAATGTTGTTGGAATTGTGAGTGGCCACACAGTCCAAAGTGTAGAGTGAATACAACAGTGGAGAGAGCACACACCCTTGAGAAGCTCCTGTGTTGGTGGTGATGCTGCTGGAAACACACCTGCCCACCCGCACCACCTGAGATCTGCCTGTGAGGAAGTCTAGCACCCACGTGCACAAACGGTTGTTGAGTCCTAGGTCTCTCGGCTTAGTAGACAGTCTATAGGGCACTATTGTGTTGAACGCTGAGCTGTAGTCGATAAACAGCAATCTCACATAGCTACCCTGTTTCTTGTTCATGTGGCTGAGGGAGGTGTGTAGGACGTGGGAGATGGCATCCTCTGTAGATCTGTTAGAGTGGTAGGCAAACTGGAGTGGGTCTATGGTGCTTGGGATGGAGGAGGAGATGACATGCTTAATAAATTATTTGATTTTTTTTTTTAATTGATGAACATTTACAAAGATTTTACAAACAGATTGTACAGAATACAGAAAAAAATTGAGAAAAAATAATGCATTTTTCTATATTATGGAATGGAAGAACAATCTGATCAATTTGTCTTAAATTCAGAAAGTTAAATTTAAGACCTTAAAATGTCTTAAAAACGCCCCGATTTTCCTTCTAGGTCTTAAATTTAATTTACCCAATTCTTGCCTCTGTTCATTCCCAAGAATCGTTGTCCGCAGAAAATAAAATTTTAAACTGCTGTAAAACTAATCCTTGAATTAGCGAGCCATCGGCCTATCAGAAAGTAGAATTTCCCTAAAAATGATTTTCACTTATAGTTGAGGTTGAGTTCCAAACGCCTTCCACATCCTTGTATAGTGCACTACATAGGACACACAACTGATGATATTACACCCTATGTAGTGCACTGATGTAGGACGGAGCAACTGAATCGGGCGTTAACCTCGGGTGAGGTCTGAAATAGGTTTCAGCTGCAAGCGCGCATTTGCTCGCGCCCGCAATCTCTCTTCAACACATCCACCAAATCCAAGCAGCTGGACCTTCATGTTCGTTTCTGGAGCAATGGGGAGATGTGGTCGAGATACCTGGGCTCTCAGTTCATGGGACAAGGGACGGCACAGGACCTTCTGAAGCACATCGAAGTAAGTGACAGCTTTAATAGCCCAGACAAATAGAATGGTGTTTTTAGTTTGGCTGCGTCAACAGTTTAACTAGGGAAAGTAGTTCTAAAATTCGGGCATAAAGTTTAAGCACCGTTCCATATCAATGTCCCATAGAATAACAACCATATGGGCTAATTGATATTTTTTCTCATGCCCTCGACAGCAGTGTCTCTAAGTCTATGAGCTGTCTCTCACTGTAGTGTTAGTGATTAGAGTGTTATGCTAATCTTTGTATGGTTAATGCAATGCATTGTTCAGCTAACGATGCGGTTTTCAGTTTGTTATAATGAAGATAATGAAGATTGAGTGAGTTTCAAATACTTACTTAAAATACTTTGAACAGTTTTGTTTGTTAAGGATACCTGTGGAGAGAAACTCCTTCTCAGCCTCACTATAATTTCTGTTAAATTTTATGATTTAATTTCTTTCAGTTATGTAGCCATTGTTGAATGTCTGTTTTAATAATCTGCATCAGCTCCATACTAGAAGAAATGTAGCAGTTTAACATGTAGCTGAATTTATACAGTTAGGTGTATGTGTGTGGTCATTAATTTATTTAATCTTTTTATTTCTTCTTATTTTCCAAAAGGATGCATTGCATCCATTGGACCGCAGCAAACTGATTTTCGTCTCTATGGATGGGCCCAATGTCAACTGGAAGCTTTTGGACCTACTCCAACAGAACCATGCACAACTGGTGTCCGTAGGCAGCTGTGGACTCCACACACTACATAACGCCTTCAAGGCCGGATTTTCAGTGTGGAATCTGGATAAAGTTTTAAAGGCCATGCACACTCTTTTCCACAACGTTCCTGCAAGGAGGGAGGACTATAAAAATATCACAAAATCTACTCTGTTTCCCAAGCCATTTTGTGGCCACAGGTGGCTTGAAAATCTCCCAGTTGTTGAACGGACTCTGGCAGTCTGGCCATCTCTCATGCTGTATGTGGACGCTGTGCACAAAAAACAGCTCCCAAACCCCAAGATGGCATCTTTTGAGACCATCGAGGCAGCCATTAAGGATCCCCTTACGACAGCGAAGATGCACTTTTTCATGACTGTGGCCAGGACCTTCCACCCGTTCATGAAGAAATACCATTTTATTAATACTGAATTAATAAAAATAGAAAGTTTTGAGAATTTCTTGTATCATTCGAATGATTTTAGTAATGCATCGTGTTGGTCTTAAATTTTACTCATAATGGTCTTAAAAGGTCTTAAAAAGGTCTTAAATTAAACTTACTGAAACCTGCAAGAACCCTGATCTGGGCAACAACCGCTTAACTTTAATTACTCTTTGTATAAATAAACAAGAAACTGAATATCGGATATGAACAAACAGTTGATAGGACTTTCTATTAATTAATGTTTAGTTTAGATGAATTATTAGCTTACCTAATTACCGGATGTTCTATCTACTGCAACAGGTTGCTGTATGCTATCTGGAAAATGTAGCATCTTCCTGATTAAAAGAAAGCCCAGATAGACTGTTGGCTTAGCGATAGGAGCTAGAAGGCGCAGTAAGATATTTAACCAACAGATGCCGCTATTCCTCCTCAACGTGATGCGGTCTTCTTTTACTGGCTAGGGATGCGTGGATGTGGTGGGATTTTTATTTTATTTTTCTCCGGAGGGATGTAGTCAAGACAGGGACGCATTTGTTGTCAAGGCAGCTGCCTTAAAGCTCTGTGGGTTTCTGTAAGTCAAAAACAAATAGTAAACAATGCAAATGTATGCATCGGTCTTGACAAGTTTTAAGCATTTTGATGGGTTTCGTAAGATCAGACATATAGAACTAGCATTACTCCATGTCTTTATTTCTTGAAATAATTAATAACTTTGATTTATCAGGAGCTTCACACAACAGAGAAGACCAAGCTGATCACACAGCTTAGAGATGCCAAGAACCTTATTGAGCAGCTGGAGCAGGACAAGGTGAGAGAAATAGAAATATAGTTTCAGATGGAATATTCTTTTTTCAGTATTTTACCGAACCGTTTGGTACGTCCTGTTCGGTTCGGTACACCCAGATAAAAAAAACTGCGATAGTTTTGTACGCTACGACAGATTTTCGCCCATTGGACTGTAGCTGTGATCAAACGCAAAGGCATTTTTGAGATAAAAGCAGATCCATGAGAATTCAAAAGCGAGCGGGAGGTGGTGCGAACTTATTAGAAAGTTGGTTATGCAGGATCGCTCAGCTCTGTAAACGCGCCTGCAGTGTCTTTGAGGGCTTGCGGCTCTCACTAAAACGCTCCACTTTAGTCAAATCTTTCCTTTTATGACAGAGTAAAGTCATATTTTAGCTGAAAAATAGCAACAGCAAAATTCTATTCACAATGCATTTACAATACAGCGTCTGTCGCATTATTATGGTGGAGCGCTGAGTAGCACGCGGGGGGATTGCGGGAAATGTAGTTCTCGCCCTGGAAAAGTAATATTGAGTATATTGGTTAATATCGAGCCAATTTGGACTCATTTTGGCCTACAAAATATGCTGCTTTTGATATTTCTGGGAGAGAACTATATTTCCCACAATCTTCCACTCAGAGACGCGTCACCATGAAGCGACGGACACTGAAAATATCAATAAATGTGACCCTCCACGGCAAAACCAGTTGCTTGTCGCAAATTTTCAAAATTGGGTTATTATGTTTTCATGAAAGGGCATATATCAAGCTTCAAAACGATACCTCTATCGAATGAATCGAATGATGGTGCTCACACGCTCACAAACAGCGCGTGCTTACACCGTGAAAATGTCATTTATGCGTTTTTACGCATTAACTTTTATTTTTGTGCACAGAATATCTCACAAATATTTTCACATAAAGAAGGATCAGGTCTTGCCTTGATCGCGGAGCTGAAAACGTGGTGCGCCATTAACAAGCGTCCGTGCGAAACACAAGCGGCGCATGCTCTAGCCAGTGAAAATAATTAAACAAAGCTTCGATTGTAGGAAAATTGTCTCGATCATATTTTGTGAACAAATTATTTGAGTTATTCGAATAATCGTTTCTGCCCTAGAATTAGAAAAGGAACGTTAGAGCTAAGATAGCATTAATTTGTCGAAACCGTGGCCCCAAAACCGTGATACGTACCGAACCGTGGACACACTGTACTGTTGCATCCCTAATATATATGTATTGTTTTTTAAAGTAAACATTGTTGCCTATTATAGTGAGAATGCAGAATGCATTTCATTATATGCTGAACTGGTTCGGCAGGGCATGGTCATTGCTCAGACAAAGAGGCAAATGCACGATACGTTAGAGATGAAAGAAGAGGAGATTCTTCAGCTGCGGTCCAGGATGCAGCAGACACTAGCCGAGAAAGAGGAATTACAAGAACAGTGGGAAAAAGCAGAGAAAGCAGGTCAGTAAGGTCAATCTGCCTTCTCAATTTGTGTGTGTATGTATTTACACTTTGTGTGTAATGATTGCATTAATATACCTGTAATATACAGTCATGGCCAAAATATTGCTTTTATATCAGATACCACACTACTTTTGGCAGAAAATTGCTACAATTACAAATGCTTTGCTATTGTCATGTTGATTTATTTGGTTTGCATTAGAAAAACACAAAAAAAGCTGATACATTCCACACAAAATTTAAAAAAAATGGACTGGACAAAATTTACTTAATATTTGGTAACGTATGTTCTGTAACATTCAATAAGTCTCTTACATCTCTCTACTGGAATTTGGACCACTCTGTTCTTTTACAAAACTGCCCCAGGTCTCTCAGATTTGAATGGTTTCTTCTCCCAGCTGCTGTTTTGAGCTCTCTCAACTAGTGCTCTATGGGATTTAGGTCTGGACCATTTCCAGAACTCTCCAGTGCTTTGTCTCAAACCATTTCTGAATGCTTTCGGAAGTATACTTTCGGTCATTTTCCTTCTTTAAGACCCATGACCTCTGACGGGGACCCAGCTTTCAGAGACTGGGCCCTACACCGCGCTCCAGAATTCGTTGGTAGTCTTCAGATTTCATAACATAACATCAAGACATCAAGATGTCCGGTGCAGCAAAGCAGCTCCAAAATGTCAGTGAACCTCCACCATGTTTGACTGTAAGGACCGTGTTCCTTTCTTTGAAAGTTGCTTTTCCACAATTTTGGTTCTCAAATCCTCAGACAAACAGACACTCAACAGCAGTTTTTAACTGGTTGCAAGTGGGAATTTCTATATTGGCTGCAGCTGATCCTTTAACTACTCAATTAAAGGATCGTCACCTGTTTGAAATACAATTATTCTGAAAAGGTGCTAATAATTTTGTTTGATTTACTTTTTTTTGCTCTGTTTTTTGTGTTTTTCCTAATGCAAACCAAAGAAATAAACATGACAATACCAATGCATTTGTAATTGTGGCAGTTTTCTGGGAGAAGTGGTACATCATCCGATATAAAAGCAGGAGCGCCAATATTTTGGCCATGACTGTATCTCGTCATACTTCCGGTGACGCCGCAAACAGGCAGCTACTAACTGCGCTCCAGCAAATACATTAAGCCGTATTATTGGTACGTCTTGTCTAGTTTCATTTTTAGTTGCAGACGAGTTATGATCCAACAATGCTCGAATTTGGAAAAAAAATGCATAATTCCACACCAAACGTGCCAACAGAGATGCGGAGTCTGGGCATGCTAACGCCATTGGCACCCACAACAGAAACCGAGGCGGCGAGGTGCAGCTGGCTGAAAGGCAAGCACTGCGTGCACAGGGTGGCTGTCTGGTGCGGTGAGAACAGCCTGTAGTCGACTTTTGAGGAAAACCCGCTCCACCCACGTACCACTCAGCATCCACGGCTCGCCAATAGAGACCGAAAAGAAATGCCAAGGTTCTTATTGCACCTTTGCCCATGCTACTACATGGACAATCTTATCCATGGCACGGACAACCTACATGCCGCTGTTCCTCTTCCTCCATCTTTTGTTTTTCTATATAAACTTTCTGTAGCGTGCAGTCAATCACAAAACCAGGAGCCATCGGCCAATAGGATTCGCAGGCAGAAACTACCTATACCCCGCCCCCAAACTGCCAAAACCCGCCCCTTTCAAACTGCGCGCGTAGAAATCTCACTCGAGCAAAAAAGCCGCTCTTCGGTAATCTACTTTGCGCGCAAGGACATTTAACACATCGAGGGGAAAAAAGACATTCGAGAGAGGAAAAATACTCGATTCTTAATTTTGTGGTGTGGAGTTTCACACTTGCGCGCGACTTTGAAATTTACGCCCGCGGAATTTTTGCGGCAAGCCATTTTGCGCGCTCTAGTTTTGGCATTGATGTGACGCCATAGGCGGGGTGCGAGCAGAGAAGCGAAACACGAAAGCGGTACAAAACGTGCATGCGCTAGGAGTTTTCTGCATGGGCGGGGGAGCGAGCTGTCTGCTTTGACGGGGCAGAAAAGCAAAACTCGAAAAGCGAAGTACATGCTGTCTGTTTAACAAGAACGTTAAAATTTATACTCGATGGTCACAATATAGTCATTTACTACATCGCACCTGGAACAAGCCGAGATACATCGAGTATATTCGATATATCGCCCACCCCTAGTTTCAGGTGTAAGTTTGTCCCTAATTTTCTTCCTGCAAACAAGTCTTAAGGTGGGCAACAGTACGGGGTCTTCGTTGTTCGTTGCCACACATTCTCTATTGGAGAGAGGTCGGGACTGCAGGCAGGCCAGTCAAGTACCCGTACCCTCTTCCTCCGCAGCCAGGACTTTGTAATGTGTGCAGAATGTGGTTTTGCATTGTCTTGTTGAAATATGCATGGGCGTCCCTGAAAAAGATGTCTTCTTGAAGGCAGCATATTGTGCTCCCAAATCTCTGTGTACTTTTCAGCATTAATGGTGCCATCACAGAAGTGCAAGTTACCTTTGCCAAAGGCACTGACACAACCCCATACCATGACAGACCCTGGCTTTTGGACTTGTTGCTGGTAACAGTCTGGATGATCCTTTTCTTCTTTGGTCCGGAGCACACGGCGTCCATTTCTCCCAAAAAATACCTGAAATACTGATTCATCTGACCACAGTACACGTTTCCACTGTGTGATGGTCCATCCCAGATGCCTCCGAGCCCAGAGAAGTCGACGGCGCTTCTGGACACTGTTAACATAGTGCTTCCTTTTGGCACAGTACAGTTTTAACTGGCATTTGTGGATGTAACTACGTATTGTGGTACTTAAAAAAGGTTTGCCAAAGTAGTCCTGAGCCCATGTGGTGATATCGCTTATAGAAGAATGACGATTCTTGATGCAGTGCCGCCTGAGGGATCGGAGATCACGGTTGTTCAGCTTAGGCTTGCGCCCTTGTCCTTTATGCACTGACATTGCTCCAGATTTCTTGAATCTTTTAATTATGTTATGCACTGTTGAAGGTGAAATATCCAAATCTCTTCCTATCTTTCTTTGAGGAACATTGTTTTTAAACATTTCAATAATTTTCTCATGTATTTGTTGGCAAACTGGCGATCCTCGGCCCATCTTTGCTCCTAAAGGACTAGACCTTTCTTGGATGCTGCTTTTGTACCAAATCATAATTACAATCACCTATTGACATCACCTGTTTCAAATCACATCATTATTTAACCAATTTACCCTATTACTAGCCCTAAATTGCTCCTGTCCCAACCTTTTTTGGAATGTGTTGCAGGTCTGAATGACAGGAAAGGATGTATATTTACCAATGAAATGAAGTTGACCAGACAAAACATGAAATATTTTGTGTTCATATTGTCTGCAATTAAATACAAGTCAAAGTAAATTTAGAAATCACTACTTTCTTTTTTTTATTAGCATTTTCCATACCGTCCCAACTTTTTCTGATTTGGGGTTGTATTTTTGCATACTCTATGTGCCTCATTTGTTCTTTGGAGATGCTTATATAAAGTAGAGATGACAAAGTTGACTTTGACGTTGACTTTGAGTAATGTGTGATTTATTCTAGCATCTGAAGAGTTGGAACGCGCTCTGGGTGTTGGCCAACGCTCAGAAGATGGACGGCGTGAGCTGCAAGCTCGGATGGAGGAACAGTTGAGGACGATGCAGGATTGTGATGAAGAAAGGAGAAATCTGGAACAGGAGCTCACAAGGGTCAAACAGGAGATGGAAAACATCCAGAAGGTGTGTTCATCACTCTTATTAAAGTGCATGATTATTTGTCATTCTGAACAAAACAAAGCACATCCCAGTGCACACCAAAATATAACCTCTACATTTGGTAATGTGTAACCCATCTTACTCATTAATTCAGTTATTGACAGTGGTTTTAGTAACGAGTGACTTTCCTTATGCATACCTGGGTACTGGGAAGTGGCATATTGTAAAATCTGATGGGAGTTTCAGATGTTTATCCTCTAGGGGCATTGTCTCCCTGAAATAGTCTTTTTTTTTCTCCGTTCGTCTTGTTTAGTTTCGTTGTTGTAGGCTATTAACAAGCTCCAAACCGCGCACCCGAACAGATTTGCCAGCAACTTCAACCACGCAATCAAAATCTACTAGCATTTAGTTTAGATTTAGTTTAAACCAACGTGCACAGGGCCTACAAAGCAGCTGCGCATCCCACATCGGCTCTTCTGATCACGCAACGGTGATTCTGCTGCTCCATCCACATTACAACATTCCAGGTTGTGTGCCCAGAGACTGCGCTGATCAGCCAAGGTCTTCACAGACATCAACACATTGTTGAGACGGCTGAAACAAGCCAACCTCCCTCACCGTGTTCTACAAGGCACCATAGAGAGCGTCCTGACCAGCCGCGTCTCCATGTGGTTTGGCAGCAGCAGAGCAGCCGATCAAAAACAGCTGCAAAGGATCGTTAAAGCCGCTGGCAACATTATGGGAGAGTCAATTCCCACCGGTGCAGGAGATCTTTCACAAACGCTGCATCAGGAATGCCTCCTGCATCATGCTCGAAGTGAGGTTCGCTCACACTCACTCTTTACACTCCTCCCATCTGGCGGACACTATAGCAGCATTGGAGCCCGATCCATCCAACTGACTCTGTTGTACCTTTGTACTTTACACATCACTGTCTTTGTGACGCACACGCTGCGATATTTAAAATCTCATTCATGTTGCACTGAAACTGGCTCAGGAATACTGTTTATGTTTACAGACTGTACAGTATTTACGAGGGGTGCAAGTTTCAGAAAACCTCACGTTTCGATTTGAATCCGATTCTTGGGCTCACGATTCGATACGGAATCGATTCATCATTTATAAATGATTCACAATTCAGTACATGTATGAATTTGTTTCCAGATTGCTGTTTTGAGTTACTTTTCCCATTTGACTGGGGCGGATCAACCAAAAAAATCACAATGAATCAGATGTAGTTTACTAAATGTAATGCGTATGGAGTGTTTGCCCGGTTTAAAGCTTTACATGAGAACAAATATTCTCACGCTACAAATTAAAATGATCCTCAGCATTGGGACGCATTTTTTGGAGTAACACAGGCACCGCTAAGTTATGATGCAATTTCATTACGCCACCAAGTCAGAATGTCTCGATCAAAATTTATCCCGGGATTTGCGTGAACAGTAGAATGTGGCACACACACAAGATGGTGGAAATTGTAGTTCTCTTCTTTTAACTGCTTTTACAATGTTTGCACAACTATTAAACACTACTCGTACACATCACTGATTGTTTCTCACCAACTGATTAAAAGATATTTGCGCTATTTATTGAAAGTTTTTTGTAGTTCTCCACTTCATTGCTGTTACAACTTTTGCCCATACTAAATCACTGTTAATCACACTGGTTTATTTAATAGACTGTATAGAATTTTTGATATTGAAACTGTAATAAATCTTCTGGACATTCAGTGTAAAACACTGAAACTCTTAAGACGATAATTGTAGGGTAACACTGCATGTAACCAAATTGTCTCTCTTTCTACTTCTAGTTAAAAGTATATATTTATATTCTATTTATATGTTACTTATTCCAGGTGCCTTTTTTGTCAAGTGCCTTTTTTGTCCTCCGTTCTTTGTACTGTTAAAACCGGAGCCACGTTGTCTGGTCTCTCTGTATACTTGTACAGTATAAAGCAGAGATGGCAAAGTTTACATTGACTTTGACTTGAAAAGAGAGGCAGGCAAATAAAAATCAAACCAATTAAAAATAAATTCTGAAATAAAACCGCACTTTTGTTGTAACACCTTTTGTGAAAGTGGGGTTGTAGGCCCCTAACCCTAGCAGTAACAGTTAGTGGCGTAACGGCAGGGTGTTTGCGCCGTGATCAGAAAGTTGCACGTTCGAATCCAGGACCAGTAAAGTTCCGACTGAGGTACTCATAAGCAAGGTACCGTCCCCAAGCACTGCTCCTTCACGGATGGGTCAAACGCAGAGGTCACATTTCGTGTGCTGTACTGTGATGTGTTCACAATGACAATCACTCATTCCTTTTCATTCCTTTGTTTCTCGCAATGTTTGTGCTCTTTTTCCTAATGCTCAAATCACATCACCCACTGCTATGTCATTGTCAGAGCGATGTTGAGAAAAGTCTACCACTGGTTATGGTAATGGTAATTGAACCAGGTCTGTCCAGTGGCGAATTTGTGACCATGTGTTTAAAAAGACTCTCTTTTTTAACTTGTAGAGAAATCTTGAACTGGATAGTTGTTTGGCTGAGTACTCACAGAAAGAAGCTTCCCAGTCCGATTGCCTGTCTAAGGAAATTGAAGAACAGACGAGGAAATTTGAGGCTGAGATAGCTGCTATAGAGGAGAAGTGTACTCAGGAGATGGAGCGATTGAAGATGGAACTAACAGACTCTTTGAACCAACAGCACGCTGCTGCTGTGTTCATCCTCCAGCAGCAGCACAGCATTGAGATTGAGGCAGTCAAGAAAGAAGACGAAACTCAGTTGCACGCACATGTTGAGGAGATGAACCAAAAAATGTTGGCAGAACTGAATGCGAAACAGACCGAGATGGAAGGGCTGTCTTCTATGCTAATAGAAGTGCGAAAGAGTAAACAACAGCTAGAGGAGAAGCTTGGAGATATGGAAGCCGCTACTGACTCGGTTAAGCAGGAGCTGCAGGTGAGACTGAGTGAAGAAGAGGCGATATATCACGCCAAGTTTGCGGATATAAATAATCAACACAAGGAAACACTCGAACAGGTGAAGACTCTAAATGAGGAGCTAAATCATATAAAGACTACGCTACAGGAAAAGAATAAAGAGCTTGAAGAACATATTGTAATTAGAAGAATGCTGGAAGAAAATGCCGAAAAGACTCAGCTAAATGTCAAAGCGCAGTTCAAAGAAATTGAAGATCTGAGACACATCACACAGACTCAAAATGAGGACCTTTCCAAGTCTAAAACTCAGATAAGCTTTTTGAAAAATGAACTGAAGCAGTCTAAAGTTCGACTGAAAGACCTGGAAAATCATCTCGAAGAGAGCCGAAAGGAATGTCAGCACAAAGCACATTCTCTTGAACAAAAGGCTAATGAAAACGAAGAATTACACCAAAGAGTCAAGCAAGCAATGAATGACTTGTCTGAAAAAGAAAATGCGCTCGAAGAGACGTGCAAAACGATACATGATCAGCGAATGTGGTTTAAAACTCAACTGGAGAAAGTGAAATGTTTATATGAGAGAAATGGCGAGTGTCTAATAAAGGAAGTCGATGGGAAGTTGAAATCCCAGGAAGTTGTGATTGAGAAAGTAAAAAGAAAGACTGAAGAAATGCAAGGAAATTTGACGAAAAAGCTGAAAGAACATGAGGTAAATTCCAAACTGGAAGAGGCTAAGAAGGAAATGGAATTTGAGCAGAAAGATCAGCAGATATATTTGAAAGCACTTGAGTTAGCCCAGGAAAGCACACACAAGAATTTGCAGGAAAATGAGCAAAAATTGAGGGAAATGTCTCAACAACTTTTAATCAGCAGAGAGGATAAGGAGCTGTTGGTCCAGAAGGTAAAGGACCTTGGAGAGGAAGTTGCGATGAGGGAAACTACGGCGCAGAAACTTCAAGTGGAGCTCAACCATGCTGTAGTCAAGTTGGAACAAAAATCTGAAGAAGAGAAAATGCTAAAAAAAGAGGTCGAGTTTGTAGAAAATAATTTAAATAAGGCATTGAACGAAAAGACGCTCTTACAGGAACAGCTCCATAATTCGGAGGAGTCCAGTAGGCAGCGAGTACTGGCCCTGTCTAAAGAGCTCGAAGAAACACAGAAGAAGCTTAAAGCACTAGAAATTTGTAGCGAGTCTGAAAAAGCTGCCCAGTTGCAGAAAAATGAAAATCTACTTCAAATGCAAATCGGCGCCATTAACAGAGAGCTGGAGCAGCATTGTCAAGGTGCACAGGCTGTGGTTAACCATTTCTCAGATGATATTTGTAGTAAGGTAGATGCCAAAATCAGTGGGCTCCAAAATAGGCTTCTAAGTAATCAGAAGAAGGCATTTTGTCTTAAAAATGTCATCTTTACCAAAAACGACCAAATTGGCACTTTACAGAAAGAGCTACAGGAGACCGTAAAAGAGAGCCGCAACCTTAAGTGCTCTCTAGACGACATTGCTCTCCTGTTAAACGTGTATTCGGAGAATCTTAAAACTGTAACGTCCGAGAAGGAATCTTTGCAAAAACCGACTGAAGATCACTCCCAAGTCCTTTCCATTGAAATCCCTCACAGAGAGAAACTTGGTCATGAAAGCAGGAATATTTCAAAAAAACCTAAGACAGATGTTTTGCATGTAAGCAATTTAGAAAGTTTTGTTAATGATTTGAAGGCTCAGTTGGCAACCAGTTTGACTGAGTCAACAGAAGCCATATCGTTGCTGAAACGTCAGCACAGTCAGGAAAAACACAGTCTAAGATGCTTTATGGAAGAGACTGTGGAAAAGGGAGAAAAAGAGAAAAAACTGGCAGGTGAGCAAGTAGACATGCTGAGGAACCAGCTATCTGAAGTGAAAACGCAAACAGAGTCTACTATTTTGGCTCTTCAGAATAAAATAGAGGACATGGAGAGACAAATCGCAGACAAAGATGAAGCTCTCCAGAGACTTGCCACCAGCATTGACGGTCAGCAGTCAGAAAGGGAACAGCTAAGTTCCTTGACCATAGAAATAGACAACTGCACCAGAAGGATTAATGAGCTTGAGAACCAGCTCGATTTGCAGATCAAGGAGCGTGAACATCTAGTGGCTGAGCTTCAGCAGCATCAAAGTGAAAAGACGGCGTTTATTCAACAGCTTCAACAAGCTCGGGAGGAGTGTTCTCTGAAAAGTGATCTGTACCATAAAGCTGAAAATAAGCTGCGTTCTTTACAAACAGACATCGAAAAAGCAAACCAGGAAATGGAATTTCAGCAACGAGAATTTCAGAAAGAGCATACAGACATCTTAAAAGCAAAGGAGGATGCCTTGAAAGCGGCGGAGTGCAGTACGGGAAAATTGTCCGATCTGAAAAAGAAAGCCGAGCATAAAATAGGTTTAATCCGGAAACATTTGACCTCGCAGATCGAAGAGAAAGAACGGACCATCAGGGATCTGCAAGTACAGCTCAAGGACATTAGTCAGAGACAGAACGAAGATCGAACTAAACTTTCAGAGCACAATGAAAGGTTAGAAGGAGAAAACGCATTTGCTATTTTAAAGGATGCGCGCCAAGAGAAACTTACTTGTTTGTGTGACGATGAAAAGACTATTTCAAGAATCGCTGACCTGAAGACCGATCCTAATCAGTCTCCAGAAGAATATACTTCCCATGATACAGAAAGTGTTGCAGAGCCGAATACCGTTCATAATGAAGCTTCAGAAAAATATACTTCCCACAAAACAGAACGCACCTGCCCTAAGGCAGAACTGTCCTATTTGGGTCTCCAGGATGAGACAAATACAAGAGAGATGACTGCCATAAAAGGGAATGACAATGATATAAAACAAGCCACTTCTCTTTTAGAAGTGCAGCCTATAAGTGCTGGGGTGATAAAAGGAAGGACAACGAATGAAAATCAGGAAGACTGGGAAAGTGAAAAAGACCGTTTAGTGAAAGAGTACGAGATGAAACTCACAGAGCTCAGTCGGAGACTGGAGGATAAAAACGAACGTCTTAAAGACCAGGAGAACATACGGAATGAACTTTGTGATCCTGATGATGGACGTTGCACTGATGGATCTGAGGAAGTAAAGTTCGCTGATGTGGACAGCAAGAGGCAGAAGATTCATAAAGATTATGTCCAGCTGGAAAAAGAACTTCTCTCACTAAGGAAGGAACACGAAAAAGATCTTGAATACCTGAGGAAAGAAATAATGGAGGAAAATGAAAAGAAACAGAAGTAAGTAAGAAGAGTGATCTTCTTTCTAATGGTGAACATAGGTTTGTAAATTAAATTGTTATAAAAATTGCAGAAAAAATGAGCATATCATGTGGAAACCGTGCTGTACTGATTTTCAAGATGATTATTGCTTTTATAAGACAAAACAACTGATTTTATCTCAACAGACTTGAAGTGGAAGACATGGAGATGAAACACAATTTTGCTCTTAAACAGTTGATGAGGGAGTATAATGCCCAAATGTCCCTGAAGGAGAAAGAACTTGAAGAATCGATAAAGGAAGCCTTTGGTGAGGAGATGATTATTTGCATGAAATATTTCCAGATTTCACGTTCCTCAGCTAAAGTCAATATACACATTAGCACTACATTAATTATTGTT
Organism: Distichodus sexfasciatus; assembly: GCA_032718565.1. Classification (NCBI taxonomy): domain Eukaryota; kingdom Metazoa; phylum Chordata; class Actinopteri; order Characiformes; family Distichodontidae; genus Distichodus; species Distichodus sexfasciatus. The sequence continues at coordinate 435,082 of JAVGVS010000223.1, read as the reverse complement.
ATTAGAAGTGTACCTTATACTGTTACTCGCCTTACTTTATATAGAAAAGGCCCAATGTGTTGAAGCAGAGCTCATGGAAAGTCACAGAGAGGAGATAAGTCAAATGAAACAAAACATTGCCCAAAAAGACGAGGAACTAAACCGAACTGTCCAGCGCTATGAGCAAGTCCTTCAGGTGAAGTAGCACACATTTAAACGACAGTCCTTCTGTTCTGTTTTGGCATGAACAGATTTCAAACTTTTTCGAGCTAAACGATTTCAGTTTAAAGTCTCTTTTTGTGCTGCTTAAGGAAAGGAAAGTAATACAACCGCACAGCTGTTTTAAATGTTTACATCCCTTAATTATGTGCTCTCAGCAGAAACATATGGTTATATACAGTATAAGATCTGTATTTGCCTGCTGTGTAGCTTGTTAATATTTGTCTTTATTACATTTAATCAAACAGTATAAATGTAGTATAAGTTTGAATGTCTGCAATCACATTTCTGCACACAGTCTGATAGTTCAACTCCTATTGTGGCTGCAGAGTCGTGAAGAGGAGATGAGCAATCGAGTGTGTGAGATAAAAAAAGAGCTAGAGGATCTGCAGCAGAGGAGTCGCAACAGCCCTCAGGTATGTGCAAGGGATTCTCACTGCCATTAGCTGATAATATTGTTTACCTGCCTATAAAATGTATTTGTTGTCCCGTCTACAACAATGCACAAAAATTGGCATGATTCGTATTAAAATCAAATAACTGCTCTCCAAGGAAAACTGGCATCTCGTACAACAGAATATTTAAATTAGCCCAAAGTCTGAAACTGAGGATTTATGTCAAGTTTATGACATTTATGTTATGATATTCATGTGCGAGTGGGTATATACTACCGAAACTAACTAAAATTTAGATTTACTGAATAAATATTTGAAAATCCCCTTATATTTTCATAATAATGGCCTTAAATTTGATAGAAAAGAATGGCAGCGAAATATCAATAATATTTATTCATTACTACGGGCGCAAGGTGGGGACCAACCCTGGGGCCAATTTAGAGTCACCAGTTAACCTACAGTGCATGCCTTTGGACTATGGGAGGAAACCGGAGCACCCGGAGGAAACCCACGTGAACATGGAGAGAGCACGCAAACTCCACACAGAGAGGCCCCACGGCCGACCCAGGGATTGAACCCAGGACCTTCACGCTGTGCGGCAGCAGCGCTAACTAGGGCTGGGTATCGTTGCTGATTTCCTGAATCGATTTGATTCCGATTCACAAGGTCATGATCCGATTCAATTCTCGATTCGATTCGATATCGCTTTATTTAGAGATTTCTTTGCGTCAATACTAGTTTTGCTTGGTTATAAAATTAGGCCAGACGATGATTTGAGCGGAGCAGCTTTAGCCATGGCTCTATTTGGTTTCGGTTTCGCCGGTCTCACGTTTTTATAGCTCTCCTTGCGCGAAAAGTAGTAGTGCATAGCCGTAGGAAAAGATCGATCCGCGAATTTTTGAATCGATATCGTATTCTTCGAACGAGAATCGATATTGATCGGTGAATCGATTTTTTGAACCCAGCCCTAGCGCTAACCGCCCAATATCAACAATATCGAAATGATAAGCACCCCTTAATGCATTTACATTATGTTGTGTCAAAGCCTGAAATGAAAACACACAAAAAATCAAGCTTTTTATTCAACAGAAATCATAACATTCCAAAATAGTAATAAAATAATTCGGCTTTACCAGTTTATAGCACATTCTAGTTGAGCGTTATCAGTATCTGAGAAGTGTGGCCAGATGAGAACTATTTGGCCTCAGCACTAAAGTACATTTTGCCAAAAGCCAGTACAAATGGTTGAACACCATACAAAGAGTAAAGCCTGGGGTAGCATCCTGTCGTGGCGATGTGCCATTTCACTTCATCACAGACTGTGAAACTTGTCATGGTAAAAGGAAAAGTAAGGCAAACCTGCTGCCCTCTGCCAAAACGTTAAATGCAAAAAGAAGCTTTACATTGCAACAAGGAAATAACTTGAAGCAGCCAAATTGACCACACAGTAATAAATTCTTTATTACAGAGCCTTTTTACATTTTCATGTATTGAGGAAAGTCAATGTAAACCAGAGTGTCACTGTCTTTTTCTTGGCTATTTGATTGTCTTGTAGCATCAAAATTGTGGAATCATCATCCCAGAAAATGAAATCTTAATTTTCTTCTACCAATTCCAAGCAAACAATCCAAGTGAAAATGTTCTTCTAGAACAGACTTGCTTTATAAATCAGACACAGAGGTATTGTGGGTTCCACAATGCTAAGCCATCTAAAACAGCTCACAAAATAGTGCCATAATTTGCAATAAAGTAAAACTGGCATTGCTGGATCTCCTACAAGCAGGGTTTTCCTTCCCAAATGTCCTCTGAGAGTTCGGCCCTTCTTGTCATGAAGGATTGCTGTGTCACCCTCACTGCATGCGACGTCTGTAGTGCATACACACCGCAGTCGCCAAATGAAGGTGAATGGAGATTTCATACGCTGGTGTGCATGACTTCATTCACAGTCTGTGCAGTCTCTGTGCAACCCTAACTGAAATCAAAGAACTAGAAACACACAAAACAGCAGCGTCATATTCAACAAGAACAAGAATATTTTAAAGACGTGTCCCAGGAGGCTGGTCTTCAAGGCGGTGTTGCAAAGAAAAAGCATGGTAGTGTACGCTGCATTTCTCCTGAAAAGTAATTCAGTCAAAAGTAAGTGTCTTAGACAAACAAGTTGTGAATAGAAGTTATTTAAGTTGTTTAACCTTAATTAATATTTCACATCTTCAATATTTTTATTTCAATCTTTTAGCAATTCAGTCTATTTAAAGCGGGGGAAACATACAGCTGTGTAGTTTGGTATCATTGTATTGCAGAGAACCAGAGAAAGCCAACCAGAGAGTTGTCTGGAGAGCTCAGAAAGAAAACTATAAACTAAACTAAGTTGTTTATAAGACCATCTCCAAGTAGCGGCCAAGAGTTGCAAATATGATTTAAAAATGTATTTAGTCCAGGAGAATATAAAACTATTAATACTACAAACTAAACAGGACTCTTAAAATGAAATCTTAAAGTGTAAAATGTTTACAGATAACAGAGCAGAAGTTTGATGCATGTGAACAACTAAAGAGCTGGCTCATATGGAGGCTAGTTTACTCAACTCTAGTAATTCCATAAATAGTTTACACAAGACTAAACAGTCTTCACATCCTCTTACATCGCTCATCCCTCAGTTTAGCCCCCTAACCCTGCTATACAATTTGACAGAAGATGTAACTTAGCCTAGCCTACCCCTTTGCTGCGCTGACAACAGCTAGATAGCGCTAGCAACTGTTTACACAAGGTTGATCAAAAGAACGCGACTTGCCGCTCCTTTAAGCAAAACGATTTTGTTCTCGTTGAGATGCCATATTTTATATATGACGATGGGTTATGTACCAGGTAGATGTAAAAGTCGTGGAAGGAAAAGTGTGTCAGTGCATACGAGTTGTTGGAAAACGTCTGGAGAGACTGTACGGATCGCATCCAATAATAGCGATCTTTTCGTTGTATCTCTGAAGTTCTCGGGCATCAACATGAGAAATATCCATAACATCAATAGGTAGCATAATTGAAGTGAACGCCTTACAGGTAACGTTAGCTAGATCATCCAGCTGTCAGTCTGGAGTGGATTCGGTACTCACAGTGACGGCAACAAGGCCAGATGACTATGATAGATAGATAGACGGACAGATACTTTCATTTCATTGGACACAATAATCATGATTGGACATAATAATCATGTGCAATATCGGTCATTAAGGTTTACATCCCCACCTTCAAATGGTACTGGAGTGTTGTGTATTTATTGTTCTGTCTATGTATTGTGATTGTTTTGTATTGTGATGCTCTCGCACTTCATCTGTTATAAGCTGCTTAGATGCTGATGCTGCCAATGTGCCTTAAAAACACACTAAGCAATACTTGTTTACATTACATCTCTTCACTAAACGTCACTTTCGTACTGTATTTATTGCGTTTGTACTGTATTTATTGTGTTGCTTGTTGCACCTTTTGTCCTGTTGAATATTGTTCAGTGTTACTATATGCTTGTTGCACCTTTTGTCCTGTTGAATGTAATGTTCAACATTACTATATGTTGCACCGGGGCCATGGGGAAACACTGTCTCGTCATACTTTGTACATGTATAAAGCAACTGATGACAAAGAACCTTGAACAAGCGCAGGACTTGATATGTCCGGTACTCAATATGATGGCGGCTACAGTTTTGACATGTCTGTAATGCCAGCTGCAACATATTAATAGAGGTCACTTGCTGACAGTGGTTGCTGCTAAAGGTGCAACAAAATATTTACAGACCATCTCAAAAAATTTGAATATCGTGAAGAAGTTCAATATTTTTTGTCACTCATTTCAGAAAGTGAAACTATTCACAAAATTCAGTGTCTCAGAAAATTAGAATATTGTGAAAAAGTTAAATATTGGAAAGTCATGGTGTCACACCCTAATCAGCTAATTAACTCAAAACACCTGCAAAGGTTTCCTGAGCATTTACAGTGCCTTGAAAAAGTATTCGTACCCCTTGAACTTTTACACATTTTGACACCTTACAACCACAAACTTAAATGTTTTTCATTGAGGTTTTCTGTAATAGACCAACACAAAGTATCACATAATTGTGAAGTGGTACGAAAATGATACATGGTTTTCAAAATTTTAAGCAAATAAAAATCTGAAAAGTGTGGCGTGCATTTTTATTCAGCCCCCTGTACTCTGATACTGCTAAATAAAATCCAGTGCAATCAATTGCCTTCAGAAGTCACCTAATTAGATAATAGATTTCACCTGTGTGTAATTTAGTCTCATTATAAATACACCTGTTCTGTGAAGGCCTCAGTGGTTTGTTAGAGAACATTAGTGAACAAACAGCATCATAAAGACCAAGGAACTCACCAGACAGATCAGGGATAAAGTTGTAGATAAGTTTAAAGCTGGGTTAGGTTATAAAAAAATATCCCAAGCTTTGAACATCTCAAGGAGCACTGTTCAGTCCATCATCCAAAAATGGAAAAAGTATGCTACAGCTGCAAGCCCTCCAAGACATAGCCTCCACCTAAACTGACAGACCAAGCAAGGAGAGCACTGGTCAGAGAAGCCTCCAAGAGGCCCATGGAGGAGCTGCAGAAATCCACAGCTCAGCTGGGAGGATCTGTACACAGGACAAACTGTAAGTCGTGTACTCCACAAATCTGGCCTATATGGAAGAGTGGCAAGAAGAAAGCCATTGTTGACAGAAACATAAAAAGTCCTGTTTGCAGTTTGCCAGGAGCCATGTAGGGGACACAGCAAACATGTGGAAGAAGGTGCTCTGGTCAGACGGGACCAAAGTTGAACTTTTGGGCCTAAATGCAAAGCGTGGCGGAAAAGTAACACTGCTCGTCACCCTGAACACACCATCCCCACTGTGAAACATGGTGGTGGCAGCATCATGCTGTGGGGATGCTTTTCTTCAGCAGGGACAGGGAAGCTAGTCAGAGTTGATGGGAAGATGGATGGAGCTAAATACAGGGCAATCCTGGAAGAAAACCTGTTGGAGCCTCCAAAGGACTTGAGACTGGGAAGGAGATTTACCTTCCAGCAAGACAAAGACCCTAAACATACAGCAAGAGCTACAATGGAATGGTTTAGATCAAAGAATATTCATGTGTTAGAATGGCCCAGTCAAAGTCCAGACCTAAATCCCATTGAGCATCTGTGGCAAGACTTGAAAATTGCTGTTCACAGACGCTCTCCATCCAGTCTGGCTGAGCTTGAGCTATTTTGCTGACTTGACAGATGTCCAGAAGACAGTCATTGACACCCTCCACAAGGAGGGTAAGCTGCGAAAGGTCATTACTAAAGAAGCTGGTTGTTCACAGAGTGCTGTATCCAAGCATATTCATACAAAGTTGAGTGGAAGGGAAAGTCTGGTAGGAAAAGGTGCACCAGCAACAGGGATAACCGCTGGATTGTCAAGCAAAGTGGTCCAAAGTCCTCTTTTCAGATGAAAGTACATTTTGCATTTCATTTGGAAATCAAGGTCCCAGAGTCTGGAGGAAGAGTGGAGAGGCACGTAATCCACGTTGCTTCAGGTCCAGTGTGAAGTTTCCACGGTCAGTGATGATTTGGCGTGCCATGTCATCTGCTGATGTTGGTCCACTGTGTTTTCTGAAGTCCACAGTCAACGCAGCCATCTACCAGGTAATTTTAGAGCACTTCATGCTTCCTTCAGCCATCTCAGGAAGTGGAGATGCTGCTGCGCTTTTTTGGTGATGGAGGTGGTGTTGATGGTCCAGGTGAGGTCATCTGAGATGTGAACTCCCAGGAACTTGGTGTTTTTTACAGTCTCAACCATGGAACCGTGGATGCTGAGGGGTGTGTGGGTGGGGCGAGTTCTCCTGAAGTCGACAATAATTTCCTTGGTTTTGTCCACATTCAGCGACAGGTTGTTCTCACTGCACCAGGCAGCCAGCCGCTGAACCTCATCTCTGTACGCCGACTCATCATTGTTGCTGATGAGCCCCACCACGGTTGTGTCATCGGCGAATTTGATGATGTAGTTTGAGCTGTGCAGGGTGGTGCAGTCGTGGGTCAGGAGTGTGAACAGCAGTGGACTGAGAACGCAGCCCTGAGGAGCTCCTGTGCTCAGTCTGACGGTGCTGGAAACGTTGTCGCCGATTCGGACGGACTGAGGCCTCTCTGACAGGAAATCCAGTATCCAGTTTCAAAGTGAGGTGCTCAGTCCCAATCCGCTCAGTTTCACACACAGTCTTTCGGGAACGATGGTGTTGAATGCTGAACTAAAGTCTGTGAACAGCAATCTGACAAGAGTCTTTATTGTCCAAGTGAGAGAGGGAAAGGTTTAGTGTAGTGGGTATGGCGTCCTCAGTTGACCTGTTTGTGCGATAGGCAAACTGCAGTGGATCCAGTGAGTGGGGGAGGTTGCTTCTCACCTGTGCCATGACAAGTCTCTCAAAGCACTTCATGGTGATGGGGAATCCATTTTGTTGTCCAGTGAGCGGACGTTGGAGAGCAGGACAGATGGAAGTGCCGGTCGGGCCAGGTTAGCTTTTAGCCTCGCACTAGGCCCTGCACGCTTACCACGTTTTGTTTACGTGAACAACGCTTCCGTCTCTCCCAGGCTCGGTAGCATCTCCGACAGCAGATTTGGCGGTGGAATTGTGCATTTTTTTCCGATTTCGAGCAGGATGTGTCTGTCGTAGGTGATACGCATCGTAACTAGATCACAAACAAAGCGGAAAGTAAACAAGACGAACGAGAATTGCAGTATAAACACTGAAGTCGCTGGAGCGCTGTTAGCCGCTGCCTGCTCGTGACGCTGCCGGAAGTTAAGCATTCAGCAGTGCCGCAGGATGATCACCTCCATACCACGCCGCATTGATGCAGTAATTCATGCAAAAGGAGGCTCAACCAAGTATTGAGTGCATACAAATGAACATATTTTTCAGAAGCCTGATATTTCTGTTTAAAGTATCCTTTTTTAATGATCTTATGTAATATTCTAATTTTCTGAGACACTGAATTTTGGGTTTTCATTATCTGTAAGCCAAAATCATCAAAATTACAAGAAAAAAAGGCTTGATATATTTCACTCTATGTGTAATGAATCTATATAATATATGAGTTGCACTTTCTGAAATGAGTGACAAAAAATATTGAACTTTTTCACAATATTCTAATTTTTTAAGATTGTCTGTAGTTTAGGGTGCTATCTTTTTCGTCCATGCAGTTTCCATTATGTAACTTGTTCAGTTAAATCAAAGTTTGTTTGTTCCAGTGACATGCATTAATACATGTCAGTTAACCATTTGTCTCCATTTGTCTTTTAGGGTCTTGAGGAAATTCAGGTCTGTTGCCATTTAGAATTCTTTTAATGACTGGGACAGCTTAATGTGCAATAGCCGTGGAATGGCACAAATAATTTACATTGGTCTGTTTGCTGAGGAAAGATGTTTCATTATAATCTCTGACCCTGTTCAGACCCAGCTTGCAAAGAAGACAACCCTGCTTAGTGAAGCCAGGCTTAGAGAACAGGAGTCCCAGGATAGGGTAAGTCTGAGAAAGATAGGAACTGCAGAACAATGGTTGTGATTTTTTAGATGGTTTTATGTAGTGTCAGGACACTTTCTTTCTGCATATATTACACTTGTAGCATAGAGAATAACTCGAATAATTTGATTTTTCTAGAATCGACGCTTCGTTTAATTAATTTTACTCGCTAGAGCATGCGCCGCTTGTGTTTCACACAGACGCTTATTAACGATGCACAATATTTTCAGTGGTGCAATCAAGACGAGAATAGATCCCTCTGTATGTGAAAGTATTTGTGAGCTATTCTGTGCACAAAAACAGAATTAAATGCGTAAAACGCATAAAGGACATTTTTTGCGATGTAAACATGTACTCTGAGCGCACAAGCGTCATTACTCACTAAAACGCTCTGGTTCCATTGCAACGTCCCCTTTATTACAGACAAAATGCATATTTTAGCTGATAAATAACCACAACAACCAGCGTTCCACTCACAATACAAAAACTTCATATTTCATTTTCAATTAAATACAACATAAAGCGTATATGTCTAACTTCTATTCACACTAGAATAAGCCTAAAAACAAAGGTATTGTCATTTTTTTGTAATTAAAAAAATTATAATTTATCCGATTACTCGATTAATCGATATCGATAGAATACTCGTTTACAAAAAGAATCGATAGTTGTAGCTCTAGCATAGAGTTAAGCTTTATAGTTTATTTATAAAGGTTATATTAAATGTGCCACCTTTGTATTCTCTTTAAAAACTGGAGCCTCATCTTGATGACAAAGTTTACTTTGACTTTGAATGTTGTTTACTGGTGACTTCATGCAGTAATGACCTCTTCCGTCATATAGGACAAACCTACTGTGAGAGCCCCGTCCCATGTTGTTTGTGCTTTATACGTTATTCATGACATCATAGTGTTCTTTTATCATGCAATAAAATAATTTTCGATTTTCAATTAGTGTTTCATTTTCCAGACCCCCTTGTTTAATCTGTTCTAGTCGCTCTGTCTGAAATAATACTGGCTGTAAGGCATAGTTAAGGACTTCGACCTTACACCAGTATTCAAAAATCCAGTACAATCCAGGCTTAACAATAGCAAGTGAATTTCCCAAAAAAAAGCGCCAACAATTCATCAGTGTGAAAAATTTTAGGACGTATCATATTCTTAGGTGTTCTTTTAACTTCACTCCAGGCATTAAAGTCGGCAGTTATATTATAGCATTATAAGTATGTGGAATATGTACACAGTACTTTTTGCTTTGCCTGATTGGGTCGATATTGGAATGTTTCCTCAGTCACAGGGATCTACTGTGCAAGTTAAAGCCTTCTCCCACACTTTGGAGTTTTTTTAATTCTCGAATTGGCTGTCACTGCATTCTTCAGTCCAGCAATTTTTGTGGTAATGACTATTGGTCAGAGCATTCTGAGTCAAACAATGTAATGTCATCAAGCAATTGATTATTAAATCGGCTAATTTAGTAAGTTAATATGAGAGAAAAGGTAAGGGTCTGATCAGTTGCTCTTTTTGATTGTACTGATGCTTCATGTAACTTACAGTCTTTGCTCTTCTTCAGATTCATGAGCTGGAGGACAAGATACAAACTACATATAAAAACTTGGTAGTTACACACCTTGGAAGCAAAAGCAGAGGTAAAAAAAACCCAAAACACTGATAAAATAAAGATTCATGTAGCTTTCAGCTGTACCTTGTGCTGTCTGGTACTAAGGGGTGTAACAATACAACCATCTACATCGCTACATTGATTCAGTGATCAATGAGCTCATGGCATCAATTCAAAATGAAACCACGTAGACATACATATGGAAACATCAATTCAAATAAAAGTCCAACAAATGTTAAATTTGTGTTTCATTTAACAAAAGACTGCTTTTTCTGATTTTATATAAATTGAAGTGATTACATTGAATCAACATTTGATTTTTTTTTCTTTCCATAAAGTTCAATCTAATTGAAAGCATCAGGTTAGAACTTTGAACAAATATGTTAGAATGAATTAGCATTAATAAAAATGTTATATTTAGCACAGTGACACTTTTAGATCTCATTTTGCTCAGATTCTCTATAGCAGGTGGTGTCCCAAACCACTGGCCCGTGGATCATTTTGAACTGGGCTGCACAGAAAGAATAAACACTTTGCCAAAAAATGTATTTTCACTACCATCACAGTCTGTAGAGTGTTTATTTTGAAAAAATACCTCCACCTTGGGCTCATAAGTGGGGGTAAGGCAACTCACTTGGTGAATAGGTTAAACATTATGCACTTTATAGCGTTTTGTTATGCGACTGACCCCTACCCCACCAGTCCACGGGAAAAAATTGTCTGAAATAAAACTGGTCTGTGGTGCCAAAAAGGTTGGAGACCACTACGCTATAGGATGGTAACCACATGGTGACTGATGGCAGTTAGCGGTCTGAGTTGTTCATGAGTGCCTACAACTGAACATCCAAAACATACTGCCAGCTGTATTACCGAAAATACAATTGGATTGTATCTCAGCTCAAAAAAACTAGCTGGCTTTTTGTTGGCGAACTGGTAAATGGTTGATATGTGTAAGCAGTTTTTAAACACCCTTGGTTTTGTGTCACCTAAATACATTGCTCCCAGACAAGCATGCCAAAAATTTGGGTGTAGCGAGTGATCCCCAACTTCTCAGCCCCAACAGACACACGTACACACACAGGCTAAAATGAATGATTTTTGTGGCTTTTCTGTCCTTTCAGAACCCTCATATTATAGCAGCGATCTCACAGAGTTTGAGTACCTGCGGAAGGTCATGTTTGAGTACATGATGGGAAGAGAAACAAAGGTAGATTTTTTTTTTCACATTTCCTTAATTGTCACAACGTCTTTGAAACAAACTTGTCTCACTCATAAAATACTGTATATTGGAATTATGGCACGATCCTTCTTTTATTGTATTTTTGTCTTTTGTTCCCAGACAATGGCTAAAGTTATAACTTCCATGCTCAAGTTTCCAGCAGACCAGACGCAAAAAGTTCTGGAAAGAGAGGACTCCAGAGTGATGGTAAGCTTCCAGTCGTACGAATAATTTTTGCTACATTACATGTGTATTAGGGGTGTAACAGTTCTGCAAATATATAAATTAATAACGATGCCTGACGTCACAAAAGAATGAGTCCAGTCTCTTCAACAGTGAGACATATGGCTCTTTAATGAAACACTTGAATCGCATCAGACCTTGGTATCGACCCAAAGCACAGGTATCAGTGCCAGACAGAAGAGGTTGGATCAGTTCATATTTAATCTAAAGTCTGGCTAAAGACTGCTTAGCTATGTAGCTCAGCTTATGTAATAAAATGTTCAGTCATTAATGCAATAAAGAAAAACAGTGAACATATTTAGCAGGGTTTAACAATTTTGGGGTGGATTAAGATTGAGGCGGGGCATGTTACGGTTCTGTCTTCCTGAACCGCGATCTGGAAGATCTTATTTAAAATGTCTAGAATAACACTCAGGTGCACCCTATAAGGTTAAAATGATTAGGACATTCTTACAGAGCTTTTTGGTGAAACCTGTCTTGTTTAAAACTCACACATCTAATTTGGTTTGCTCTTGATTGTTGAAATGAGTGCCTTCACCATGGTGAGATCCAAAGAGCTCTCTGAAGCCTTCAGAATGACAATTGTTGATGCTTGTGGGTCAGGAAAGGGATATTAAACGATCTCACAAGACTTTTGAATCAGCCGTTCTACTGTCCGGAAAAAAAAATTTCCAAGCGGAGAACTTTTAAAATAACTGCCAACATGGCCAGGTCAGGCCGTCCAAGCAAGTTCAGCCCGAGAGCATCTTCGTTTCTTGTGTTTGTAGCAGAAGATGCTATTACAGTTGTGTTCAGAATAATAGCAGTATATTTAAAAAAAACTGAATAAAGCTCAAAATCCTTAAAATAGCTTTTATGTCCATACACACAAATGCACTGGGAATACTGCACATTCAGCCCAATTCAAAACATAAGGCAAAAATAATCAATTTAGTTATTCTTTTACAGAAAGTTAATAAAAAGGAATAATAGGCTGTTAAAAAATAGCAATGTTTGCATTCTTCTTTACAAACTCAAACATTCCCTGTATAAACTGAAAAATGTTTCAAGATTTTGCTTTTCTTTGAAGCTCTGAACTAATATTTAGTTCTATAACCACTGTTTCTGAGAACTGCTGCACATCTGTGTTGCATGGAGTCAACCAGCGTCTGGCACCTGTGAACAGGTATTCCAGCCCAGGATGATTGGACAACATTCCACAATTCTGCATTTCTTGATTTTGCCTCAGAAACTGCATTTTTGACATCACCCCACAAGCTTCTATTGAATTAAGGTCCAGGGATTGGGCTGGCCACTCCATAACATCAATCTTGTTGGTCTGGAGCCAAGATGTTGCTCATATACTGGTGTGTTTGGGGTCGTTGTCTTGCTGAAACACCCATTTCGAAGGCGTTTCCTCTTCAGCATAAGGCAACATGACCTCTTCAAGAATTTTTATGTATTCAAACTGATCCATGATCCCTGGTATGCGATAAATAGGCCCGACACCATAGTATGAGAAACATCCCCATATCATGATGCCTGTGCCACCATGCTTCACTGTCTTCACAGTGGACTGTGGCTTGAACTCAGTGTTTGGGGGTCGTCTGACAAACTGTCTGCGGCCCCAAGACCCAAAAAGAACAATCTTGGTTGTGCCATTGCTCTTGAGGCCAGTCAATGTGTTCTTTTGCAAATTTTAACCTCTTCAGCACGTCTTTTTTTCAACAATGGGACTTTGCAGGGGCTTCTTGCTGATAGCTTGACTTCACATAGGCGTCTAACAGTACTCATAGGTAACTTAAGATCTTCTTTGATTTTCCTGGAGCTGATCATTGACTGAGTCTTCACCATTTTGACTATTCCTTGATCCATTCGAATGGTAGTTTTTCTTTTTCGCCCATGTCTTTCAGGTTTAGGTTGCCATTTTAAAGAATGTGAGATCATTTTAGCTGAGCAGCCCATCATTTTCTGCACTTCTTTATATGTTTTCCGGTCTCCAATCAACTTTTTAATCAAAGTGCGCTCTGCTTTTGAACAATGGCTCAAACAATCCATTTTACTCTGATTTCCAGAGAGAAATGCACTGTATCCAGCATGCACAATATTTGCTCCCATCCTTCCTTAAATAAGGGCAGTAATTGACACCTGTTTTTTCACAGAATGAATGACCTCACTAATTAAACTCCACACTGCTATTAATTTGAACACGAGCCCAGGAACCCCCTTTCAATTAATGATTCAATTACACAGAATCATCAGCATTTATGTCATAGTCGTTGGGTCTGTTGGTTTTCTAATACTCTACTACACCTACTAATAAACTATTTTCCCTGTAGAAATATAATTTCTATCAAAAATAGTGATTGATCAGATTGGTGATGTCAGACTGCTATTATTTTCAACATAACTATATATCATCTTTATCTATAGTTCTATAGATATTTTTTAATAAAGAATAAAATATTTAGTGGGGTGTCCAAACTTTTCCACATGACTGTACATCTCTGTACACATGTGTAAATTATTTGGTAGGGACTTTTGGAATGTATTTAATAACTTATTAATGATGGATTCTTATGAACACGTCATTTATATCATTAATTTTGGGTTTCTATGCAGCAGAGGTACTGCAAATGTTAACCCAGCAAACAAACATTTTTATGTATTTTACACTTTTATCTATAGTACACAAATACTATGTCAATATAGAATATGATCTGCCACAACATGAATGTCACGTGAAATGAAAATCTTGTGGGAGGAAATTGATCAGTTTTGTATAATGTACATCAGTGTTTTTCAACTCTTGTTGTTGGGAAAGCCTGACTCTATGCAGGGTAGACGATAGGGAATGTACGTTAAAACGTTAACATTATGTCATTGACGTGTATACATATATCTATATATGTTACAGCCTTGGCTCCGGTGATCTGGATCTGATGCCAGCCTCATCATAGAGATGCTGCTACTGCGACCGACAGGCAGTTCCAAACTGCTATTGGTTCAAATGTTTTTAAATGTTCGAATATAAGATGAGCAAAAGTGTATGCTGATATGAGGAATTGAAATCTAAAATGTTAAATGCCAAGACTTTTTCTGTAAAATGATTATAGTTTATTAGTCCTTTAAAACTGTTATGCATTTTAAGGATGCATTTTAGGCATTTTTGTGCTATGTTTTGTTCTCTCTCTCTCTCTCTCTTTCTCTCTCCTTTATTCTCCCTCTCTTTTTCAATATATAATTTACATTCATTGTTATATTTGCAGTCTTCCTGCAGATTGTTGGCCTTAAGAGCTCTGCTCATATGCCATCTTTACTTCAATTCTGCTGGTAACAACCATCACGTTTTGAGTCCGTAACCACTCAGATTAGTATACCATCACCTCACGATAGTTTGGAAATAAAGTTTTCTCCTAGAAAGTCCAGAAGCAGCTCATTTTATAGACCAAAGTGATTCAAAAATGACACAAAACTTCAGTATTTCTTCATTTTCAAGTGATCAGATTTTTAAAAAAACATTTTATAATGTTATAGTGTAATCAATAAGTAAGAAGAAATATAGAACATTTATTTACTAATTATTCAATATTCTGACAGACACCAAATAAGTAAAAAAGTGTTTCTGCAATAGAAAGTTAAGCCATAGAATGCATAATTAAAACTCTGCAACTCGACAATGTTCTTACTATTTCAGTAGTTATATCTACAGTCAGTTTTTATCAGAAATGTGCTGATTTCACAGCTGTTAGTATTTACACATCAAACTATGACAAATTTGAGTAGTGCAGGACATCCTGAATACAACAACATAAAGCGTGTGTGGCTAACTGCTACACACACACTAGACTAAGCCTAAAAACAAAGGTGTTGTCTTTTTTCTGTTTTTGAAAAAGGATTTTATCCGATTACTCGATTAATTGATGAAAAAATTGATAGTTGCAGCTCTAATAGGGCTTAATAATAGGCTAGAAGTAGTATATTTTACATTTTCAAAAAAGATTGGAATAGAATGTATTGCCTTAGCTTGAATTATTGTTACAATTATGTAAATGTAATTGAACTAGAGGCTTAGCGGATAATGGACAACACAGTGTTGAAAATTTGATGCATGGCCGAGGTGGTATGGGCCAGCGACATGGAGCATTTGGTTTAAAAAAAATAAAAATGAAAATTTCATTGAGATGATTTTTTTTTTTTTTTTGCTTTAATCCATGCAACTGACACACTGAAAGCATACGGGCTTTGCAAACAGTTAGCCAACATCACTCCTATATGTCTAATGATGACATTCACACTGGCTTTAGGGCGATGTTCCCTGACTCACAGTGTGCCAAAACATTTACTTGTGGTAGGGACAAAACCGTTTTTATTCCGCGATTTGGACTCGCTCCATACATTAAATGGGAGCTTATCTCAAGCGTGAACAAAGGCAGCTTGAAGAAAGAGCAGTTGGTGGTTTAAATGCAGATGATGAAAAGAAGGCTACTGAACTGCGACTCCTAACACATCAACAGTGAATCGGTGGAAACAAAAATATTTGTGTTCTTTGCACTTGTGGAGTATTTTACTTTCTGTGCCTATTTGCACACAGCCATAATATTTTATAATTAGAAGGCAGTTTTATGTTAGAGCTGTTGCTCCAAGAAATATGTGCCTTGTTGAAATCAACTAAAGTTGATTATTGTAGGTTATTGTTTTTTTTGCCGCTGTGATGGTCTTAATTTTTCTTCTTAGAGGTCTTGAAAAGGTCTTAAAAGTCATTGAATTGGCATATCAAAAATGTGCAGATACTCTGTTCTGGGATTGGAATTAAGTTGTGTTTCCTAAAAACGTGACCGTAAACTAGTTACTTCATACGGCAAGTTAATTTTGTCCTTTCATGGTCCCACGTTTAAGATTCTCCTTTACATGGTCCTGCGTTATAATTCTCACACAGAAGAACAAATAAAACAGACCTGGAGGAGCTGATATGGTAAAAATATGGGACCTAAATTTTCTGTTCTGTGGACATCCATTTGGTTGTGTACTGCCTCTACACACACTAAGTTTGATTTTTAAAAAATTGTCAATTGTGTTAGTATTAATTTGTAAATGTCGGAAATTGTGTGCTTAAATGAGCCATTTAGATTTATCCCCTACTTCTTTGTCACAGTAGGGGACAGTTGAATAACTCCACCCTCCTATCTGAGAACCTCTGCCCACCAGGTAGAACTGCTAGCGCTTCCTGTGCCTTCATTTTTTCTTGCAAGCGCCAGCGTAGGAATCGCAATGAAGAAGTCTACCGGCGGAGTGCTGTGCCGAACATGTATGGCTGAATGGATGGTCTGTTAGCAGCTGCCATGTCGATTATTTTGACTTGAGGTAAACTCTCGCCGTGCTGTCTAAGCCCCAGTTCCAGAGTGGGACGTGGGCAGCAGCAGCTCATTTGCATTTAGAAATACTAGTGAGAAACAGCCTGTTCTGAAAGGGACTGAAATAGAGGGGTAAAAAGCAGAAACTTGAAACTTGGTGATTAGATCTGGTATCCAACCCAGTGGTGTAATTGCACCTGTAGATGGCACTATAATAAGTACTTTTGCGTTTAGAAGCATAGCTGAACAAAAACAGCTCGCACTGTCTCACTAGCCTCAAACTCCGAAGATTCTTTGCACGCGACACGTATCCAAAAAAGTGTCTTGAGTCCAGTCTTTTCTTATGTTGTCTTTTTCTTTTCTACAACTTAGACGTTTACAAGCAAAAGATGAATTCCTAAAACTACAAAGATACTTTACGTGATGGTCAAAAGACTTTAACGCTCCTGAGTTCTCAGCTCTAACACAATTCTAGTTCTATATGTTCTTGCTTCTTCATATATATTTCAGGATCCAATCAGATTACGTAAGGCACGTATTACTTCTATTGTTACATACTAGTACATTTAATTCAATTCAATTCAATTCAAATTTATTTATATAGCGCTTTTAACAACAGTCATTGTCACAAAGCACTTTACATATAACTGGCCTAAACCCCCCAACAAGCAAGCCTGAGGCGACAGTGGCAAGGAAAAACTCCCTCTAATAGGAAGAAACCTTGAGAGGAACCAAGACTCGGAGGGGGACCCCATCCTCCTCTGGGCGACCGGGTGCATGAACATTTAATGTACAACAAGCAATAGTTCAAGATGAGTTGTTAGTTATTTAAAGAAGCAAAGATACAAAAATAGTCCAAGGGATATTTTGAATCCCGGGTTGTTGATGGGCCACTTGCAGGACCCTCTCAGCAACATTAAGCTGAAATTAGTTCAGTATTGTGCTGTTAAGTCAGTAGACGTCCATAGGGTCCAATCCCAGTTGGTTTCATGATGATGTCCCCATGGAGTCCTGGTGCGGGTTCAGTGGGTCAGGATCAGCTCGGGAGGGTTGACAAGGTCAAGCGTCAGCTCAGGACGTCTCCGGGACTCCTGGTGAGTTCGGTTGATCAGTGTCAGCTTGGTAGGGTCGAGATGGTCAGTGTCAGCTCGGGGAATCTCCAAAGAGTTCCGGTGAGGGTTCGGTCAGCCAAGCGCCATCCCAGGATCAGCTCGGGAACAGCTCGGAAAAAGAAGAAGAGAGAGGAGAAAGTTAAGTGCCCTAACCTAACCTCCGGCAATGCTAGAGTAGCTATGGCAGCCTAGCTAAGAAGGGAGAGCTGGAAGGTAACACAGACATGAGGGCTTCCAGGGGTCTCGGCATCACACCAAACCACCGTCTGCAAACTTGAGCGATCAGCAAGAGTGGTAGGATGACAGCACCAATCCCCCCTTTCACCTTTAATCTCAAATGACCATGAACCCCCAGATCTCGCCTTTAACTAAGAAAAAGGGATTTTAATAACCAAAAGACTGACTAAACAAGTAAGTCTTAAGCCTTGACTTAAAAGCAGAGATTGTTTCTGAGCTCCGAACACTAACGGGTAGCAAATGAGGTCACTCACATACTGCGGTGCAAGACCATTTAGAGCTTTATAGGTCAAGAGAAGTACTTTATAGTCGACACGAAATTTTACTGGTAGCCAGTGGAGTGAGGATAGAATTGGGGTGATATGATCATATTTTTCAGTTTTAGTGAGGACTCTGGCTGCTGCATTCTGAACTAGCTGGAGTTTATTTAACAACCTATTTGGACAACTGGAGAATAAGACATTACAGTAATCGAGTCTTGAGGTAATAAATGCATGAACTAGTTTCTCTGCATCTTGAAAGGATAGCACGTTTCTTAGTTTAGCAATATTACGGAGTTGAAAGAAGGCGGTGCGACTAATGTTAGAAGCATGTACATCAAATGAAAGATTGGAGTCTAAAGTAACACCAAGGTTTTTAACAACATTACTTGGTACAATGGATAATCCATCAAGACTGACCGTGATGTCAGATAGCTCACTTCTGGTGGCGTTAGTGCCAGTAAGAAGGACCTCAGTCTTTTCCAGATTTAGCTGGAGGAAGTTGTCCGACATCCACTTTTTTATGTCACATAAGCATTTTTCCATTTTCTGAAATTGCTGTCTGTCTTCTGGTTTAGCCGATATATATAACTGTGTATCGTCTGCAAAACAATGGAAACTAATTCCATGCTTATGAATAACTGAGCCTAAAGGTAGCATGTACAGCAAAAACAGCAAGGGACCTAAAACTGATTCTTGTGATACTCCATATTTCACCCTGACGTGCTCAGAGGAATCACCATTTACATTCACATACCGATAGCGGTCTGAAAGGTAGGATCTGAACCAAGAGAGGGCCACTCCCCTGATACCAACATGTTCAAGTCTGTCTAGGAGAATGGCATGATCAACAGTATCAAAAGCAGCACTAAGATCAAGCAGCACTAGGAGCGAGGCATAGCCCTGATCAGCAGATAGGAGAAGATCATTCACTACCTTCAGCAGAGCAGTCTCTGTGCTGTGGTTGGCTCTAAACCCAGACTGAAACATTTCATAAATATGGTTTTCCTGCAAGAAC
Organism: Distichodus sexfasciatus; assembly: GCA_032718565.1. NCBI lineage: Eukaryota > Metazoa > Chordata > Actinopteri > Characiformes > Distichodontidae > Distichodus > Distichodus sexfasciatus. Next base: position 415,916 of record JAVGVS010000223.1, on the reverse strand, counting down.
AAGGTTAGTTGACTGGCAACAACTTTTTTTTATTATTTTGGAGATAAATGGGAGATTAGATATTGGTCTATAGTTTAACATTACCAGGGGATCCAGGTTGAGCTTCTTCAGCAAAGGTTTAATCACTGCTAATTTAAGAGATTTGGGTAAATAACCAATGCTAATAGAGGAGTTAACTATTGCTAGTAGAGGTTTAATCACTACTGGAATCATCTCTTTAAGTAGCCTTGTTGGAACAGGATCTAACATGCAAGTAGATGAATTTGAGGAAAGGATTAAAGACGTTAGATCTGACTGGTCAACCGGAGTAAATGATTCAAATAAGATGGCTGCAGTATTAGTACTTGCCTTGTCAAGGCCAGCCACTGTAGTTACTTGAGATTTTAGAATATTCTGTCTAAGTAAACAAATTTTTTGGTCAAAAAAAAATCATACATTCACCACTAGAAAACAATGCTGGTACAGTTTGAGCAGTAGTCTGGCTATTAGTCAGCTTGGATACCATGTTAAATAGAAACCTAGGATTATTTTTGTTATTTTCAATTAGCAATGATAGGTATTCTGATTTCGCAGCTCTAAGAGCCTTTTTATAGCTTCCCATAGGTCTTTCCATGCTAATTCAAACACCACTAATCCAGTTTGCCGCCACTTACATTCTAGTTTTCGTGTCTCTTGTTTTAGGCTACGTAGGTGGTCATTATACCAAGGGGATGTTTTGTTTTCTCTGACCTTTTTAATTTTTAACGGAGCAATTTTATCTAAGGTGGAACGAAGCGTAGAAGTTAGATAGTCCGTATTACTCTCAAGTTCAGCAAGATTAGACATTTCCCGTGTCAGGAACGACAGGTCGGGGAGATTATCAGTAAAGTTACTAGCTGTATCTGAAGTGATTGTATGCTTGGAGCAGAAGCGAGTTGTAGTATTTGTGTTTTGACTAAAGTAAAAAAATCAAATGTAATGAGATGGTGGTCAGAAATAATACTCGTCTGAGGCAGTACTGTTACATTATCTACATTAAGACCAAACGATAGGATTAAATCAAGGGTATGACCGCAGTTGTGAGTGGGCTCAGTTACATTTTGAACAATGCCCATGGAATCTAGTAAATTAGTAAAAGCTGCTGTCAGAGGATCTTGTTTATTATCTACATGAATATTAAAGTCCCCCGCAATTATTGCTCTTTCAGTTGAAATGACCAGGTCTGACAGAAATTCTGAAAATTCAGTTAGGAATTCAGAATAAGGACCTTGACTTTGTTTTTCCTAAACTGCTTTGTAACTAATTTGGAGGTATTCTTGGGGTCATTGTCCATTTGGAAGACCCATTTGCGCCCAAGTTTGAACTTCCTGGCTGATGTCTTCAGATGTTGCTTCAATATATCCACATAATTTTCTTTTCTCATGATGCCATCTATTTTGTGAAATGCACCAGTCCCTTCTGCAGCAAAGCAGCCCCACAACATTATACTACCACCCCCATACTTCACAGTTGGGATGGAGTTCTGAGGCTTCAAATCTTCCCCCTTTTTCCTCCAAATATGCCGTTTATCACTATGACCGAACTGTTCAATTTTTGTTTCGTCAGGCCCCAGGACATGTTTCCAGAAATTAAGATTTTTGTCCCCATGTGCAGTTGCAAACTGTAGTCTGACTTTTTTAAGGTGGTTTTGAAGTAATGGCTTTCTCCTCCCAGAATAACCTTTCAGCTCATGGTGGTACAGGACTCGTTTTACTGTGGATAATGACACTGTCTTACCAGTTTCAGCCAGCATCTTCACAAGGTCTTTTGCTGTTCTATCTACCTCTACCTCTATTTCTAATTCTAGGTTAAAGTTATATTTATTATTCCATGTCTAGTTTAAAATGTATATTTTGTACTCTATTTATATATCGTTTATTCCATGTACCTTATTTATTCTTTGTTCCCTATTTCCTACTGCACGGTTAAAACTAGATCCACGTCGTCTCGTCTCTCTATGTATCTGTACAGTATATAGCAGAGGTGACAAAGTTTAATTTGACTTTTTGACTTTGACTTTACTGGCTACCTGAGGTGGCATCCAGAATATCTCCAAACAGTGGGTCATTGGCAACCTTAGCTTGATTCAATTCAGTTCATTTAAAATATATATACAGTATCTAGCGCTCTTAACAACAGTCATTGTCACAAAGCACTTTACATATAACTGGCCTAAACCACCAACAAGCAAGTCTTGATGGTAAACAAAATCCACCAGATCATGAAACTTGGCTTGTTTACTTATTTTTTCTTGAATGTTGTACACCTTTTCTCTTTCAGCTTAAATAGAAGTTTGCACTTCATATTGGTATGATTGTTCATCTCGTCCATGTAGTCTACATCATTCAATGTGTTACAACATCCGGTCAGGAACAAAGCAAAGGTATTCAATCCTTTTCTAAATTCTGGCTTTATCTGAGGTCATTCCATTACCTTCTTGATACAGGCATTGGGAATAGTCAGTACCGCTCCGTAGTAATGATCAAGCAATGCTCAGGCTTCTCTATAACCCCAGTCTGCCTTCTTGTGCACACAGCTATGAATCAGATCAAGTGGCACCCCAGTCGTAAACTGTTCCACAACGCTCATAATTGTCACACGCACACTTTTCTTTTCTATCAGCCAAATTCTCAGACCCAGCCTTGGGCCTTGGCAATGGCTCTAAGAAAATATCCATAGACTCATGAGCATCTTCGAACTCTTCAGAAACCTTTAATTTGGCATTTGATACAGCAAGCTCAGTTCAACTGCAATTACTCCTTTTTTGCTCACAAGCAAACTTCTTCTTGCTCAAGTTCTTCTTTCAATTTTATAGCCACCACTCTTGCTAACAGTTCATGTTCTACTTTAAATTTCAACCATGCCGAGCTAGTGCTAGATAGGAGAAATATGCAACTTGCAACAGAACTGGCTTTAGAGACTCTATCATGAGGTCTAGCATCATGTTCCTCATCATGCAGGGTGTCCGCAGGGTTTTAAAAAATATTAAAAGGTGATAAATCAAAATTGCCAAATTTAAGGCCATTAAAAGTGTTAAATTTGGTTTTAGAGTTATTATTATTATTATTATTATTTTATTTTTTTTTAAGGTATTTTTTTTTTCAGACTACGAGGTTTCATATTTTGAGTGAAATTCTATCTGCTAAAGTTTGCGTTAGTTCGTTTAAACGTAGGCTTTAGCGTATCTGGGCACATAATCAAATATCCTTGTCTCAATCCTGAAGTCTCACATGGATTAAAATTTTCCATTGCTGTGACGGATTTTCGTCAACGGAAGGCACTAAAGCTCAATTTGAGATTGATGCAGATCAAAAGAAAAAAGTTTTGTTGTGGGTAAGCAGGGGGTAAACAAGCTTCGGCAGACAAAGTTCTGATAAGGCTGTCTTTCCCCTTGCTTTAATTACGATTTAGTTATTCTTCCTAAAAATAAAAATAAACATTATGGTTTTGGCAGTTCGCTTAAATATTGATGGCTGCGGAGTAGCCTACAGGCTACAAGCTGTTTCCTGACGCTTGTTTAAGATGCCAAACTTCAGAGTAAGGAGAAAGGAAGGTACAGATCAGAAAACTTTATTGATCCCTGAGGAAATTGCTTTATAAAGGCAGAACTGCCCTCGAGCTGGCCCGTACGGGGATCGATTTAGTTCATGGTGAAAAAAAGATGAAAATGGCAGGTGTGTGCTTTTGTGTGGTATCTCAACTAGGGGCTTAGGGGATAATGGACAACACAGCGCTGAAAATTTGATGCATGGCCGAGGTGGTATGGGCCCGCGACACGGAGCATTTGGGTAAAAAAAAAAAATTCCGTCAGATGATTTTTTTTGCTTTAATCCATGAGTCTCAACTTTGTAGACTATGTTTAATGCTGACGTCATATTCAGTGGTCATCCGACATCTCAAACACTTTGCGCGCTCAGCTCAACCATCATCTGACAGAGCTTCTGCCTGCAAATCCTATTGGCCGATGGCTCCTGGTCTTGTGATTGACTGCACACTAAGATGACATTGACGATGAAGAGGAACGGCGACAGGTAGATTAAACGCAAGTTATAGTTTATCAACATTATAATTATAATTTAATAGTTAGGTCTTACACGTTTAATAAGCACGCAATCAATGGCTCCCCTTGCCCACTTGTCTGTCCCCAATTCAACATAAACACAGATGCACAAGTCAATCACAAGACCAGGAGCCATCGGCCAATAGGATTCGCAGGCAGAAGCTGCCAAAACCCTGCCCCCAAACTGCCAAAACCTACCCGCTTTCAAATCGCGTGCACAGAAATCTCACTCGAGCAAAAAAGCCGCTCGTCGGTAATCTGCTGTGTGCGCGAGGACTTTTAACACATAGAGAGGAAAAAAAGACATTCGCGAGAGGAAAAATACAGTTCGTGCGCAATATGATCACAACCGCACACTTGATTCTTAATTTTGTGCTCTCGAGTTTCACATTTGCGTGCGCAACTTTGAAATTTACGCCCGTGAATTTTTTGCGGCAAGCCATTTTGCGCGTGGCAAACGTTCTAATATTAGCTAGTAGCCACTTGCCGCTTCTAGTTTTCCACAAATGGGAAATGGGGAAATGTAAGTTTAATAAAACTTGGCTTGATGACCCGTCATTTAAAGACTGGCTTGAGTCGGTCATGGGGAATGACCGGGAAGCATTCTGCAGTGTGTGCAAGAAGACAATAAATTTAACCTGGAACAGCGTTACCGCGATGAAATCGCACAGAGAATCCACCAGTCACCAGCAGCGTATTTGCATGCGGGGGGAGCAGTTCCCTATTTCGTTGTTCTGTGATGCTACACGGACCAGGGGAAATGTAAACTTAGGGTCAGCTACGAGCACAAACATTGCCATCACACCACCTCAGCAGCAAACAAGTGCCACTAGCACCACGATGGCTGCAGCAGACAGACAGCAGACCTTACTGTTACCAATGTCAGCTCTCAGGTGCCTGAACACCGCAGCCAACCATCACTCATACAATTCGAATGAGGGTATTGGGGAACTATTCGAAAACATGTTCACTGACTCCGAGATTGCTAAAAGTTTTGCATGTGGCAAGAGTAAGCCTGCTTACATCATTCGATTCGGCATTGCACCACATTTTAAGAAATTACTTATAAATAGTGTCAATGATGCAGGTCAATATGTACTGTGCTGTGTCTTCTCATTTATGTATATTGGGCCCTGAGGCTCTAATCTTAGATAGTGTAAAAGGAGGCCCGCAGCTGGTCTCAGATCAGAGTGAAAGGCCTCATCATGTAGCCTCTGCTGCCTGTGTGTAGGAGGGATTTGAGCAGAATTCTGATTCTGCAGTGGTGCTGGCCTTTGTAAGGCATTTGTTTTAAGAAGTGTCAAGTTGACCTTATTAGGGTGGGACTAAGGGTTATGGTTAGGATAACCGAAGTGCTAGGGTTAAGGTAAGGACAAATTGACGCTAAAAAAAAGGCTGCTGCTCGTTGTTGTGTTGGTAGTAAAAAATATTGTGGAGGTAGTAAAAAAAAGGTAGTAAAAGGTAGTAAATTTGACTCTAGGATTCCTGCATAAACCCTGTCATGACAGCCTCTTTTAACATTGGCAGTCCATTTATTGGTTTCTTGTATGAACACATTTAATTCTGCCTGTCTGGTTTCATATGTTTCCTGATCATCTTTTTTATCATCTTCACTGCACAGCTCACACTGTTCCTTATTAACATGTTTATACTCTGCAAAATATCTTTCAAACTTCAGCAAAGCTTCTTTTTCTATGATTTCAACATTGCATTCATCTTGCTTCAATGTTTCTATTTTATTCCTTTCCTTGGTTAACTGTGCCAGCTTTCCCTTTCTCTCTCCTTTTGGTCTATTTACTTTCTGCTCTACAGCATTTTCCATAGGCTTTTTTGGTCAACAGCCTTCCCATCCATTTTGTTTCAATCATGAATCTCCACACATAAACTGTGATGATTCCACCAGTTCTTCACAGCTTCTAAACTCTTCTAATAAATTCACAAACACTTGTGAAATAAGTTGCTAGATATATAGAATCATTTGGCTTTCTAAGCTGGATATCGTGTTGATATTTTAGTTTCATTTTCCTCCATTTGCTAGCTGGTTAGCTAGTTTTGCTAGCAGGCTAATAGGAATGAGGAGAAAATATCAGACCTGGTTTGGTGAAAGCTTGGTTCAGCGAACCAAACCATGTCTGATAGTATGTATGTATTGTATTATTTTAATATTAAATCTCAATATTAGGAAGAAAATTAATATTTACCCCACAGGTATCAACGTTGGACTCACTTTCCATGTTCACGGGCATTACTGAAATGATGGGGAGAAGGAAATGATTTTTGGGGGCGGTTCCCAACACGGACAAGACTCCTGCCTTAAAGGGAGAGGGTGTACTTTTCTTTAGTGAAAAATAAAGTCTGTTTACTATTTTAAGCCAGCGCTAACAAAAAAAAAACTGCTTTCTCACCCGGTTACATTCTCCCCTGCAACCAGTCAATGTCCTCGATGACTGCTTAATTTCCTTGAGACAACAACATTGCCTCCTGCAATGCTTTCTCAAACAGGGCCGTACTTATTTGAGTCAACACCTTTGAAACTATCTCGGTACTCACTGAAACTGCATTGCAAGTTGATCTAGGTAAGTGGGAAGGGTTTGTATGCAGTCCAGCATTAACTCACTTGCTTCTCCTTATTGCAGAAGTAACCCTAGAACTTTGCTCTGCGCCTTGTAATAGAGCATATTTATGTTCAGCCTCCTGTTACAGGTGCAATACAACCCACCTCAGCTGACTTCTCTTTGTCATCAGCTACAGCTTCCAAATCTTCCCTCACTGACTGACTTGGGTCATTCACAAACTCTTGTTCTATGATGACTAAATCACCATCAGACTCAACATTTGACTCCAGCTCAAACTCATTTTGGGGTTCTGGGCTTGGTGCTATGACCGGTTCCTTCTTGACTTTGGGCCTTGGAACAGGTATCTCACATGGGGACAGTTCTGACCTGTGAACCCTTTTTATCGGCCCTCCTTCCAACGGCTCAACAAAATACATGGTACCTGGAACTTCTACTACCCAAAAGACCATAGGGCCCCAAGAATCCTGAATTTTATTTCTACCCATGGGACGATGGTGTAAGTAGACATGCTGTCCTATGCCTACGGGATGGCAGAACACCTTTTCATTTTGTAAGAGGGTCCTTTCAGCTGCTTTCTGTTCAGAGTACTCTCTAGCTTGCTCATGTGCCTCTCTGAGTCTTTCTTTGTGTACATACAACCAGTCCTGCTTCCGGCATGAATCCTGTTCCAACCCAAGTAGAGCATCCACTGGAAGAGGTGGCTACATGCCAAAAAGCAGATAATAAGGAACATATTCAGTGGTGGAACGAGGGGTGGTATTACAAGCATAGACCTACTCAGGTAAATACTCAGGCCTTCTGCCCATTTTCAGGAAGAAGTATATGTAGTAAGTCATGGCACTGTAGGAGAATTGGAGGAAGGTGTATTGGAGGGGTTTCCCCCTCACCGGCGGGGCCCGGGATTGGCAGGGGGTTGGGGTCAACCTACTTGGCTGGACCGGCTCCCCACTTGCTGGTGGGTCTGGGGTTATTCCACCCTGGGCCTCTGGCTGGGGTCTCACAGTGCGTGGCAGGACGGGGCCCCTCTGGTCTGTGCCTGGATGGGGGGGTGCCCCCACTGTCAGGCTGCCTGCAGTGCCCCCGGACACCCCAGCTGGGCTCTTCTGCTCACTGCATGGGGATAGGGATGGGGACTAATCAGGGCCAGTCAGGGATCTGGCCCCAGTGGGGCGTGCTCGGTGTGTGACCTCTCTGATCCCCGTTGCACAGCACTACTTCCCACACAACACTAGGGCTACAAGGGGCAAATCCAGGGAACACCGAGACACTGCCCCTCAATTTTTACTTGCATATTAGACACCACATGACACTAGAGCCATGGGGGGACAGGGGCACTCTGCTGTCCACCAGCAGTGGGGTGCCCATGCCCTGACAGCTCCCCCAATTTTGATGTACTCTAGTCATCCTCGCAGACCACATTCACTAGGGCACTGTGGGTCGGGAAGGGGGATGGGGACTCCACTGTCTGTCAGCAGTGGGGACCCTCTCCTCTTAACTGCACCCACAAATTTTAATGCACTACAGACACACACACAACACTTTCATACATACACACATTTCACACAGGGGTGCGGTGAGGGCCAAGTGGCCCCCTATCTCTCTGTCTCTGGCCTCGTGTAGGTGGTGGGGGGCCGGTGGTGTGGTTTTGGGAAAGATCATGGGGTGCTGCGGGTGGGCTTGGCAGGGGTGGGTGGCCTCCTCTCTTGAGTAGCAGACCAGCTCGGAGCCTTAGTCTTGCCACGCAGTGGCAGTGGTGGGGTGGGGGGCCGGGGACCCCTCAGGTGTGCGGCGGACCCTCCAATGGGGGTGGGGCTGCGCCCATGACTTGCACAGGTGGGGGGTTGCGGACCTGACTAGGGGCCTCACCAGTCATCCCTTCTTTGAGGCCTTCTTATATAGAGGCCATCAGCCCCTTGGTCCCTTTCTAGCTCTTCTTATGTGTTGGGTCGGTGACCGTCTCGGGGGCAGGTGTCTGGGGGCCTTTTGCCGTGGGGGCAGCTGGGGTTTTTTGACTATCTGGTCCTACCTGCTACCTGTTCATGCTGGAGGGAAATGGGGCACTGCTTCACCCCATCAGCATCAAGTACCACCAATTCCAATTGACAAACCAGTTCACACACAAGCGCACACACACATACACGCACACATGCATGCATACACGCATGCTAATGGAGTATGTTTAGCGGTTACTGCCGTTATTATTATTATTATTATTATTATTGTTGTTGTTATTATAGCTATTATTGATATTATTGTTATGGTTATTTTTATTATTATTGTATATAGACATGAGTGCATATTATAATATGAGGTATTCATTAATTTATTTTTTATTTATTTTGTTACTCATTGGACTAATTTCATATTAGAAAATATTTTAATGGGGAAAAGAAAGAATGCTCACAAAAAGAACCATATATCAGCCTTTGAAGAACAATGGAACCCATTTAAGGCCTTTTTTTCCAACCAGAACTTGGCGTCAGGATCGCACTGTGTTTCTGTCCTGTCAGTTTTGTCTTGTCTTAGTCTATACATTGTCCTGACTTCTGTTCTGTTTAGCTCTCTGTTATTTGCCTCCCACCACCTTATTTGTTTGTTTTTTGGTTGTTTTGTATCATTCTTTGTATCATTTTGTACCGAGCGTGGGCGAGATGGCAAGGCACAGTTGGTCAAAATGGAAGCGTTGCTCACATAAACAAGAAACCTGGCAAGTGCGCAGGTGCTAGAATGAGGCTAAAAGCTAACCCGGCCTGACTGGCACTTCCATCTGTCCTGCTGTCCAATGTCCGCTCACTGGACAACAAAATGGACTATCTGTGGTTCCAGCAGTAAAGCCAGTGTGAGATAAAGAACTGCTGCGTCTTTATTTTCAAGGAAACATGGCTGAGCATGGACATCACAGACTCAGCAATCCAGCTAAATGGGCTAGCATGCTATCAGGCTGACAGAGAAGCCTCTGCTGAAACGCACGAGACCTGCCAGGAAAACCATCAGAGTCTGGCCCAGTGGAGCTGTCTCTGCACTCCAGGACAAGTTGGGACTGAGCACCTCCCTCTGTAACTGGATACTGGATTTCCTGTCAGAGAGACCTCAGTCTGTCTGAATCGGCAGCAACGTTTCTAGCATCATCAGACTAAGCACAGGAGCTCCTCAGGGCTGCGTTCTCAGTCCACTCCTGTTCACACTCCTGACCCACGACTGCACTGCCCTGCACAGCTCAAACCACATGATCAAATTCGCCGATAACGCGACCGTGGTGGGGCTCATCAGCAACAACGATGAGTCGGTGTACAGAGATGAGGTTCAGCTGGTAACATCATTGGTACTTCTCTCCCGCCGCTGCAGGACATCTTCTACAAACGCTGCATCAGGAGGGCCTCCTGCATCGTGCTCAACCCCTTACATCCTTCACATGGACTCTTTACACTCCTTCCATCCAGCAGATGCTATCGCAGCATCAGAACTCAATCCACCAGGATGTGTGATAGCTTTTTCCCACAAACCATCAGACTCCTGAACACACTTCCTGCCCTCACACTTCCCCCTCCACACACACACCTGGACTGTGAAGTAACTGACTCTGTTGCACCTCTGCACTTTACACATCACCGTTGCGGTGATCTGTAGAATTCTGCTGGAAAGCCATCCGGACCTGGGGCCTTCCCATTAGGCATGTGTTCTAATGCTTTGTACAGTTCTATTATTGAGAGAGGTAACTCCAGAGCTGTGATTGGACATCATTTAATTTTGGTAAATCAATATTGTTCAAAAATGTCTTCTATAATTACTTTCTTGCCAATAGATTGATAAGTATCCAAAAATGGACTACACTGGTTCCTGGTGAGTGGGTGCTGGTGCGAAAACCACAAAAAGAACCACTTGGAGCTAAGTGGGAAGGACCGTATCAAGTGCTGCTGATCACAACAGCCGCAGTGAAAGTGGCTGGCAAAAAGAGGTGGATACACGCCAGTCACTGCAAGAGAGCGAAATACATCCCCGACGCAGAGGAAAGCTCTAAGGTGAAGTGCTAGCAACCTCTCCCTTAGAAGCCTACGCTGCTGGGCGACGAAGTGAAAAACTTCAACCAGCCAGAAGACCAGAAGACGGTTTGCTGCTATAGACTCATACACACACTCACACACTTGAAAGAAAAAAAAAGAGAAAAATACCTACACAATTGTATCCCTAAATGTGCAGAGTAACGATGTTTAACTTTGTTTTGTGTTTGTATTTACAGGTCGCTCTCGTGATCAGTCATGACGATGGAGTGAGAGGTAATACCTTCCTAGCCGCAGCTCAGGGTTTTGCGAAGGCCTTCAATAAAACAAGTTGTTGGGTCTGTGGACTGATTCCACATGGTGCGGAAATTTTCCCACAAATTGCAGTCCCCCTAGCCATTGATCACGACAGCACCTGGCCTTTCCTTAACCGGATCAATTTGGGTAATGAAACTGTGGTAACTGTTAAACATCGGGTTAGACCAATAAATAGACCAGATACACCTATTAAATTAGCATATGCACCCAAGGGAAATTTATGTTGGTACAATAATGGAACAGGGTTATTCCTAGGTACAAGTACATGTCATTTGATTCTTTCAGCTAAGGTACCTTCAGTCGTTGTGAGCTGGCATGATCAGTCAGTAATTTTCACTACAAATTTCACAAACAATTATTTTTCAGGAGACACGCCAGCCATCAACGGGACAATGTATGTTTGTGGTAAAACTGCCTACAATTATTTGCCAGAGCAATGGTCTGGCACATGTTATTCTGCTTATGTTATACCAGCCATGAGACACACTATTGATCCTAAATCTGACCATGAATCAAATCATTTGCATAAACGTGATCTGTTCAATAATCATGAATTAGTTGCATCTCCTGCACAACGATTCTTTTCTGCTCTGTTTCCTACTTATGGTATGACTGTAGCTTTAGATGAAATCAGGGAAGTAGTTAGAATGATGGAACATGTTAACAATGATACTGTACAAGTGTTAGATCACATTAATCATGAACTAATTAACATGAGACATATGACTCTTCAGAACAGGTTGGCCTTGGATCTCCTGCTTGCCAAGAAAGGAGGGACGTGTTCAGTAATTGGTGATGAGTGTTGTTCCTATATTCCAGATGTCTCTCGTAACATCTCAGCTCTAATTTCAGATATCCGAAAACAAGTTAAGGTTTTGCACACGGCCTCCACAACACCAGACCTCTTCGGATGGGTCAGCGACATGTTCGGGGGTCTGGCCACTCATGTTCTCCAGGGTTTTATGGTGTTTGTCGTTTTCCTTGTGGTGATTATTATAATGATTAAAATTGTCATGTGCCTTGTTTCCAGAATGTGCAAACCCCTACATGTCAATGTAGTTACACTCTCTCCAGTTCCCGATCCCCCAGGTCCTACCTCGGTTCCTGAAAATCCACTCCCCATTCCCTTTTACCTATTCTAAATATGTTTCATTGATTGGATGTAGAAATTGATCTTGAAGTGCTCCAAATCATTAGTTATCAATATGATTGATTTTTATGTTTGGTTTTAAATTTTGAAACTCTCAGGCCCGATAGATTTACTTGATTTACTTGATAAGATATTTAAAAAAATCGTTTATTGCCTTTAATAAGTTCCTAATCAAGGGGTTTTGATCTCAATTGATTCAATGGGTTTACATAGAATCACAGGGGGGAGTGATGGATTTTACTGATTTTTATTACGGTTTATTTCACTTTTTATTTTATTTCTTATTCATTGTATTTTCAAGTCATCTCCCCCACCCTTTTAGTCATCCTTAGTTCCCCCTGACACCTTTTGCCACCCTGGATCCCATGATCCCTTCCTAGATCCTATGACCCCTTTCAAGGGTTATTTTATAACCCTTCTCCCCTGTCCCCATGACCCCTTTTATGGACCCTTCCCTATAACTTTTCCTTTTCTATTGAGTAAACGACTCTCTTACAACAAAAGGCCCTAGTCTTATAACATCCTGATAACAGGCCCGTCACCCAGACTACCAGGCTCCGAAAAGGGACCTTGGGCAGAGAGGAGCGAGTTTCGACACAGAGAGAGAAACACTGACCGGTCTTGTAAGAACATCGTTACTCTTTTCTGTAATAAAGCTTTTAAAAGACAACTCGTCGCCTCATCACTGGCTCTTCATCATTCTCAAACCTGAGAATCCAACACAAGATCAATTAGATCATAATTGGTTGGATATTGAACAAACATTATGTATTAACATTCAACTACATGACCTGCCCTTTATAAGCCACATACTTAAACGATATAGCTGTTTTAAAAGCATCAGTATTAGCACATCACTGACAGCCTGGTGGGAATTTCTCAAAATAAATGGAACCTCACTGGTGCCATGCAAATTGACTCCCATCTGGAACAACCCAGACATCCTGCTAAACAAAAAAATGATACATTTCATAACATGGAATTATGGCTAGAACATATTATTCAACATAATCACTTAATTTCATTTGACAAAATAATTAAAACTTATGGTATCAACAAAAGCAAATACTTAGAATATCTCCAGCTTAAATCAATAATACAAAGTAGACTAAACAGTAAGCAATTAGACCTTGAACCTTCACCTATTATTGCAAACTTTCTAAAAACTCCAACTAGAAAACTACTGTCCAGAATCTAGGCCTACACAACAGAATATGAGGCAACACTCTCGCTCCCTGCCAACAAATGCGAAAGGGATTTACTCATCAATCCTGACAACTTCTGGAAGCAAATTTGCTTAAACATCCTTAGAATGACTAAAAATTCTAACCTGCAGCTAATACAGTACAAAATTTTACATGGGAAACATTACACAGGACAAAGGATGTTCCAGATGGGTATCAGAAATGCTAACATATGTGTAACCTGTGAAAATAAAACACCTGATAGCTACCTGCATGCTCTGTGGTACTGCACACCGGTCAGAGAATTCTGGCAGAAGATTTGTGAAAACCTAACAACAAACCTAGGGCACCCCATTCCTGTCTCAGCCACACTCTGTCTCTGGTGATCTTACTAAAATTAATACAGAAACAAACAAGTCTTGCATGCTTCTCACAGTACTAACAATTGCCAAGAAAACCATCCTTTTGAACTTGAAGTCAAAAGAAAACTTAAAGTGCCCCTATTATGCCATTTTAAAGGTTGCTGATATTGTTTTATGAGTCTCTTAAAACAGGTTTACATGTATGCAAGGTCAAAAAACACTTTAGTTTTCTAAAGTTAAAATAGATTTAATTTTACTCAATTTCTGAATGATTTCTAAATGATTCGTAAACGCAGTTGGAAGAATCAGTCTGTCTAAACCCCTCCTTTCCGTGAGCCCTCACTGCTGTGATTGGTCAGATGGCGCAGTCCTTTATGATTGGCCTACCGCTACAGCATGCGTCGGAAAACGAAACGCCCATTGCCATAACTGAATGACAGCTCTGGAGACCTGTCAATACATAGAAAAGATGGCCTCGATTTTACCTTATCAATTCGAGCCATGTGACATGTGGCCGTAACAGAAAAAGATTCGAATTGCTGACGACTCGTTTAGGTGAATGGGGGTCAACCTGTCTGGCTGGGCTAGCTCTCCTCTCACCAGGGGCTCTGGGGATGTCCTGCCCCTGGCCACTGGCTGCGGTCCTGTCTTGCGTGGTGGGGCGGCGCTCCTCTGGTCTTTGTCTGGGGGGGCCCCCCCTTGGTCGGGCAACCGTGATGCCCCCTCGCACACCGGTTTTGGGTGCCTCCGCTGTCTGCGTGGGGTCAGGGACTAGCCGCTAGGGGGAGGGCACTTATCGCAACCCTCAGTGCTCCACTGTACCAACACTACATTTCATATAACACTAGGGCTTGCTTCTTTTTAACCTGCATATTAGACACTACATGTCATTAGGGTTTTGGGGGAGGTTGGGGCAGATATAACTCCACCGGTGGCCACCGGTGGGGTGCATGTGCCCTGACTATTCCCCCAATTTTAATGCACTGTAGTCCCCCACACAGTCCACATTACAATAGGGCCTTGGGGGTGTAGGGGAGGGGGTGGGAGACTCCACCATCTGCCAGCGGTTGGGCCCCCATGCCTCAACTGCACCTCCAAATTTTAATGCCTGATAGACATACACACACAACACTTTCACACATGTACACACACACATCTCATATGGGACAGGGGAGCGGTGTGTCCTACCCCCCTTTCTCTCCATCCCTGGCCCTGTGTTACAGGGATGGGGGCCCTCCGGGAGGTGTTATCTTAGGGGTGTTGTGGGGGGAGCTGGCCGGGGGGGGCAGCCTCCTCTTTTGGGCGGCGGACTGGGGGCATGCCTAGCTCCTGCTGCGCATGGGCCCGGCCGTGGCCGGTGGTTCGAGATCCTTTTGGGGCTCTCTGGGCCCTTCTTGGTGAGGGGGTGTCTGGTCTTGGCCAGGTGGGGGGGCTGCCACTCTCTGGTTGCCTGGGGTCTGCTCCTGGGTGGGTTGGGGGTGGCCTTTGTGGTTTGACCCTGCTCTGATTTTCCAGCAGTGTCCCAGGGGTTGGTTGGCTGGGTTGCTGTGGTGGGCTCCGGTCCATCCTGCTGGGGCGGGCCGGGTCCCACCCGGTGAGAGGAGAGCTAGCCCAGCAACAACTGCCACAACCCCCCACCCCAGCCCACATGCCAGGTAGGTGAGGCACCTCCCCCCACACCATCAACTAATAAAATTAATTACTGGAGCCCAGTGGTGTTCAAATTCTGTCAGTTGGTCTGTCAGTTGGCCCTTGGCCCTGCCGGGGTGTGTTGGCACTCTGCCGGGGTGAGGTTGTGGCCCTTGCTGCCAGGGGCCTTAGCTCTGGGCCTGAACCGCTTTGGTGGGAGGTTGTGGGTGGCACTGGGGACTCTGCCACCGCCCCCCCTTCTTGTGGCCCCCTTTATCCCTTGCTGACTTCCCCCTGGGTCAGGAGGGTGGCTTCTTGGGGACATGCGGCCGTGGGCCCTGCGCTGGGGGGGTCTCTGGGGGCCTCGATTGTCCCCCCCACCCTTGCCTTGGGTCGGGGATGGGGGTGCTGTGTCCCCCAATGATGTCAACCCTTACCACTTCCAGTGACAAACCAGTTCACACACACATTTTTCTGCAAACTCGTCCAGGTTAACTCAGCCATTGTACGTTGCCACCTCTCTAAAAACAGTCCAATCCGTGCACTCAAAACAGTCCTGGAGTGCTGAGACAGCTCCACTAGGCCAGACTCTGATGGTCTTCCTGGCAGGTCTCATGCGTTTCAGCAGCGATGAGTATGCGGGCAGCAGCATCACTGTAGCGTGGTCAGAAGAGCCAATGTGTGGGCGCACTGCTGCTTTGTAGGCACCACGCACGTTGGTGTGAATACTTTGTTCAGGTGCTGTTATTTACCATTTGTGCTTACAATAAAAACTTGCATTTTTGTATTATCTGAGTTATGTGAATAATAAATAATTGCTGATTTTGTTTTTTTACTAAGTTCCTATAAACAGTCAATGTAAGGACAACAAAATGTTTTATTTTAGAAAAAAAAAATACATATATGTGTATATATATATATATATATATATATATATATATATATATATATATATATATATATATATATATATCACACAAACAGTATTTATACCAGTATTTGTACAAAATGAAAACAAAAACACATTTCTGAAATGTTACACAGGTCCAAAAAAATGTAATCATTTAGATCCAGTTCATTGTGTAGCAGCCTTCTGAGTTCGATATACAGGTTAACTGTTTCAAACACATCATCAGTTAATTTCCAAGATTAGCATACTCTGACATTAGTCTACGGATTTTGAAACACATCTTCATCGCATGCGTCCTTGAACATACACTTTCCTTCCAAGGCAGACTTCAACCTTCTCCATTTCACAGAATGCAAATAGTCTCTGCCTCCATACAGTTGAGGGACTGCATGCAATATGGAAGGGCGTGCATGAGGTGAGCCTTGGGGGTATGAACCCAGCGAACTCTGTAGAATCGTTCCAAGTCCTTTAGCCTCATTAAGTTCTGCCTAGGAGGCAAATAATATTCAGTCAGATAGAGTGTATAAAACTTCTGGACATTAGTGAATATTGCCTTATGCAAGTGGCCCTGAGCCACAGTTTGTTTCATTTGATAGATTTGTCTTTTTGCCGTAATAATGGTGGGTTGACACAAAAAGTGATTTGTTGTGGTCGCAGTTTATATATTCAATATTCAGAGTGTTCCCTTATAGCAGGGACTTTGAACCGGTGGTCTGAGCCCCATATTGGTCTGTGGCGTTTCACTACTGAAATCACTTTATAAAAATGATTTTATTATATTAATTTTTCAAAACATTTCCAGTTTATTTGGGCATCTTTATGAATAATGAATTTAATGCAAATAGTAAAAAGAAATAAAAATAATAGAAAGAAATCCCCCATAAACACAAAGGGGCCATAAGACTACTGCATAGTCTGATTTTTTTCTGCATGTCGTCTTACATTAATATGAACATAATTTCAAACATAAACATATAAATTAAATTAAAACAATCTCCTATTTAACATTTTTAAATGTTATATAATCACTCACAGGTTTAAATTTAATCCCGGGGGCCTAGCTGTTATAAATAGCCAGTTTTCACAAAGCTTATATGAATTTTCATTTTCTGGCACAAGCGTATCACAATTAGTCTTACGAAAATTCATCTGTTAATGTAACCTGGCAATAAAATTCATCATTATAGATTTTTTTAATCCTAAAAACGCCGCCGTTCATCCTTATTCAAGTATCAACCAACTTTATTGTCATTGTCTGTGAAGCAAAAATTTGTGAAAATCTGCACAGAACTTCTTTAGTTACTTTTTACACATCCAATCTTGTGTTAATGTGATTACCTGTATTTTGTGAAAAGCAAAATTGAACCAACGGCTTGTCAGAAATTATCTAAGTAAGCCATCTTCTCACAGTTTGTCAAATGGGGTCAATCCAGAAACTGGGCGCATTCATATCTTAAAGTCAGCCACCATCGTTCAATTCGCTGGTTTCCGGTGTTTGGACCAAAGGTTACAGTGTCTGTTTCTTGTTGGCTCTCTGAAGAATGTAAGAATCGCTGCATTTCTGCAACATGGCCATTTTCTGTTCCTAAATCAAGTCTGACTCTGGCAGGGCACCCACCAGAATTGATCACAGCTTCCATGAAGTAGCCAGCAATGATCTTTTGGAGTCATTGTTTGTTTTCAAGCTTTAAGCCATATAATTTTCTGGAAAAACTCGTAATACATCCGCAGTTGCAATTCCAAATGGCTTTAAGCTTGTCATAGCCATCAGTGTACTTGAACTAGTTTGGACCACAACTGTAAATAGCTGCATATACATGATCTGTTTCTTGATCTCAAGTCAACACCTTCACCATCAGCTAACTGTACCATATTCTCACTGTTTCTCTGTCCGTCACAATTGTAACCAGCACTTTTGGTGCATCCACCTGTAACCATGACACTGGCCAGACGTTTCCAGTTGCTGTTCAATAGATATGGCCACCTTTATTCTTTCGACGCCACAGCCGCTTCTTGCTTAAAATCCTCTCCAGCGTGCGTTTGCTCAGTACAATCCCATGTGAATCTGCAAGCAAATGCAGTATCTCGACCGTTGTGAAGCCCCACGTTAAAATATTCCTGATGTGTTACAATCCGCAAGTCAAGACAAAAGCGTCAAATTTGCATCTGCAAGAAATGACGTAAGCAAGTTACTTCCCTTGCGGCATGCGCGCTCTCATAATTTTGACTTTTTATCTCATAATTTTGACTTTTTATCTCATAATTTCAACGTTTTTATCTCATAATTTCGACTTTTAATCTCATAATTATGACTTTTTATCTCATAATTTCAACTTTTTATCTAAAAATTTTGACTTTCTATCTCATAATTCGACTTTTATCTCATAATTATGACTTTATCTCATAATTTTGACTTTTATCTCATAATTCGACTTTTATCTCACCATTATAGCTTTTCTCTCGTAATTATGACTTTTTATCTCGTAATTTTGTTTTTTTTTCATTTGGATTTTTTTCTTTTAGTGGCGGAAATGGGCTTCCATACTATTTTTTTGTGCTGCTTCTCTACGACTTTGCTTGGACTTAGCATGTCATCAGTGACATCATTGCCAGCAGTCTTTTTTCAGTGAAGGTTGATAGAATTGCTCACATATCTACACCGTAATTTTCTTCATATTGTGTTTATAGTTTGTATGTTGTCAAGCAACGTGCACCTATCATGGGCAAATAACAATAAATATGACTTTTCTTTAGAAATTTCAAATATTTTCTGAAGTAATTCGATGCCACCTTCAACAGTGCTAACATTGCTAGCTGAGGGCCCACTATGGCTCTTGCTGGTTTTAGCTAAAATGTCCAGTCTGTCATTTTCCACCCCGTCATCAATCCTTCTATGGTAGGGTGGACATGGTAGATGACATGGTGAACGAAGACATTGAAGTACTGATTAAACTACAGACCTACATGCATAAGCATGTAGTTTCACCTTGGATTATCAGTACTGAATACTAATAAAATGTATTTGTCCACCCTGTCATGTCATTTTCCACACTCTCTAATTCAGGTTTAATGAAAATAAACAAAATATTTCCCCAATATGCGCCATAACTTACTGGCTCAGTGACTTTTTAGAAGTAACTTCTCAACTAAATTACTTTTTTTTTTAAATAACGTACTTAACACTGATAAAAGTAAAAGTTAGTCTAACACTGCTCTTCTCCCTGTCGTTTCATTTTCCCCTTACAGCAGATGGCAGCAAAGAACATGATGAGCCTCATGCAGTAACTTGTAATATGATGCTGGCGCACAACAACCGCCTTAGAGGTAAAATGGCTACTTTTTCTGTCCTCCAAACTGGGTGGACTTGTGCCAAAGGCAAATCGCTGGTTGTTTAGATTATGCGTAATTATATGTGTTTTAGCGTTGAGTTTCAAAAAAGCATTTAGTAAGCGCAGATTTTTTTTGTTTTGTTTTTCACTAAGTGAGGCACTCAGGAATTCCGTTACTTTTTACCAAGCTCCTTTTCCATATATTGCAATGAGCTACAGAATGTTTGATCTGCTAACCGACAGAATACGCAAGTGTGACTTTTTTTACGTGTACCTATTCATGTCTTTGGATTTATTCATTTAATATTCGGCGTAGAACATCCTGTGGTGTTTCGTGGACCAGACGCAACATTTTTGGTTACTCGGTACTGGAACATTATCATGGTGATACGCGTTAGTAGATTTCTGAGGGCGTTGACAAGCAACATTGCAAAAGCTTACTGCTTTTCGCCCAGGAGACCTGTCAGTTTTGAACGTAATATTGTAGACGTGTTTTTTGATGTGTTAGAGTTTTTTGAATGACAGAATTGTCTCATATATATATACATATATATATATATATATATATATATATATATATATATATATAATATATATATATATTGAACAATATATAAATATATATTGAACAGGAAAAGAGGTTAACTGTACTTTGGTCTGACAAATCCAAAACTGAATTAATGTAATAAATTATGTGTCCTCTGGGGTAAAGAACAGAGGGACAATATGGCTAGTTATCCGAGTGAGTATCCATTATGATATGGATGCGTTGATGCTCATGACATGGGTAGTTAAGGCATCTTCAGTTCTGAACAGTAAAATCAGCTTTAGGAGCATATGTTGCTACCCAGACCCCATCACTGAAATAGATCTTTTAGAAATGTGTTGCTGCCATTAAAATTAAAGTGAACACATATATTTTCATAAAACACTGCTTATTTTTCGGTTTCAAAATTTTAAATGTTGTCTTTTCTAATATTTTCAGTAACATGTATTTAAATTATTGACAATAATGAATTCCGTTCTGTTTACATTTAGTAATTTAGTAGATTTTTTTTTTACCTTTATCAATATAGGTAGCTTATCGATTTGATATAGTTATCACAGATGTATTTTGAATTGTGGGGTCACATGAATGACACCCACCACCATATAATCATAACTGAAGTACTGAGAATGATTTGCCATGCAAATTACATCCTGGTGAATAATACTGGAGATGATCATCTACTCCTGGTTATACTAATACCATTGACACTAAACCTACACTACTTGCCTCGTAATACCCTGTAAAATTGAGTATTAATTTAAATAATGCACTTCATGCACATACTTTTGGCCTTTGCATTACTCGTCATTTTTTATTTTAAGAGAACATGAGTTTGCGCTGAAATTTTGAACGGGAAAACGTGTAACTATATCTATCTATCTATCTATCTATCTATCTATCTATCTATCTATCTATCTATCTATCTAGATAGATAGATAGATAGATATAGATATAGATATAGATATAGATATAGATATAGATATGGATAGATAGATAGATAAATAGATAGATATATTTATTATTTTTTTCCTGTAATTTTTAGGATTCTTGTTGGGGCTCCCAGAGCTAATTCTTCATACAGCAGCTCTATTTACTCTCCTGGAGCTGTTTTTAAGTGCCGTATCCACAACAACCCAGAACGCCGCTGCACAGAGATTGACCTGGGCAGAGGTGGGTGTAAATCTCAAATGGTCATTGTACATTAAGGTTCAAAATTATTTATAGCCCTACCACATTTTGATTGATATATTTGATATTGATATGAAGGAACACATATGTAATTATGCAGTAAACAATAAGCAGAATATGTTTTATATTTTAGATACTTTAAAGTAGGCACTTTTTACTTTAATGATAGCTTTGCACACTCTTAGCATCCTTACATCCTAATATGATTTATAAACTATTGTTCTGGAACGGTTTTTCAACAGTCTTGAAGGAGTTCCCAGAGATGCTGAGCACTTGTTTGATGCTTTGCCTTCACTGTGCAATCCAAGTCATCCCAAACAATCTCAATTGGGTTTAGATCGGGTGATTGTGGAAGCTAGGTCATCTGAAGTAACACACCTCACTTTCCTTCTGAAGGTGTGTGGGTGTCATTGTCCTTTTGAAAAACAAATGGTCCCACTAAGCTCAAACCAGGTCGTATGGCATGTCGCTGCAGAATGGTAGCCATGCTGGTTAAGTGTGCCTTGAATTTTAAATAAATCGCTAACAATGTCACCAGCAGTGATGGACTGTCATTTCTCTTAGTTGAGTGGTTCTCGCCGTAATTTGGAGCAGAACAAAGGGACTATTCACTGTGTACCAACTCTACCTCTGCACAACAAAACTGATAGTCTCAAATACATTAAGAAGGCAAGAAATCCCACTAGTTAACTCTTGACAGGACATACCTGTCATTTAAAAACCATTCCAAGTCAATACCTCATGAATCTTATTGAAAGAATGCCAAGAGTGTGCAAAGCTGTCATAAAAGTGAAAGGTGGCTACTTTGAAGAATTTGAAATATAAAACATATTCTGGTTTGTTTAATAAATTAATCTACAATGTAGAAAATAATAAATACAAAGAAAAACCATTGAATGAGAAGGTGTGTACAAACTTTTGACAAACTTGGTTATATATGTGGAATGTAGTATATATGCAAAAAAAGTCACAGAATACTAAGTAACACAGTGAAAACTAAGTGAGAAGTAAATTGTTTGATTTTTAATTACATTCTCTGGTATGGCGCGGCTACGTCCAGACACCTTCCTGATTGCTCCAAGTAGACTGTGTTTTTTTTTACTGTCCGGTAGAAAGTTTTACTACTTTTTTTAGTTTTACTAAAAACTTTCAAGTACACATAGCAACGAGTTTAGTAAGTTTAACTTATGACAGTGCAATTTATGACCCGATTGTTTGCAGCCGGTTGAAATACTATGAAGTACAAGCAAGAACAAAGGACGCAGCCGCACTCACCATGGCGCCAAACAAAGAAACACTATGTAATGTGCACTGGCATCCAAAACAGACTGAGGATGAGCATATCGCCCTCCACTGCCCAGGATCTTGCTTGCCAACATCTTGTCCCTAGAGAATAAACCAGATGACCTGAGAGCGAGGTTGAGGTTCCAGTATGATGTAAGAGACTGCCACATTTTTCTCATACCAGAATATAAACAAAAGCTTCTTCAGCAAGCCCTGATCAAGAGGGAGGTCAAGCGCTGGAGAGCCCAATCAGAAGACGTGCTACAGGATGCATTCAATAATGGACTTTATCGAGTAGACTCGATAGTAAACTGTTGTCATCTCTGGTATATATTGTACAATTATACAGAGAGACTTCAGCTTTAACAGTGCAAAGAACAAAGAACAAATAAGACACATAGAATAAGCAATATATAAACAGAATATAAAATATACACTTTAAACTAGAGGTAGAATATTAAATATAAAATTAGAGACAATTTGGTTACATGCGGTATTCAGCCTACAATTGTTGTCTTTTACACTGAATGTGTAACAGTTCAGTAACAGTTTCAATATGAAAAATTTTATACACACAGTCTATTAAATAAAACTGTATCTTTTATAATGTCTGCGCTATAATGACGAAATCTAGTATGTGCAGATATTGTAACAGCAGTGGAGAACTACAGCAACACTTTCTATAATTTGTGCAGATATTAGTCAGTGAGAAATTACAATTATTGATATGTACTAGCAATTTTCAATAGTTGTGCAAATATTTCAGCAGCAGTTCAAAAATTGTAAAAAATTTGTAGCAAATATTGTAGCAGCAGTCAAGAGAAGACAAATACAATTTCAATCGTCTGGCATTAATGTGTGCCAGATCAGCAACTGTTTGAAATTACAAAACTGTACTGTCTGTAAACATGAACATTATTCCTGAGACAGTTTCAGTGCAACATGAATGAATGAGATTGTCTATATAGCAGCAAGTGCATCACAAAAACAGTGATGTTTAAAGTGCAAAGGTGCAGTAGAGTCAGATCACAGTCCGGGTGTGTATCGGGGGGAGAGGGAGGGCAGGCAAGAGTCTGTTTATGAGTCTGATGGCTTGTGGGAAAAAGCTATCACTCTGTCTGGTGGATTGGGCCCTGATGCTGCGATAGCATTTTACATTTACATTTACAGTATTTAGCAGACGCTCTTATCCAGAGCGACTTACAACAGTGCTTTGTAGTCCACAACTCTTCCTAGATCCATAAGCTATGTCGACATCTGTAGTTAAACCAAATTACCCCAGACTAAGTTTTATACTTTAACGAAAAAAATGGGTTAGAGGAAAGAAGTTCAGACAGATACACGTTAGTGTTTTTTTTTTGTTTTTTTTAAATAAAAGGATTACATAAAAGGTAAATTAGTCCCCTAGATACTCATTGAAGAGGTGTGTCTTCAGACGACGTTTGAAGACAGCGAGGGACTCAGCCGTTCTAACGGCAAGCGGAAGTTGGTTCCACCACTGAGGAGCCAGCACTGCAAAGAGTTTCGATGCATGTTTTCCTCTTCTCTTAAGTAGAGGTGGTTCCAAACGAGCAGCAGTTGATGCTCTCAGAGGACGAGAAGTGACACGTTGTTTAATAAGTGCTGATAGGTAAGGAGGTGAAGATCCATCCTTGGCCTTGAAGGCAAGTGTTAGGGTTTTGAACCTGATGCGAGCAGCCACAGGGAGCCAGTGCAGATTCCACAGCAGAGGTGTGGTGTGTGTGAATTTAGAAACGCTGAAGATAAGTCTTGCAGCTGCATTCTGGATCAGCTGAAGTGGTCGTGTTGCTTTCATTGAAAGTCCAGCCATTAGAGAGTTACAGTAGTCCAACTTAGAGAGAACCAAGGACTGGACGAGAAGCTGAGTAGCCTCGGTAGTGAGAAAGGGGCGGATTCTTCTGATGTTGTATAGAAGATATCTACAGGTCCTAGTGAGGTTGCTAATGTGTGAAGAGAATGACAGTTCGTCATCCAGAATGACACCAAGGTTTCTTGCCGTTTTTGAGGGGATGATAATAGAGTTATCAAAAGAAATGGCAAGGTCGAGGTTTGGTGAAGGACTGCCTTTGATGTACAAGAGTTCAGTCTTGCTAGGATTTAACTTGAGGTGGTGGGATGTCATCCAAGAAGAGATGTCAGCTAGACACTCTGAGATTCAAGTTGATACATGTTGGTCGTCTGGTGGAAAGGAGAGAATGAGTTGAGTGTCATCAGCATAACAGTGGTAGGAGAAGCCATGTGCAGCTATAACCTCTCCAAGAGAACCAGTGTATAGAGAGAAGAGAAGGGGTCCTAGGACTGAACCCTGTGGAACACCAGTGGTCAGCCTTCGTGGGGCTGATAGGGAGCCTTGCCATGTCACCTGGTATGTCCTGTTATTAAGGTAAGATGCAAACCATCACCAGGCTGTGCCTGAAATCCCAAGGCTGGAGAGAGTATCCAGAAGGATCGCGTGGTTGACCGTGTCAAAAGCTGCAGACAGGTCCAGAAGTATCAGAACCGAGGACAGGTTTGCGGCTCTGGCAGCATGAAGATTTTCAGAGACAACTAAAAGTGCACTCTCAGTAGAGTGTGCTGCTTTGAATCCAGACTGGTTAGGGTCATGGAGTGCATTTTCTGACAGGAAGACATTAAGTTGGTTGTAAACTGCTTGTTCCAGTACTTTGGAAAGAAAGGAGAGCAGGGATACTGGTCTGTAGTGGTTAACATCTGAACAGTCCAAAGAGGGTTTCTTTAAAATGGGCGTGACGACAGTAGGTTTGAAGGCCGTTGGAACATGACCAGCTATCAAGGAACTATTGATTATCTGAGTGATGTGTGGGAGAAGATCCTGTGAAATGGTCTGCAACATACCTGAGGGGATTGGGTCAAGTAGACATGTGGTAGGATTGCTGGTCGCGAGGATCTGAGACACATCTTCATGGGATAGTGGAGTGAAGTCTCGAAGTTGGACAGCACTAGCAGGTTGTGAGCTGGTTGGCAGGTTGTCAGTCAGAGGAAAAGAACTCCTGATAGAAGCAATCTTCTCCTCGAAGAACGTGGCAAAGTCCTCTGCTGTGAGAGCTGGAGAAACAGGAAGAGCTGGTGGTTTGAGTAGGGAAGAGAAAGTAGAAAAGAGTTTGCGAGGGTTAGATACAGATTCTTCAAACTTGGTTCTGTAGAAAGAAGTTTTTGCAGAAGTTATATCAGTGGCAAATTTGGATAAGAGAGAGCGATAAGAATGGAGGTCACTGTTACAATGCGTTTTCCTCCATCTTCTTTCAGCTGCTCTTAGTTCTCTTCGGTTGCTTCGCAGGGTCTCTGACAGCCATGGAGTCGGAGGGGAAGCACGCTTTGGTCTGGAAGACAAGGGACAGAGCAGGTTAATAGAGTTGAGGAGGGACGAGAGAAAGTCATCTGTGGCTTTTTCAACAGTTGAAGGGCTTGGGTTAGCACAGCTGGAGAGAGATAAGGAGGTCTGGACAGTGGAGGAGAGGGAAGATAGAGAAAGAGAACTGAGATTTCTACGGGGGGGTCATGAGGGTTACAGGAGGTTGAGAAGAGGAGGTCAAGAGAGGGAATTTGAAAGACAGAAGGTGATGATCGGACACATGAAGAGGGGTGGACAGTATATTGAACATAGGAAGAGATTTGAATGATACAAGGTCAAGAGTGTTGCCTGCTTTGTGGGTCGGAGGAGAATCGCCAAGAGACATACCAAAAGACGACAGAAGCATCACCAGTCCACTGGTGTGTATCCCATCCCTCGGAAGGTTGAAGTCTCCAAGGAGAATGAGTGGAGAGCCATCATCTGGAAATGAACTCAGAAGTACATCCAGCTCATCGATGAAGCTTCCTAGTGGGCCTGGAGGTCGATAAAGAACAATTATGTAGAGTTTAGTTGGATAGGTGACGATAACAGAATGAAATTCGAAAGAGGATATGTTGAGGTGCAGAAGATTAGCAGGAGTGAAATGCCATTTACGAGAGAGAAGCAAACCTGTGCCCCCACCTCTGCCTGAAGTACGAGGAGAGTGAGAGAAGGCAAAGGCAGAGGAGAGGGCAGCTGGAGTAGCCGTGTCCTCAGGTGTGATCCAGGTTTCGGTGAGGGCAAGGAAGTGGAACAGCTGGAGTGATGCCAGTCCAGTGATGAAGTCAGCCTTCTTGATGCTAGATTGGCAGTTCCATAAACCACCATGCACGATAGTGGGAGGCTGTGGAGAAATGAAAGGCTGAGAGAGGTTACATGGATTTCTGCTCCTCCGATGAGGGATGTAACTTTGGGATCTGTACGATATGTAAACAGGTATGGGTGTGACGCACATTCTATAGCAATAAGAAAAGACAAACAGATACTTAGCCAAGATCAGAGCTGATAGTGTTGCGGTCCCACGGAGTCAGTGTTTCCGCTACAGATGGGACGTCTGTAGCGGGGTGCTCCTCCTTTTAAATTGTAGGTGAGTGGAGGCCACTCCCCCAGATTAACACTTAATTAACCCTGGCCTGACTTACACCAGGTGACAATGGTCAGGTAGATTGTAGTGAAACTAACACAAGCAAAGAATAACACACAACAGCAATCTAAGGGTTTCAGCTAATGCAGCAAAGAACCAGCCAGCTAAGCTCACACAACAGTCTAAGTACACAACTAAGTAGCAGAGTTCAGTTTAAACAACAGATGAATCACAAACTAGCTTACCAGATGTAGAAACAGGATGGTAGACACAGAAGCACAGAACTTCCAGGTACAAAGAGTGTAAAGAGTCCATGTGCGGGGTCAAGCACGATGCAAGCTCTTCCTGATGCAGCGTTTGAGAAAGATGTCCTGCAGCGGGGGAGAGACGCTCCTATGATGTTGCCGGCTGCTTAAACAATCCTTTGTAGCTGTTTCTGATTGCCCGCTATGCTGTTACCCAACCATGCTGTGGATGTTGAGGTGTGTGGGTGGAGTGAGTTTTCCTGAAATTGACAGTCATTTATTTGGTTTTGTCCACATTCAGCAAAAGGTTGTTCTCACTGAACCAGACAGCCAGCTGATGAACCTAATCTCTGTATGTCGACTTGTCACTGTTGCTGATGAGCCCCACCACGGTTGTGTCATTGGCAAACTTGATGATGTGGTTTGAGCTGTGCAGGGCGGTGCAATTGTGGGTCAGGAGTATGAACAGCAGTGGATGAGAACACAGCCCTGAGGAGCTCCTGTGCTCAGTCTGACGGTGCTGGAAATGTTGTCACAGACACAGATGGACTAAGGCCTCTCTGACAAGAAAATCCAGTATCCAGTTGTAGAGAGACGTGCTCAGTCCCAACTCACTCAGTTTCATAGACAAGTCTTTGGGGAATGATGGTGTTAAGTGCTGAACTAAAGTCTATGAACAGCAATCTAACATACAGTTAAGACCAAAATTATTCCTACTCCTGGCAAATTTAGATGTAAAATAATTTTTTATGTGACTAACACGCTTCTTCTGACTGGAAAGGCTATAGATGTGTGTCAAAATATGATACTACAATGAACTGTAGATTTCAGTGAAAAAAGAAACAATTTCCATGTTTGACTTACATTTTTATGGAAAATAGCATATCCAAAATTATTCATACCCATTGAAAACTGTTACAGTCTTTACACGCTGTTCGAAAACATCCTAATTACCCTGATTAATTGGGAATAGTTGTTTCAATCAACTCAACAGGTGAAAAAGGGCAGCTATCTGCAGTTGGTTTGTGGCAAGTCATGGCAAAAACAAAAGAGCTGAGTGTGGACCTGTGGCTGCACATTGTGGCTGCACACAACTCAGGAAAGGCTAAAAGACCTTATCTAAATGTCTTCAAGTTCCAGTGGGCACTGTACAAAGTATTATTTAAAAATACAAGTCATTCCACACAGTGGAAAATCTCATAGGACGTGATAGGACATCAAAAGTGGTATCTGTTCTGGTGCGACTGTTGGTGTGAGAGGTGAAGAAGAATCCGAGGATCACTACCAAGGCCGTCCTGAAGAATCTGGGCCATGTTGGTGCCAGCATCTCAAGGCAGACAGTCCAACGGACACAGCATACTGCTGGATTCCACAGATGCAGACCACGGAGGACGCCAAATAAGACACACAAAATGTTTGGCCTTTGCAAAATCTCATCTGGACAAAGAAGAAGACTTCTGGTCTTCTATTTTGTGATCACATAAAACAAAAATTGAATGGTTTGGCTACAATACAAAAAGCGGAGAAGCATTCAACCCCAAGAACACCATCCCCACGGTCAAGCGTGGTGGTGGGAACATGATGCTTTGGGGGTGTTTTTCAGCCAATGGGCCAGGCAAACTAATCAAAGTAAATGGCACCATGAAAAAGAAGGCTACATCACGATTCTCAACCACAACAACATCAGGAAGTCTGCAGAGAAACTTGGCCTTGGTCAGCACTGGACATTTCAGCATGACAATGACACAGCAAAAGTGGTGAAGAAATGGTTAGCTGACAAAAATATTAACATTTTGGAGTGGCCCAGCCA
Source organism: Distichodus sexfasciatus (assembly GCA_032718565.1). Classification (NCBI taxonomy): domain Eukaryota; kingdom Metazoa; phylum Chordata; class Actinopteri; order Characiformes; family Distichodontidae; genus Distichodus; species Distichodus sexfasciatus. The sequence goes on along the minus strand of JAVGVS010000223.1, from coordinate 386,851 downwards.
GAGTCCTGACTTGTATCCAGTAGAGAATCCTTGGAGGGAGCTAAAGATTATGGTGATGGCAAGGAGGCCTTCCAACCTCAAAGACTTGGAGCTCATTGCAAAAGATGAATGGTCAAAAATACCAGTGGAGACATGCAAAAAGCTTGTCAGCAATTATAAGAAGCGTTTGACTGCTGTAATAGCTAATACAGGCTTTTCCATTGATTACTGAGAAGGGTATGAATAATTTTTGGACATGCCATTGTTTGTTCAAATGTAAATAAAACAGGTACATTATTTTTTCCCACAATGATACTCCTTATACATTGTCCTTATACATTGTCTCATTTTCTCTGTGTCATTTCCAGTCATGACGAGTTTCTCAAAGCTTGGTGCAGGCTTATACTGGGTGACAGCCTGAATGCCCTGCCATAAACTGCGAGAGGCTTTTGTGTATTGAAAGTGGCTCTGGATCTTTAGTGCATGATCTCACTTTGGCCCTAGCTGTTCTGAGAGCAGCTTTATTTCCTGACCGGAAAACAGCATCTCTCTCTCTTAGCCATGCACACACGTTTGCTGTAAACCAGGTCTTTTTGTAGGCTCTCATGGTGATGTTCTTTAAGATGGTGACATCCCCTGTGCACTTGCAGGTCACATCCCCTATGTAGCAGATCATAGATTCTGTAAACTCGTCCAAATTCACGTTGCAGGTATCTGCTTGCTGCAATCTGTGCACTCGAAACAGTCCTGAAGTGCTGAGCCTGCTACACTGAACCAGACCCTGATGGTTTTCCTGGCAGGTCTATATGTATGCAGGCGGCAGCGTCACCATTGCGTGATCAGAAGAGCCGATGTGGGGGCACGCAGCTGCTTTGTGGGCACCACGCACATTGGTGTACCTTTGTCAGACAGTTCTCTCCCCTCATAGCAAGGTCCACACGCTGTTAGAATTTGGGGAGAACTGACTTCAGATTTGCGTGGTTGCAGTCGCCGGCAATGATAAAAAACATCCATCTGGCTAATGAGCTTGTTAATGGCCTCGTACAATTGGCCTAGCGCCAGGTTAGCATTAGCGCTAGGCGGCAGGTACATGGCTACAACTAGCACCACGGGGAATTCTCTCAGGATTTAGAACGTGCGACACTTTACGACTAAAAACTCTATCTGTGGTGAGCAGTGGCGACTCACTTCAGCAGAGTCCAAGCACTAGAGTTTGTTGATGTAGATGCACAAACCGCCTCCACGGCTCTTACCGGACAAAGAGACTTCTCTGTCGGTTCGGGAGCATGCTAGCCCGTTTAGCTGGATAGCCAAGTCTGCGATTTCCGTGTTCAGCCACGTTTCCGGAAAAAATAAAGACACAGCAGTTCTTAATTTCATGCTGGCTTTAATGCTGGAACCACAGATAGGCCACTTTGTTGTCCAATGAGCAAATGCTGTAGAGCAGAATAGATGGAAGTGCCTGTCAAACTGGGTTAACCTTTATTCTTACTTTTAAGTTTATTATAAGATTTTTAACTTAACATGTACAACAAACTTTTTAAATTCTAAATTCTGATTTGCACAGTCTTGGGATTGTTCAGGGAACATTTCACTACATGTTGTACTTGTATAACTATGTATGTTACAAAGAATCTTCAATTATTTATACCCTTCCTCAGTACTCGATCCAAAAGTGATCCAACAGTTGCTTTTTACATATTTCAGCAAGGATTTTGAGCTATTCCTTTTCCATTCCACAGATTCTCAAGTGCGTTCAGGTCTGGACTCCAAAATGTTGATATTTGTTTCTCTTAACCATTCTTTTACTTTTTTGGCTGTATGTTTTGGATCATTGTTTTGGTAGGTCCAGTGCTGCCTAAGACCAGGTTTTTCTGCAGGCTGCCTGATATTTCCATCCAGAATCTTAACATACAGTAGTTCTCTTTTCTCATCATGCCACTTTCACTGGTAAGGTTTCCTGGTCCAGTCACTGAAAAACAACACCAAAGCATTACATTGCTTTCACCATGCTTGACAGGGGTTGGTGTTTTAGGGTTGAACGCTTCTCCTTTCTCTTGCAAAACGAATACACATCCCTGTGTACAAACACTTCTAATTTCATCTCATCTACCACAGAATCGATGGCCAAAAGTAGGGACGCCCCAATCCGATACGTGGATCGGATATCACTCTGATAATGACTCAAATAGAGTATTGGTGGCATTGGGCCGATCTCTAGAGTGATACATAAATTGTAGGTTTATCTATGTGCGCATGCTCTATTCATTATGCAACGGAAGTGTTACTGCGGTAAAGTTGGTTCAACATTCGTGATAAATCCTACATAATAACATGACCATGAGCAGAACAAGGAAGGCAACACACTACAACCCAAAAAGCAAGTCACGCAAATATTACTGTTTAATTTCCTTAACAACACCAGCTCTCACTCGCAGTCTCTGTGTTCCTCGCTGCTTATAGTGGCAAATATCGCCACCTTTCTTACTTTCTGCTTTGTTATAAAGTGGCGTAAAAAGCAGGGTTCCAAAAACACAACGGCATAAAAAGTGGCTTTCATGCCTCTAGGACACCGCTTTTTATGCCGCCTAATGGTGAAACGCCGTTAGTTTAAGAGCGTGCCAGACGGTGTCAAAAGCGGCATTCTATGTGCTCTCACAAAGCGCATATTTTACGTCGCTCTCTGTCGTAAAAAGCAGCGTTTCCTAGTATGATAATTACCTCTGCCCTGAACGGACAAAACCCAGTCAGCAAAGAAGAGGGTCAGACTGCAGTAGTTCGGCACAGATCTCCCTGCAAAGGCACTCTTATTTATTTAGAGCAAACCAAGAAGGTTTGCTCTAGATTACTCATTTAACTCTTGCAATTTATTTGTACCCTCTTCCCTTTGCTACGTGCCAGGGACAATTGAGCCCAAAGCAAAAGTTTGTTTTCTAATTTTCACACTAACTTTGAAACCCCAGACCTTCACTTAACCGGTAGAACATTTTTTCTGCAAACTGCTCTGTCCTATTTATTTCCCCACCCCAGTTTCTCCTAATATATGTTATATATGCTCTTTATACCACAATTTTGGTGTTTATGTCTATACAAACATTTTTCTCTCACCTCAATGTATACTTGCATAATTGCTCATATTGCATATAACCTGCACATAAAATGCCACAATATGTTACTATTCTGTGACATGTATATATCATTTCCACCCAGAGAAAATGTATTGGTCAAATAAAAAGTTCACTATGAAGCAATATCTAGTAGGGGTAGGAATAGTTTTGGGCTTATATATGCTTTTACTTTAAGCATGTTTAATTTCCACTCTTGTTGTCAGAAGTATTTAATGTGTAGAAGTCATAAATTTGCAAGATAGACCGCCATTTGGTATTTAAATGATTTAAGTGAATGATTATTTGTCATTGTGAACACACCACAGCACAGCACACAATGCACCACAACAAAATGTGACCTCTGCATTTGACCTATCTATGAAGGAGTAGCAGGTAGCAGTGCTTGGGGGCTTGACTTTGCTCATGAGCACCTCAGTGATACCTTTACCACTCCGGGGGTCCGGTCCGGCGACCTTTCATGCATAAGGCAAACGCCCTAACTATTAAACTACCAACTACCCCTTTTAGTTTTATCTCTTAAAGGATTTGTACAAATTTTAATTTTCCAATTTTTTTTTTCCCATTGTCTATGATCATCTGAAGGGTTCTCTATTTTTTCCAGGAAATAAGCAAAAAGAGTCTTGCGGAAAGACATGCCAAGGAGATAGAAAAGATGAGTGGATGGGCGTCAGTTTGGCGAGACAAGACAAACCTAAAGGAAAAGTTCTGGTATGTTTTTTTTTTTCTTTTTCAAAACAGTTTTTTATTTGCACATCCTTCAGAGACTACAGAGCATGAAGTGTATATAAATCTTTATTTTTACTTTAATTGTATAATCTCTTGATTGTGCTGGTCATTGAAGGAATAAAATAGAGTTGGGAAAGATGGGAAATGCAGTCCTGCACTGCGAAACAACGTTTTGTATTTTTATCTCAGATCCTACAAAAACATTGCAAAGAAGGCATGTCATTGAAAAGCATTTCCCAGAGAAGCAAACTTGAGAGTGACAGGATGACAGCAGCAATCTCTCCTTTTCCTTCCAAATTCAAATAACTATGAACCATTAGATATCACTTTTGTAACATTGCTTGGGGATGGTAGCTTGCTCATGAGTACCTCAGTGGTACCTTTACCGGTATGATATTTTAACAGGTGACCTTCCCATCATGGTGCAAACACCCTAACTGTTAAACTATCAACTGCCCCAGTCAAATTACTTTAATAAACATGTTCATGTTTTGTTTCATTTACCTGACCATAGGGGATGTTATTCCCATTTTTTACTTGTTTAGTTTTTCCCATTTCTTTCATTAGAACACTCATAAGCAGCACAGAAGTCTGCACAAGTGTTCAAAACATGGGCTTTAAGAGTCAGAAGCCTGTCACAGCTCTAGGCTGTCATGTTGCCGCTGTGCCAAGAAGTTGGATGCAACCGCAGGAATTCTGAATGCAGAGTTTATTTTGTATACACAAACACACAGCCACCCAAAAAGCAAGTGAAAACCAAGGCACCGAAAAAAGAAAAATGAGCGCTGCCATGCCAATCCCAGTCCGATGAGTAATAGTCCAGCTCGAGAACGGCGAGCTCCGCCGAGTGGCGCAGAGCAAGTCCCGTGAGCTGCGAATCGCAGTTAGCTTAGAAGTTAGCAGTAGTAGCGAGGCTTAGCTTCGGTCGGCGTGGTCAGGCTTCTGGGTGAGAGAGAGAGAGACACACAGAGCACAACGTTCACAGTACATGAGGGTGGACAGATACAGAATGGCGAGATCGGCTGGTTTATATACAAAACTCCCAAAACTAATTACTGCAGACAACCTATGAGAAAATGACACATAAGGGAGGTGAACTCCAACCCCTGATGCGACACACCCGGGAGTGACTAGAAGGGAATCCTTAAAGGGACAGACACACCGTAACCAAGACAACCCCGACGCAGACATTATCAAACCTCAGGTTTAATACTCTGGCGAGTCCAAGCGCTGGGGAGGAGGCGCAGATGTGACAGTACCCCCAATTCAGAATCGGCCTCCGAAGGGGGGCGAGGGCGCTCCACCATCCGCACAGGATGAGTGCATGGCCAGCCAGGATGCCGTACCCCCGAGCGTGGCCAGGGCTGACCAGACGGGCAACCCCTGGGATGTGGAGCAGGGCAATCTGACCGAGAACGGTGAAACTCCTCAATCGGGTCCTGAATGAGGATGTGCCTTGCTGGGACCCAACTCCTCCCCTCGGGACTGTACCCCTCCCAGTCGACCAGATACTGCAGGTGACCACGCCGCACTTGGGGGTCTAATACCTGCCGGACATGGTAGGCAGGCGCACCCTCGATGTCGATTTCCCCTGGCAGCGTCGCTTCTGCGTCTCCCCGGTCCAATAGACCCCGGACCGCCAGCCTGAGGAGAGAAACATGAAAAACAGGGGAGACATACATGTGCGAAGGCAACTGAAGTTTAACAGGCACAGGGTTTATGACCTCAACAATAAGCAAGGGACCCATGAACTTAGGGGTTAACTTAGTGCAGGGGAGACCAAGACGTAAATCCCGGGTCGACAGCCAGACTCAATCACCTGCCCGGTACACCGGTGCCTAGCGCCTCCTTTGATCGGCCTGACGTGTAAACTGACAAACTGCCTGCTGGATGGTTGTGTGTGCCCCCTCCCAGACCCGCTCTGCCTTCCGGAACCAATCATCGACCCGAGGGACCTTGGATGAAGAATTGTCCCAGGGACACAACGGCAGCTGGTGGCCAAGCACACACTCAAAGGGGGTTAAGCCAGTAGTGGGACGGCGCATTGAATTCTGGGCATACTCTGCCCAAACCAAGAACTCCGCCCAGTCATGCTGCCGGGCATAGCAGTAAGACTGGAGGAATCTCCCTAGCTCCTGGTTGGTGCGCTCAGCCTGACTGTTAGACTGGGGGTGATACCCGGAGGTCAGGCTCACGGTAACCCCCAGTTTATCCATGAAGGCTCCCCAGACTCGTGAAATAAACTGGGGTCCACAATCGGAGAGGATATCCTCCAGCAACCCATACACCCGGAACACATTCTGGAACAGGGCCTCAGCTACCTGCAAGTCGGAGGGAAGAAAAACTAAAGGGATAAAGCGTACACCCTTCAAAAATTGATCCACTACCACTAGGATAGTGGTGTACCCTTTTGATACCAGCAGATCCGTGACAAAGTCCACGGCCATGTGAGACCACGGTCTGTTTGGTATCGGTGGGGCATTAATTTTCCGATAGGTAACTGATTTGAGCTCTTGGTGGCCGTGCACACAGAACAAGAGGCAACTGCCCTCTGAATATCTTGTCTCATCGTGGGCCACCAGTACTTAACTTGCATGAGACGTAAGGTTCCAGACATTCCCGGATGTCCACTAGCAGGCATAGTGTGTACCCACTCTACCACCCGATCCTGCAATGGCTCCAGCATGAAGATCCTTTCAGGTGGACAACCCGACGGTAGGGTTTGCCCCGCCACCAGTTGGGCAGTCTTCCCGTCCAGATCCCCTGTGATCGGTGCCACCACGATCTCCGATGGCAGAATGGGCTCCGGAACCTTCATGACTTCAGGCGAGGCAAAACACCTAGACAGCATCGGCTTTACCGTTTTTCGACCCTGGACGATATGTGATGTGGAAATTGAATCGGGTAAAGAATAATGACCATCGAGCTTGACTAGGGTTGAGCCGTGTAGCCTGATGGATGTATTCAAAGTCAAAGTCAAAGTAAACTTTGTCATCTCTTTTATATATTGTACAGATATACAGAGAGACGAGAAGATGTGGCTCCAGTTTACACAGTGCAGCAAGAAATAGAGAACAAAGAACAGATAAGCCACATGGAATAAACAATATATAAATAAAACAGGGCACAAACTATACATTTTAAGCTAAAAGTGGAAATTGACTGACAGTTTTCAATATGAAAGATTACGATATCCAGTGTATTAATAGAAGTGTATTCTTAAAAAGCCTGACTGAAATTTAAGTTTGTACAGTTATAGCAGCATTGGAGAACCATTCTGTGCAATACTTTTCAATAATTTGTGCAGATATAATTAGTTAAGTGACCAGTGATATATACATGTTTAACGGTTGTGCAAATAGTAGAGGCAGTGCAAAAATTGTGCAATATTATGACAATGTTGTAGCAATAGAAATACTGTACAGTTTGTAAATATAGACATTTTTCTTATTTTTACACTTTTTTCAGAGAGAGTTTCAGTGCAACATGAAAGAGATAGTCCGTATGGCAGCATGTGCATCACAGCAACGGTGAGGTGTAAAGTGCAGAGGTGCAACATAGTTAGTTTACAGTCTGTGTGTGTGTGTGGGGGGGGTGTGAGCACAGGTAGTGTGTTCAAGAGTCTGATGGCTTGTGGGAAAAAGCTATCATGCATTCTGGTGGAACAAGTCCTGATGCTGCGGTAGCGTCTGCCGGAGGGGGGAGAACTGCCTGGATAAAGTTTACACCAACGTGCGTGGTGCCTACAAAGCAGCAGCACGCCCACACATCGGCTCTTCAGACCACGCTACAGTGATGCTGCTGCCCGCATACTCATTGCTGCTGAAACGCACGAGACCTGCCAGGAAGACCATCAGAGTCTGGCCCAGTGGAGCTGTCTCAGCACTCCAGGACTGTTTTGAGTGCACGGACTGGAATGTTTTTAAAGAGGCGGCGACGTACGACGGCTGCGTTAACCTGGACGAGTTTGCAGAATCTGTGACTTGCTACATCTCCAAGTGCATAGAGGATGTTACCTTCCTGAAGAACATCACCACTAGAGCCAACGAGAAGCCCTGGTTCACAGCACAGGTGCGTGCGCTGCTGAGAGAGAGAGATGCTGCTTTCCGGTCCGGGAGTAAAGCTGCCCTCAGAACAGCCAGGGCTAACCTCTCTCGCTCTATCCGTCAAGCAAAGCGAGCGCACGCAAAAAAGATCCAGAACCATTTCAACAACACAAAAGACTCTCGCAGGCTATGGCAGGGCATCCAGGCTGTCACCCAATACAAGCCAGCACCAAGCAGCTGTGAGGGGGATGCCACACTCCCTGAGGAACTGAACAAGTTCTACGCACGGTTTGATGCACTGAACAACACGCAGACGACGAAAGCAATGCCTCCCATCACCGACCAGACCATCTCTCTGCCTGCAGCTGACGTGAGGAGAACCTTCGCCAAGGTCAACCCACGAAAAGCTGCCGGTCCAGACAACATTCCAGGTCGTGTGCTGAGAGACTGCGCTGACCAGCTAGCCGAGGTGTTCACGGACATCTTCAACACTTCGCTGAGCCAGATGATCGTCCCAGCGTGCTTCAAGTCCACCACCATCATCCCAGTGCCAAAGAAATATTCAGTTTCCTGCCTGAATGACTACCGGCCCATCGCTCTGACCCCCATCACCATGAAGTGCCTTGAGAGACTTGTCATGGCACAGGTGAAAGGCAACCTTCCCCACTCACTGGACCCTCTGCAGTTTGCCTATCGCACAAACAGGTTGACTGAGGACGTGATATCCACTGCACTTCACCTTTCCCTCTCACACTTGGACAATAAAGAGTCTTATGTCAGATTGCTGTTCATAGACTTTAGTTCAGCATTCAACACCATCATCCCCCAAAGACTGTGTATGAAATTGAGCAAGCTGGGACTGAGCACCTCACTCTGTAACTGGATTCTGGATTTCCTGTCAGAGAGACCTCAGTCTGTCCGAATCGGCGACAACATTTCCAGCACCATCAGCCTGAGTACCGGAGCTCCTCAGGGCTGCGTTCTCAGCCCACTTTTGTTCACACTCCTGACTCACGACTGCACCGCCCTGCACAGCTCAAACCACATCATCAAATTCGCCGATGACACGACCGTGGTGGGGCTCATCAGCAACAACGATGAGTCGGCGTATAGAGATGAGGTTCAGCAGCTGGCTGCCTGGTGCAGTGAGAACAACCTGTCGCTGAATGTGGACAAAACAAAGGAAATGATCTACAAGCGCTGCATCAGAAGGGCCTCCTGCATCGTGCTCGACCCCTCACACCCTTCACACAGACTGTTCACACTCCTTCCATCTGGCAGACGCTTTCGCAGCATCAGGTCTCGATCCTCCAGGATGCGTGATAGCTTCTTCCCACAAGCCATCAGACTCTTGAACTCACTCCCTGCCATCACACTTCCCCCCACTTCCCCCCACACACACACATCAGACTCTTGAACTCACTCCCTGCCATCACACTTCCCCCCACACACACACCTGGACTGTGAAGAAACTGTTTCTGTTGCACCACTGCACTTTACTGCACCTTACTTTACACACCACCGTTAATCTATGCACAATAACTGTTATGATACTGCACTGCCACTTTTGCACAAACATTATATGCTGCTTTACAAGTGTTTTGCACATACACTGAAACATTGTACACATAAATAGCGAATATAGTATCTGTCATATTATAACCTTCTACCTCGTGCACATCCAATGTAAAATGTCAGTTTGCACCTATTAAATGTTTGCATATTTGCACATATACTGAACATTGTACTTGGAAATAGTCCGGATATAGTATTTGTCTATTATAACTCTACTTGCACACTCAGTGTAAATGTCGAATTTCAACCTGTTAAGAATACTGCATCTGACTTGACAAACATATTTACCTCTATGTCTGTCTCTAGCCTCTAATTCTATATATATATTAAAAAAAAAAAAAAAAAAATTCCCTGTCTAATCTAAAATGTATATTGTATATTGTCTGGTTTAAAATGTATATTTAGTATTTTTACTGTTATTGTTTATTCCATGTGCCTAGTCGTTACCCTGCCTATTTATTCTCTGTTCTACTGTTCTTTGTTTGTTTGTACTGGAAATAACCTGGAGCCACGTCGTCTCGTCTCTATATGTATCTGTACAGTATATAGCAGAGATGACAATAAAGTTTACTTTGACTTTGAGTATAAAGTCCATGTAGAGGATGCGAGAGTCAAGCACGTGCGAGAGCCCTCCTGATGCAGCGTTTGTGAAAAGATGTCCTGCAGCGGCGGAGGGCACTCCGATGATCTTGCCAGCTGCTTTGCCAGGTTAAGTGAACTGTGAATACAAGGGATGATGAGCCTCTGGCCAATAGCGCCATTCCTTTAACACCCCCCTTGACAGCTAGCAGTTCGGTTACCTATATGTCATAATTCCACTCTGCCTCTGTTATGCTATTGAATAAAAAGCGGCGCATGGATGAAGCTTTCCGGGTATCGACCTCTGGCAACCTTTAAACCCAGACCAACCTCAGAGGCATCTACCTCAACCACGAAAGGCCGAGAGGGGTCTGGAAGCTGCAATATCGGGGCCTGTGTGAACAGGGCTTTGAGCTTGTGAAAAGCCTCTCGTGCTGGCTCAGTCATAAGAAGCCTTTTCGGCTTACCTTTCAGAAGGCCAGGCAATTGCAGTGCCAGGCAGTAGGTCAATAGTGCAGTCCCACGGTCGATGAGGTGGGAGACATGCAGCCTTAGATATGCTAAACACCTCTGCTAAATCTGAATATTGTGGTGGAAGATTAATGTGTGACTGTGCATTGGGACTTTCGATAGAGGTGGCATGAGCTGGAATGGACTTCAGCAAATGAGAGTGAGTGCAACTGGGGGACCAAGAGCGAATACTGGCAGTGTTCCAATCTATCATGGGGTTGTGAGTGCGTAGCCATGGCAAACCTAAGATTATCACAGGGTGAGTGTGATCTAAGACTAACAATTGTATGAGTTTGGAGTGATGTGGTGGTATATCAAGATGAAAGGGTGTGGTGAGGCAAGTGATGGGGGTGCAGTGCTTGAGAATTGGCCATCTCTGGCTAACAGAGATGGGGTTGGAATGTAGAGCCACAGGAACAGATGAGAACTCAAAATAAAATTACCATGGCAAGACTCTAACAGAGAAACAGCAATGGAGTGAAATAATGAAAAATGCACAAAACCAGAAATTATGTATTGATTAGTAGATAAAAGTTTGATCTGATACCCGGGATATTTGGGCGTCCTTTCCGGTGGGCAAGGGCTCAGATCCTTTACGGACAAAGTGGAATGGCATAGACGGGAAGAGCGACGTTTTCTTAACCTCCCTGGATCTTGTGTTTGAGTTTCTTGGTTTTTTTTTTTTTTTTTTTTTGATCCCGCCACCACCCCCCCTCTTCGGAGGTCAACTTTATTCATTTATTTATTTTTCCAATTAATTAAAATACTTAAACAAGATAAATAAGGTTGAAAAGAGAGGCAACAGGGGGGAGAGAAAAAGGAAAGAAGGGAGAAGGAAAAGAAAGAAGAAAGAAAGGAAAAGTGTGAAGAAGAAAAAAAAAAAAAAAAAAGGATATTCTGCTTCCATACCTGCTGACAAAATAGAACACAGGAACACAACAGCAGAGAGGTGCAGCAACAATAGCATCTGCATGAATGGCAGTAAATGCTAAATGTTACTGAGCAAGCGCATAAATATTACAGGGAATATATTTTGAAGTGATAGCAGATCAAGACAGTGTGTATCTTAACAGGCACCTGTTTTTACACACCAATGTGGATGTATTGTCACCTGTGTGAGCAGTCTTGAATTCATAAGGTTTCACCATAGAAATGTTTTAGTAGTGCGTGTAGGGAACCCCAGTCCCGACTCCGCAAGGTATGGAGCAGACACGGAGGAGGGACCGGGACCCAGACCTCCAGGCCCCCAGGGCGGGAACCCCCCAGGGCTTACCACCGAGAAGTCTGAGGTGCCCTCCCAGAAAAAGGCAGAGGAGAGCCCGGAGTGGTCATCCAGCAGCCGCAGCGCAGACGCCCCAGGGGGCCGCGGCGACAGGTCCGCAGGCTCCGCCGGCGGCCACGCCCACCCAGAACGATCCGGTCCTGGGCCGAAGATCAGGCCCCCACCCCCAGCCGGGGCCAGCAGAGCCAGGAGGCCGCAGCCCCCGCCAGAAGGCGACCCGCCGAGGCAGGCCAGCACCCCCCGAGCAACTGGCCCCAGGCGAGAACCGCCCTTGCCTGTGACAGGGGCACCCTCCACGGCAGGAGGTGTGGTGGCAGGAGCAGGAAGCCTGAGATGTTGTTGACTGAGGTAGAGTCTTAGGCCTGACCTGACATATGAAGAAAAAGACCAACAGAGCGCACCTATGCATGAAACAAGCGTTCCTCCCTCATGCACACAAACAAATATACAGTCACCCACATGTAGACATACAAAAATCGACATGATACCCCACACTCCCTCCCCATATATACTCCTAAGCTCCTAGATCCGGACACCACTACCCCCAAGGGGGCAATGGGCGCCAGACCCTGGAGGCCGGCCTGAACCCGCTTCGCTCTAGGCGTGGAGACCAGAAGAGCCACCCAGTCCGCAGCGATCACCACCAGCCCAGACCCGGCCGGACGTAGCTCGTCTTCGCAGCCCGGCCTGGGCAGACAGGGAACAAATGTGAGAACTGACCCTGTACTTACCCGCCCGCTCAGATGTAGTGTTGGTGTGTGTGTTTTAAAAACAGGGGAGGGCAAGACACCAACCACCCTCCGCCAGCTCGTGTCCAGCAGTGTCAGTTTGAAGTTCACCAGAGTCCTGAACCCTCACGGATCTCCAGTGGATCGCGCTTCTTGTCTCCCTGCTGTCAGGGGCAGGTAGCACAGGTGGAGCCTGGGCATTGTCCGTTCAGGGAATCAGATATCGGCCATTCATACCCGATATTCACTTGCCAACTCCGTCTCACCTTCGAGCATCCCGACAGCGAGGTGGAGATCGACTCAAGCTCTACCATCTGGGGTGGGGTGAGTCGTCTGTGGCTGCTACACCGCGGGTTTCGTACCCTGGCCGTCCAAACAAGCTGGGGAGACGCCGTGCTCCAGACGGCCTACTATGAGGGACTGGCTTCCCATCTTTTTTCTCCTATGCCATTTCACTTTATTGTTGTATGTTCTGTCTTCCTATGTCTTGATATAGTTATGTTTTTAAAGAAAATCTTACTTCATAAACATCAGCATCAGCAGTATGTGGAGTGTGTGTGTCTGTAATATGCTGGACACTGCTTTGATGATCGAGTGTAACTCTTTGTGTTGCTTCAGGGTTGGCTTCAGGGGCAAGTAGGGCATATGCGAAGAATTGTGGTGATTGGCCTATAATTAATGCTTTGGCTAAGGGCAAATGTTTTTTGCAATTTTGCTTTTTGTAGCGTAATATGAAAAACAAACTTTTGCGAACTCTTCCTATGTTAATTAGCTGATTAAAGTAAGTGAGGTGTCATAGTAAGTTTGAGGACAGCCTGATACTGAAACAAGCTTTACGCTTGTGTAGCTATATGTGATTATTATTATTATTATTATTATTATTGTTGTTGTTGTTGAAAATAAACCATCACAGGACAGCACTGAACAGCATTTATATATTTTGCAATGCTAAGTACAATTTTGTTGTTGTTGTGCATGTCTTGCCAAGGGTGAGTGACCTAATTTACCTGATTTACATTGCCAGCAATAATGAAAAATCTGTCTGTGTGTGTTCTGAAGCTTGCTAATAGCCTTCTGCAATTTAGTTTGAAGCTATACAGCAAGTGCACCACTATCCCTAAATAGAATGGCCAACACTTTATGATAAAGAACTCCAGAACACCAGAATTTGTATATGTTGACAGTGTATTCTCTGTTGTCTTGGTAGCAGTTCTGCCATGTTTTCATGTAAATAAATATACAGTAGACCTTTATTTTGCCCTGATTTGAATGCTGGAGCTACAGACAGTCCATTTTATTGTCCAGCAAGCAAACGTTGAAAAGCAGAATGGATGGCAGTCTGGGTTAGCCTTTAGCCTGGTGCCAATGCTTTTGCTGACCAGCGCCACGCTTGCATTTTGGCCAGCTCTGTCTCACTGCCTCAGTCTTTGTTCTGGAAGCCAGTGATGTTAGTAGGACCAGACTCTGTAGTAGTGGACAGGTTTGAATCAAGTCAATAATATGCATGAATACCCTCAGTAAGTTCTGACACATTTGGATGACTCAGTGTGTGTGTGTGCTTGTCAAATTCCGCCTGGGACCTTACCTACCAGCAGTTACCATCTTATGGAGGATGGCGACGCCACTTACAGGAGAAAGAGGGACGCCTCTTAGGGGTTTTGGGTTTATTCCAAAAATGTAAATTCATTTTCAAACAAATCATATGATCAATTAAATAAACATATGCCTGCTGGCATCTCCAAACTCCAACCATGCCTTCCTTACAGATGAAAAGTTTTACCCCCCTGGCCTCCACTAGGCCAAGGCCAAAGCTAAGGATTCAACCAGTAGGAGTCATTAAGTTACAGGTTCAGTAGACATCATTGTGGGTAGAAGGGACTGGAGAAATGGAGGAGGAGAGGCCTGAGGAGAGGCAGATCAGCTCTGGCAGTAGGAGTTATTATAAGGCACAAGCCATTTTTGCATATTAGAATCAATGGGCTGCTTCAATTTTTGTACCACATCTAGGGAAGTCTGGTCACTGGATGCATCCACTATCTTTTCTGTTGAGGTTGCCAGCTACCCATAACAGATGAATTGGCTTCAGAGGATTCCTACATGTTCTCACTGGTGAACACATGCCTAGTGCTGTGGCATGGTGAAAGCTTTATAGCTAGGAGGAGAACAAGACAGTCTTCCCCCTGACACTAGCCTGCTGGCACAGGCGAAGGCTCTCAGGGTCCAGTCTGTTCCTGTGCCCACTCTTAGTGTGTCTTCCCTGAGTTTTGTCTGATCCAGTGTCCATTCCCCAAGCCTTCTCAACCCAGTGCCTGTTCTCTGAGCCTTGTCTGATTCAGTGCCTGTCCTAAGCCTGCTACTCTGGCCCTTTTTTAAATCTCCTTTTATTTTATATTTGCTGTCATATTCCTTACTGCTCTAAATAGCTGGTCATGCCTTATAGACTAACACATTCTCCATTTGCAATGATGTCATCATGATATATTCTCTAGAACCCACCTCCTGTTTAACCTCACAGTGTCATCTACAAAATCATCAAGGGTATGCCAAAGGGAAATGCTTGTTCCATCCTGAGCTCTGGAATGGTACAAATAGATCCCCTTCAAAAGGAGTCCTCTGACTTCTGTCCATTGGAAGGTGGTGGCAGTTGTTCTCACTGCACCAGCCAGCCAGCTGCTGAACCTCTTCTCTGTACACTGATTCTTAATTGTGAATAATAGTGTACTGAGAATGCAACCATGAGGAGCTCCTGTGCTCAGTCTGATGATGCTGGAAATGTCACCGATTCGGACAGACTCTCTGACATTCGGAGAGTCCTCTCTGACAGAAAGTCCAATTTTCAGTTGCAGAGAGAGGTGCTCAGTACTGGCTTGCTCAGTTTCACACACAGATTTTGAGGTATTATGTGTTGAATGCTAAACTGAAGCCAATGAACAGCATTCTAACATAGGTTTCTCTGTTGTCCAGGTGAGATAAGGAGAGGTGAGGGGCAGTGGATAGGGCATCCTTAGTTGACCTGTTTTGCTGATATGCAAATTATACTGGGTCCAGTGAGTGGGGGAGGTTGCCTTTTAGGATGCAGAAGATATCTTTGGTACTGGGATGATGGTGTTAGAAGTTGAAGCATGCTTAAATCATCATCTGGTGATGTATTAAAGACCTTAGCCAACTGATTAGCACTGTCTCTGAGTACAAGACTTCAAATGTTAGACCTGGTCAGTGGTGGGAGGCATGACTTGGATTTTTGCAGGCTCTTTGTTCAGTGCATCCATGTATAGAACTTGTTCAGTTTCTCAGGGAATGTGTCATCCTTGTCACTACTACTTGTACTAAGTGACAGCCTGAATGTCCTGCCATAAACACAAAAGATTCAAAAGAGTCTTTTGTGTTGTGAAATTTGCTCTGAATCTTTAGTGCATGTTCATGCTTTGCTTGCCGGAAGGCATGAGATAAGTTGTCCCTGACTATTCTGATAGCAGCTCTGTTCTTTAATCTGAAAGCAACTTCTCTCTGTCTTAGCCGTGCATGCACCTTTGCTGTTAACTAAGGCTTTTCATTGATTCTCATGGTGACTTTCTTGGGGACAGTAACATCCTCTAGGCATTCGCTCAGGTAGAAGGTCACAGATTCAATAAACTTGTCACACACACACCCATTGTAAGTAGCAGCTTGTCTGAACATGCTCCAGTCTGTGCACCTAAAACAGTCCTGCTGAAACACCCCCACTTGGCCAGATGGTTTTCCTGGCAAGTCTTGTGCATATGAGCAGTTACCTTTGTAAGGATTTTGCATGTTGGTGTAGATTTTGTCCAAACAGTTCTCTCCTCTCATAGTCAAGTCCACATGTTGGTAGAATTATGGGAGAACCAACGTCAGATTTGCTTGATTGAAGCCAACGGCAACATTGAAAAATCTGTCCGGGTGTGTGTTCTGAAGCTCATTAATAGCCTTATACATTTTGCTTAGTGCCAGGTTAGCATTGGCACTAGGCAGCATGTTCACAGCACTAGATAATTCTCTTGACCAATATAATGAATGACACTTTAGGGTCTAGGTTAAAACAGAGAGAGGACCGGGCCTTTGCAGTTGCTGCTCCTAGACTGTGGAACAAACTGCTTCTACATATCAGGACCTCCCCAACACTAGATGCTCTTAACCTCTTAAGCCCGAAAGCCCCCGGTACTAGGGGCGAAACTGTGACTCCGTCTATAAAGGCTTTAAATAGTGGGTAAACATAAACAAACAGGCATGCAGCATATCAACATTACCATTACAATCTTGTCTAACAATTTCCAACAACAAATTCCACCTAAACATAACCCAATTCCAACACCAAACACATAAATAAACTAAGTGCAAAAACCCTGCGCATGACTACGTGGAAGAAATACGGCTGCTGAATCTATACTACTATGACTAACCATGCATGACGTATATCATATGAAAGCCGAGACTCCGCCCATTACATAGATAGCGATATTGCTACTCCCAGAGTGAAACTGACCGAAGCAGCAACCAAAAACTACATAACTTCACAAAGTTATAAACAAGATGATACGCCTTACCTTTGATGTTTTGTAATCATAAATCCCATTAAAGTCAATAAAATCCACATAAAACTGTAAACCAAAACACCGTCTTACTCTGAAATCAATCCGGGTACCCTTCAGAGTCTGGTCTGTCACTCAGCGGGGCAATGAATCAGCTCCTAGTTTTTGCGCTTGTCCCACACTGCCGGTGTTTGGCATGCTGTAATTGGTGAATGATGTTGCTGATGATTATTCAACAACTGTCTCTTCAGAGTAAAATAAGGCATGAACTGTCCAAATTGACCAATCGGTTCCTGAGATATAGCTCCGCGTATCTGAGGTGTGTGAAAACCGGAGAGAGTGCATTTACGCCTAGAAGTGCAGAGCGCACAGCAGACCAGCAGGAGGCCGCTTTTCCTGCTTTGTTTTGATTCAGCGATTCAGAAAAACAGCCAGATATAATAATAATGGCAATATGAAGCAAATTTTTACTACTAAGGATGTACTGGACATGCTTGCTTATGACAGTGGAGCTATTGGTTGTCCCGTGGAATCTTCATCAGACGAAGATGATCTCTTGACCACAGAATGGGATCCAGAGAAAATAGTGATCCAGATTATCAGATTCCATTTTCTGAAAGGTTTATAATCTGTTTTATAAACTATTTATTGAATTGCCATGTCCAACTTTGCCTCACTTCCAAAAAGAACTGTTTTCAGTTGTAGCATGATGGACAGTAATGTTGTTGTTGTTATTACAAATGTTTATTATTACTTTTTTACAAGATCCATAGGATTCTGAATAAATATTCCAGTTTTGGCAATTTCATTTTTTATGTTTTTATTTTTTTTCAAAATAATCCCAAAACAGCTATAAATAGATGGAATGAATACCTTAAGTGATACATACTGTAAGTGAAGAAAAGAAGAGAAAAGAAAAGTTTTATAGCTTGGTTCCTGAGAAATCTTAAATGACACATATGGTATGTATGTACCCAAAGGTGCCCAAATGGATAATTTAGAGGGTCCGCCTAGATATGTCTCTACTAATATCTCTACAAATATCTCTCTGTTAACTTTTTTAGCAATACTGTTGGTGCAATTGACAGTCAAGATGTTGGACTATGGATTGTTTGAGGTTTTGGGCTACCAAAGCACATTGCAGAGGAATAATCACTCTGAATATGTATTTTTTTTTTTTTTTTGGCGAGCTTGATTTTTTTGTCATGTTTCGCTGTGTTCCATCTTCCATTGTTCTGTATGGTGATGCCAACACTCCACAGTAATCTCACAAGTGTTACCTTTACAATTACAGCAAAAGCATAAAAATAGACATTGTGGTTGCTGAGATATACACATTTTATCTTGGGTATCTTTTTTAGAGCAAAAATCTGTAAAACAGGCTCAGGGCTTAAGAGGTTAAAACTTGTTTAGAAACCTATGTTTTTTCATTGGCTTTATGCCTGTATGCCTGCCTCGCTTCTGTTTTCGGGCTTAGCGCCTTCATTTCGACCAGCTGCGTCTCACTACCTTGGTCTTTGTTCTGGGTGCCGGTAGTGTTACCAGGCTCAGACTCCACAGCATCTATGTCGACCGATTTGGCGTAAAAATTGTGTATTTTTCTCAGATTTCAAGCTGATAAAACTAACAAATAATACTGTTTACTACTGTATTTGTTGGAGAGCTTTATGGTGCAAGGTTGTGCTTGTGATTGACCAATCTTCTAGCCTGGTGGACAAGTGTCTTTCACTTCGCATCACTCTGTGCAAAGAGTCTGGACACTCTCAATAGGCATACGTTTACTTTGCGGTGGGTGGCCACTTTGTTTAAACTTTAAACCTATTGGTTCTGCTTATAATTTCTGTTCACTAATTGGTTGATAGAAAATATAGTTGGGGAAACTGAAGCCTTTGGAGAGTATCCTGACGTAGTACTGTAGCGAAATACAATATTGAGTGGAGGTACTATGGCGGTGGTAGCCTGACTACCACCCTTCTGCCTACACACACAATAGAAATTGCAGTTCTCTGGAAAATCTGTCCATATTTTTGTTAATATAGCTTTCTTGTCTATAGGCTTGTGCACACCGCTGGAAAAATGTCTACTATGAGTCAGAAGAAATTCTACCCCATGGATACTGCTCTGTAATCCCGCCAACATTGCAAGGAAAGACACAACCTCTCATTCCATGTTATGACGGTAGGTTCAGGGAAGGGCAAAAATGCATCAAAATGTGTTTTAAAATAAAATACAAAATACTCAATTTATAAATGTATCAAAATAAATGACAAAAGACAGTAGTCACATCATGTATAAATATAAAATATTGTTTTTTTGCATTTTTAAAATATTAAAAGTACTTTTTCCCCCTCAAGGCATTTTCATCACTGCAGTCAATAGTATATTCTTAGTTGTGGTCATTTCAAATGAAAGTTTAAAATTTAAATTGTCATTGACAGGAGCCAGATCCTACTGTAAATGGTAGAGAATGGGGTTGCCAATCTCCTGTGTTGCTGTTGCAGCACACATAGTTAATTATAGTAAGATACAAAACTATGCATGACACAGAATTACACCATGTAATGGCGTGGCGATGACAATCCTGAAATGTGACTCTGCACGGCAAAACGAGTTGTTTGTTGCAACGGAGGTTTCTGAGAAAAACGACTGTTTATGTTGCATGGGGTAAAATTTTGGATTTTTTGTTTTTAGTATTTTGAAACAGTGGAAGGTCTATACTGTACTGTCGTGAATAAATTTCACTGAAAAACTTACCCTTTCCATCCTAAAAACGTGACTTTCTTGAAGTGAGGAGTTCAATTCCAGCAGAATGTTATGTTTCTGTTTTGACCGCTCTACTTCAATATTTAGGGTAAATCCACTCGTTGACTAGCGTGAAGATATTTCTCCGGAATCCATGTTTGTCTCCCGAGTTCAGTTAACCTAACGCAGATAAGCTATCCATGTGGCTGTGAATGCAGCGTAAGCTACCATAAATGCAAACGTAGCCGCGACCGCACCAAGCGTCTGTGAGTGCTATGTCAATATTCAACTTCAAAGGCAGATTTTTCTGTTTCTCACTTGGCATGACAGGAGAAACCCGACTCCTTTGAATGTTGATATCTCAGTCATATGTCATCTGATTCATTCGATATAGGGATTTATGCCCTTTCATGAAAACATAATAACTCAATTTTGGAAATTTGCAACAAGTGACTGTGCTGTGCTGTGCAGAGTCACAAATGTGATTCTTTGGTCATGCACAGCAGATGAAACTCAAACAGAAAGTGACAAGCTAACTTGAAGTTAGCAGTGAGAGTTAGCAGCTAACATTTACGGATTAGATAACCTAGCTTCTACGAAGAACGCCTAACATTACATTGAACTGGAATTTGTCCAGAATGAAAGTGATTTATGGTTGAGATAAATGTGTTATTAGAAATAAACTAATGATATTAAACTATCACATGAGAATTCTACATTTTAACAAATGACTTAATTTAACACGTTGAACTGACATTATTTGACATTGTGAACGCACCATAGCACAACATGCAGTGCACCACAAAGAAATGTGACCCTTGCATTTGACCAATCTGTAAAGGAGCAATGGGCGGCTTTTTTGCCAGTGCCCAAGGATCAGTGCTGGAGGACCTTGCTCATGAGTACCTCAGTGGTAACCGTAAGGGATCTATGTCACAATAGACAGACATGTTTTAGGGAGGAATGGTAGCCCATGCCACAATGGCGGCTGCAATGTATTGTTCAAATGAACAACAGTAATCAATGTGATATCTCTGCAACAGAATGAGAGAGCAAGCTCATCGCACATCATTACCGAGTATCCTGCTGGCTAATGTTCAGTCACTGGATAACAAGTTAGATGATCTATGGGCCAGAGTTACTTTCCAATGCGACATGAAGGATTGTAACATTCTGTGCTTTACTGAAACATGGCTGACCCCCACCGTGCCGGACCGAGGTGTAACTCCGTTGGACTCATTCTCTTTGTTCCGCATGGACAGAACAGTGGAGTCCAACAAGGCTAAAGGTGGAAGAGTGTGTTTCATGATCAACAACAAGTGGTGCGATGCATGGAGTGTTTCTACTCTCTCCAGCCGCTGCTCACCTCATCTGGAATATCTGAGCATAAAATGTCGCCCCTTCTACCTGCCTTGCAAGTTCACCTCGGTCATCACCACGGCGGTCTACATCCCACCCCACACGGATACAGGTACAGCTTTATCCGAACTGCACGATGTGCTGAGTGCGCTCCAAAACAAACACCCTTTTTGACTTTAATAAGGCGAATCTCAGACAAGTTATGCCAAACTTTTATCAACATGGTACATGTCTGACAAGAGGAAACAACATACTGGACCACTGTTAGACGCCGTACAAGCAGGCTTATAAAGTCTCTTCTCAGCCAGCTTTTGGAAAATCCGACCATTCCGCCATTTTCCTCATACCGGAATATCAACAAAGCTTTCGTCGTGAGACTCCTGTCATGAGGGAGGTGCAACGCTGGTTTGCCCAATCAGAGGCTATGCTGCAGGACACGCTCGATGACGTAGACTGGGACATGTTCCGAGCCTGCACAGACAACATCAACGGGTTTGTGGATGTAGCAGTTAGCTTCATTAGCAAGCTTGCGAACGAAGTCATCCCAACGGTGAGAGTTAGAACCTTTCCTAACCAGAAGCCATGGATGGACAGATTGATTTGCGCCGCTGTGAACGCCCGAACTGCTGCTTACAACACCACTGTCATTACCGGCGATATGAGCGCTTATAAAGCGGCCTCCTACGACTTTCGCCGCCGGATTCGAGTTTGCAAGCGCAATTTCAAACTGGGAATCGAATTGCAATTTCATCAGGGAGACGCACGAAGCTTGTGGCATGGACTATTATGGATTAGAAAGCTAAAGACACCACGACGATCGGCGCCGACTCTGCATTTGCCAATGAGCTGAATGCATTCTACGCTCGCTTTGAGGTTAGCCAGGTGGCTATTGCTACCAGCAGCCTGGCGACTGAGGACGGTGACGTCATCAGCATCGCAGAGCACGACGTCCGCGCGGCGCTGAGGAGGGTGAACACCAGAAAGGCGGTGGGTCCAGACAGCATCTCCGGGCGCCTGCTGTGCTGCTGCGCTGACCAACTGTCAGGTGTGTCCACCTCCATCATCAACAAGTCTCTGGTGAAGTCTGTGGTCCCCACCTGCTTCAAAAAATCCACCATCGCCCCCTTGCCCGAGAATAACAAACCTTCATGCCTGAATGACTACCACTCTGTTGCACTGACATCAGTAGTTATGAAGGTGCTTGAAAGACTGATCAAGCACATCATCTCCTCCTCCATCCCAAGCACCATAGACCCACTCCAGTTTGCCTACTGCTCTAACAGATCTACAGAGGATGCCATCTCTCACGTCCTACATACCTCTCTCAGCCACGTGGACAAGAAATGAGGTAACTATGTGAGGTTGCTGTTTATTGACTACATCTCAGCATTCAACACAATAGTGCCCTATAGACTGTTTACCAAGCTCAGGGACCTAGGGCTCAACACCTGATTGTGCACGTGGGTGCTGGACTTCCTCACAGGCAGATCTCAGGTGGTGCGTGCGGGCAGGTGTGTCTCCAGCAGGATCACCACCAAAACAGAAGCTCCTCAAGGGTGTGTGCTTTCTCCGCTGTTGTATTCACTCTACACTTCAGACTGTGTGGCCACTCATGACTCCAACAACATTGTCAAGTTTGTGGATGACACAGTGGTGTTGGGGCTAATCTCCAACAACGATGAGACGGCCTACATGGACGAGGTGGAGAACCTGGCACTCTGGTGTCAGGAAAACTGCCTCCAGCTGAACGTCAGCAAGACGAAAGAGCTGGTGGTGGACTTCAGCTGGAGACAACGCAATTACAGACCCCTCACCATCAACGGTGCTCCAGTGGAAAAGGTGTGTTCGTTTAAATACCTTGCCGTCTACATCTCTGAGAACCTGACATCAGCTGAACATATCAATGTTCAAGTCAAGAGGGCAAAGCAGCGTCTGTAGCACCTTAGGAAACTGAGAAAGTTTGGGGTTTCCCCTGCTGTTCTGAAAGCTTTCTACTCTGGTGCTGTGGAGAGCATCGTTACACAAAACATCTTGTCCTGGTACGGGAACAGCTGTGTTCAGGACCAGAAAGCTCTCCAGAAAGTGATCCAGGCAGCGGAGCGCTACTCCACGTCAGCTCTCCCTTCCCTGCAGGACATTTACACCAAGAGATGTAGGACCAGGGCAATCAGAATTGTTAAAGACTCAGCTCATCCCGGAAATGGACTTTTTCATCTTCTGCAATCAGGCAGAAGGTTCCGCACCATCATGGCCAAAACAGAGAGACTCAGGAGCAGTTTCTATCCTCAGGCCAACCGTTTTCTAAACCAGGACATGCCTTTCTAAGTCTTAATTCTGCTATTACATACTGTTAATACAAACTTCATATTGTTATGTTCACTATACTGTCTGCCACATTTTACTGTCTTAATTCTGCTATTACATACTGCTATAACCTCAATTGTGACGATCATTTTTACTGTTTGCCACATTTCACTGTCCAAATATCACATGCTTCTACTCTGTCTGCTACGTACAATGCTGCAGTTGCACTCAGCACTTTAAAAACATCTCAATGCACCTGTCATCTGTCTCTAGAATAATTTTGTAAACTCAGGTTAAACGTCAATACATTTTTAAAATTTAGTATATACATGCAGATACACCTGTACCCAGCTTGAGTCTAAATTAAAATTGTACTCCATGCCGTCTGCACATATGTAACTTTATGTACCTTATTGTATATAAGATAGTTATATTTTTTTGTGTTATTTCCCTGACCTCCTTATTTAAGTTTGTACTTGTATGTCTATTTTGTTATTTTTCTAATTGCCTAATTGCACAGTTAAAAGAGCGGATCAGGAGACATTTCACTGCATGTTCTACCTGTATAATTTGCATGCGACAAATAAAGAATCTTGAATCTTGAATGTCTTGTCTGCATACCAAACTTTTTCTGTCCTGCATTCCTTTCCAATTATCTGATTTTTGTTAGCCATTTCTCCTAATAAATACTGTATATTGTACTCTGCATTTGGATACACCTGGTAATCATTGTCAAAGTCAAAGTCAAAGTAAACTTAATTGTCATCACTTCTATATATTGTACAGATATACAGAGAGACGAGAAGACGTGGCTCCAATTTACACAGTGCAACAAGAAAAAGAGAGGACAAAGAACAGATAGGGCACATCGAATAGACAATATATAAATAGGACACAAACTATACATTTTAAGCTAGAAGTGGAAATTCACTGACAGTTTTCAATATGAAAGATTTGGATATCCAGTCTATTAATAGAAGTGTATTCTTAAAAAGTCTGACTGAAATTTAAGTTTTTACAGATATTATAGCAGCATTGGAGAACCATTCTGTGCAATACAGTTAGTTAAAAAGTGACCAGTGATATATACTTGTTTAACAGTTGTGCAAATAGTAGAGGCAGTGCAAAAATTGTGCAAATATTATGGCAATATTATAGCATATAGTAATACTGTACAGTTTGTAAGTATAGACATTTTTCTTATTTTTACACATCTTTTCAAAGAGGGTTTTCAGTGCAACATGAAAGAGATGGTCCATATAGCAGCATGTGCATCATAGCAACGGTGAGGTAAAAAAAAAGTGAGGGGTCGAGCACGATGCAGGAGGCCCTCCTGATGTAGCATTTGTGAAAGATGTCCTGCAGTCACAGGAGAGACACTCCGATGATGTTGCCAGCTGCTTTGACAGTCCGTTATAGCCGCCTGATATCAGCAACAGTGCTGTTACCAAACCAGACGGAGACACAACTGGTCAGGACGTTCTCTATGGTGCCCCTGTAGAGCACAGTGAGAGTGGGAGGAGGGAGGTTGGCTCGCTTCAGCCGTCTCAGGAAGTGGAGATGCTGCTGGGCCTTTTTGGTGATGGCAGTGGTGTTGTTGGTCCAGGTGAGGTCGTCTGAGATGTGAACTCCCAGGAACTTGGTGTTTTTTACAGTCTCAACCATGGAACCATGGATGCTGAGTGGTGTGTGGGTGGAGCGAGTTCTCCTGAAGTCGACAATCATCTCCTTAGTTTTGTCCACATTCAGCAAGTTGTTCTCACTGCACCAGGCAGCCAGCCGCTGAACCTCATCTCTGTACGCCGACTCATTATTGTTGCTGATGAGCCCCACCACGGTCGTGTCGTCTGTGAATTTGATGATGTGGTTTGAGCTGTGCAGGGCAGTGCAGTCGTGGGTCAGGAGTGTGAACAGGAGTGGACTGAGAATGCAGCCCTGAGGAGCTCCTGTACTCAGTCTGATGGTGCTGGAAATGTTGTCGCCGATTCGGATGGACTGAGGTCTCTCTGACAGGAAATCCAGTATTCAGTTACAGAGTGAGGTGCTCAGTCCCAACTCACTCAGTTTCAGAGTCTTTATTGTCCAAATGAGAGAGAGAGAGGTGAAGTGCAGAGGATATGGCATCCTCAGTTGACCTGTTTGTGCGATAAGCAAACTGCAGCAGGTCCAGTGAGTGGGGGAGGTTGCTTTTCACCTGTGCCATGACAAGTCTCTCAAAACACTTCATGGGGGTCAGAGCGATGGGACGGTTGTCATTCAGGCAGGAAACTGAAGATTTTTTTGGCACTGGGATGATGGTGGTAGATTTGAAGCACGCTGGGACGATCATCTGGCTCAGTGATGTGTTGAATATGTCTGTGAAGACCTGAGCCAGCTGATCAGCGCAGTCTCTCAGCACACGACCTGGAATGTTGTCTGGACCGGCAGCCTTTCGTGGGTTGACCTTGGTAAAGGTTCTTCTCACGTCAGCTGCAGGCAGAGAGATGGTCTGGTCGGTGATGGGAGGCGTGGCTTTCGTCATGTGCATGTTGTTCAGTGCATCAAACCGTGCGTAGAACTTGTTCAGCTCCTCAGGGAGTTTGGCATCCCCCTCACAGCTGCTTGGTGCTGGCTTGTACTGAGTGACAGCCTGGATGCCCTGCCATAAACTGCGAATCTTTTGTGTTGTTGAAGTGGTTCTGGATCTTTTGTGTGTGTGCTCACTTTGCTTGTCGGATGGAGCGAGAGAGGTGAGCTCTGGCTGTATTCCCAGACCAGAAAGCAGCATCTCTCTCTCTTAGCCATGCCCGCACCTGTGCTGTCAACCAGGGCTTCTCATTGGCTCTAGTGGTGACGTTCTTTAGGACGGTAACATCCTCTGTGCATTTACGGATGTAGCAGGTCACAGATTCTGCAAACTCGTTCAGGTTGATGCAGCCGTCGTACGTCGCCACCTCTCTAAAAACATTCCAGTCCGTGCACTCAAAACAGTCCTGGAGTGCTGAGACAGCTCCACTAGGCCAGACTCTGATGGTTTTCCTGGCAGGTCTTGTGCGTTTCAGCAGTGTTGAGTATGCGGGCAGGAGCATAACTGTAGCGTGGTCAGAAGAGCCGATGTGTGGTCGCGCTGCTGCTTTGTAGGCACCACGCACATTGGTCTAGACTTTTTCCAGGCAGTTCTCCCCTCTCGTGGCAAAGTCTATATGTTGATGGAATTTGGGGAGAACTGACTTCAGGTTTGCGTGGTTGAAGTCGCCGGCAATGATGAAAAATACGTCCGGGTGCGCGGTCTGGAGCTTGTAATAGCCTCGGACAATTCGACTAGCGCCTGGTTAGCATTAGTGCTAGGCGGCAGGTACACGGCTATGACTAGCACCACAGAGAATTCTCTCAGCAGGTAGAACAGGCGACACTTTACGACTAAAAACTCTATCTGTGGTGAGCAGTGGCGACTCACTTCAGCAGAATTTGTGCACCAGAGTTTGTTTATGTAGACGCACAAACCGCCTCCGCGGCTCTTACTGGACAAACAGGCTTCTCTGTCAGCTCGATAGCATGCTAGCCCGCTTAGCTGGAAAGCTGAGTCCACGATGTCCGCGTTCAGCCACGTTTCCGTGAAAACAAAGACGCAGCAGTTCTTTATCTCACGCTGGCTTGACTGCTGGAGCCACAGATAGTCCATTTTGTTGTCCAGTGAGCGGACATTGGAGAGCAGGACAGATGGAAGTGCCGGTCGGGCCGGTTTAGCTTTTATCCTCGCGCTAGCCCCTGCACGTTTACCATGTTTTTGCTTGCGTGAACAACACTTCTGCTTCGGCCAGCTGCACCTCACTGTCTCGCCCAGGCTCGGTAGCGTCTCTGATGGTAGATTTGGTGGTGGAATCGTGCATTTTTTCCCGATTTCGAGCAGGATGTGTCTGTCATATGTGATACGCACCACAACTCGATCACAAACAAAGAGGAAAGTAAACAAGACGAAAGAGAATTGCAGTATAAACACTGAATTCACTGGAGCGCTGTTAGCCGCTGCCTACTCGTGGCAGCGCCAGATGTATTGCAGCCTTGAAAATGGATCCAGTGTAGTTTGAAGATGTTTAGCTAACCAAGCTCTTGGAGAGCTTGCCCAGGCAGTAGTGTGTCTCCTATGTTTAAATAACAACCCAAGGATATGGCAGCAACAGGGTCAACTAATCCAAGTGAGCTTGTTTGTTTGGACTGTTTAATACAGTGCAATAAAATTCTACTACACGTTCCCTCTGTTATTCCACTAGCACTTCAGGCGGCACTGAGGACTGTGAAAGAAGTTCAGTAATTCCTTGTGTTTGCCAATTACAACTGTTGATTTATACAGATCTTCAGCTCCTCTTACTTCTCTGCTCAAGAAACGTACAGGCAAGATATCCTGGTCACCAAGCTATGGCTTGTATTATGCCAATCAGAGGAGCCACTTTCAAAAGTAGAATTACCAGGAAAATTTTACACCCAACTATTCCCAACCCTGCGAGAAAACTCATACGTTTGCAGTAAAACTCATCATACGCAGTTACCACGCTAACTTCTGCCTGATGTTCGTTTTTGTTTTGCATATGTCTCATTCACACCCACGCTGAACTTTCAGTTGCATGCAAGTGTGTATTTCATAACGGAACATAATAGAAAATATACATATGATTTTGGTCAGTAACAATCTGTATAAACTTATTGTACCTTTTTTCATCCTGAGTCTATGGCAGGCCGATAGTGCCAAAAATCGCCACCTTTCTTACACATCTATTAAAAAGTGGTGTAAAAAGAGGCGTTATGTTTGTACAAAACAGCGTAAAAAGTGGTGTTCAAAAAACACTACAGCATTTAACCATTAGGTGGCGTAAAAAGCGGCGTCTGTTTTTATAGCGCGCCTGGCGGTGTAAAAAGCAGCATTCTTTGTGCACTCACAACGCCCGTTTTTTTACGCCGCTCTGTGTCAAAGCGGCATTTTTTGGTATGATAATTATCTCCACCCTGAACCGACATCACCCAGTCAGCAAAGAAGGTCAGACAGCACTACTGTAGTTCAACACAGATCTCCCCACAAAGGTACTTTTATTTATTTTAAGAAGGTTTGCTGTAGCTTTCTTATTAAACTCTTGCAATTTATTTGTACTCTCTTCGTTTTATACGCACCAGGGGCAATTGAGCCCAATGTAAAAGTTTGTTTTTTAATTTTCACGCTAACTTTGAAACCCCAGACCTTCACTTAACCGGCAGAACATTTTCCCACAAACTGCTCTGTCCTATTTAATCCCCACCCCAGCTGCTCCTAATGTATGTTATGTATGCTCCTAATAATGTGCCCCTTATACCATAATGTTGGTGTTTGCTTGCTGACATTCATGTCTTTCTGTAGCTCACATCATTACTTGCTTTGAGTAACTTGTATCTGACAGTGTTATAATTAGAGATGTAGCCGATCCGATATGTGGATCGTTATCGGTCCGATAACGGGCTCAAACAGCTGGATCGGGTATCGGTGGCATTGGGCCGTTCTATGGTGCTGAACTGTAAATGTGTGTACACTCAATTCGTTATGCATGGGAAGTGGCACTGCGGTAAAGTAGAGCTGAAATGATTGTTCCAATAACTCGAATAATTCTATTACAAAAAATGATCGAGGCAATTTTTCTAGAATCGAAGCTTGGTTTAATTCATTTTACTTGTTAGACTAGCACCGCTTGTATTTCACACTGAGGCTTAATAGCGACAGACGTTTTCAGTGGCGCGATCAAGACAAGACCTGACCCCTCTGTATGTGAAAGTATTTGTGAGATGTTCCGTGCACTAAAACATAAGTAAATGCATAAAAACATTTTTCGCGATGTAAACACATGCGCTGTGTTAATTAGCGCCATCACTCGCAAAACGATCCATTTCGGTCAAAATGTCCCCTTTATTACAGACACAAACCATATTTTAGCTGATAAATAACGACAATAACCAGCGTTCTACTCACAATTCTGCCATTTATTTACATTTTCCCATAGATTTTCCATCGTTTATTCTGGAACGTGCGCCCAGTGCTTCATTGTGACGCGGCTCCAGGGCGCGCAGAGGATCGTGGGAAATGTAGTTCTCTGCAAAAGCAGCTCATTTTATAGGCCAAATTGGTTCAAAGTGGCAACCTTCAGTATTTCATTTTCAATTCATCAATTTTTTTTCAATTTTATAATGTTATAGTGTAATCAATAAGAAGAAATATTTATATGACTAAACGAAAAATCTTTGAGAACAGATAATTTAGCATATACGTGTGTGTAATTATTACATTGTTTTAGTAGGAAAACAGTATTTAATCAAGCATTTCCTTAAGCATAACAATAATCTCAGTCATGTATTCAGACATTTTAAAGCATTATTTATGTTTAAAAAAGAAATGCGACTGTATCGGATTTGTATTGGTATCGGCAGATATCCAAATTTACAATATCGGTATCGGACATAAAAAAGTCCCATCTCTAGTTATAATCTCACTTATCTCACTTAAGTTTCAGAGCTATATCTACAATACAGCGAGACTGAGCTGTTATAGAATCAATTTGGTGTCCTTGGCACGGGCCATCCATTGAAGCAGGGCATGGTCGGTGAAGAGGATGAACTCACGCCCTATTAGATAGTATTGCAGTTCATGTATGGTCCATTGAATGGCCAGGGCTTCCTGCTCCACTGCGGCATAGCACTTCTCAGCTGGCAGGAGCTTACTGCTTACGTTCACCATGCACCTGGGTCTGGGCCAGCATTGCCCCTAGCCCTACTTCTGAAGCATCTGTTTGGAGAATGAAGGGCTTGGTGAAATTGGGGGTCTGGGCGTCGTTGAGTGACCAGAATGCTCGCTCCTTGTCCTCATCCCAGCTTTCCAGGCATTTTTCATCTTGTCCATCCGGGGGGCTGCCAACAAAGAAAAAGGAGGAATGAATCGCCAGTAGTACCCCGCCAACTCAAGGAACGCACATACCTGGGTCTTGGTGGTGGGGCGTGGAGTGGCATGAATGATGCGGAGTTTATCTGGCTGTGGGCAGAGCAGTCTGTCTTTGATGATGAAACCCAGATAGCATGCTTCTGGCGAGGCTCAGATGACATTTGCTCGGGTTGGCTGTTAATCCAGCAGTTCTCAAAGTAAGCAGTATCTAAGTAAGCAGCTGCATATGCACAATGCAGCCACAGGAACTCGTCCATCAGGCACCTAAGGTGGCTGGAACTCTGTGCAGACTGAACGGGAGCATGATGTACTCCTAGTGCACACTAGGGGAACTGAAAGCTGTCTTCTCCTGAGCGATGGGAGTCAGCGGCACCTGTCAGTGCCTTTTGGTAAGGTCCAAGGTCGTAATAAAATGTGCACCACCCAGCCACTCTATCAGCTCGTCCGCTTGGGGTATCGGATAACTATTGAAAAGAGACAGCTCATTCAGCTTACGAAATTCATTGCACAGACGATACATACCATCAGGCTTAGGCACCATCACCACCGGGCTGGACCAGGGACCCCGGCTTTCCTGAATTATGCCCAGGGCTCACATCCTCTGAACTTCCTCCTCGATGGCGACACGTCTTGCTTCTGGCACTCGGTAGGGCCGCTGATGAACTTCGACTCTGATGGGGGTGTAGATGTCAATTAAAAAACTTAATGAGTTAATTTTTCAATTTTAAAAATTTAACAATTATTTTAGTCTTATCCTTATATAATTGTTGTGTGCATTGTACTTTATTACTGTCACGGATCCCCTTGGACTTTTGACTTGGTGGACATCATGTGCCGCCATAGTTATGTGTTGTTTTATGCTTTGTCTTGTCTGTCTTGTCTTAGTCCCGCATCCTCATTGTGCCCTATTGGTTCCTTACATAAATTCTAGATTGTTCAGCTGGGTTGCCAGCATTAGGTTCAGCCCTCTCGTTCATCATTGGTTATTCCTTTATTGTTTGATTTGACTTGTTAGTGTTTGCTTTGTGTGAATGGTTTTCATGTGTTTGAGTACTCCTGCCCCTTGATTCTGCTTCCCTTTATTAGTTTGTGTTTTTCCCCATTGTTGCTTGTCCATCCACCGTCACACCTGACTAGTTATGGGCAAAAAAATAAAAAGAGCTGGCTCATTCTGCTCCCAGGTGGCTCCATTCGGCTCCCAAGTGGCACTTCTCTCTCTCTCTGTCTCTCTCTCTGTCTGCGTGAGTGTGTGCTGTGTCTTTAACCCCCGTCCTTCTGTCCTGCTCAGTGCGGACACAATAACGCCACCACACGTCATGTGCTACATGTCATGTCAATCACGTGCGGCTTGAACAGAACAAAAAGGCGGGGGACAAAAAACTGCTACGGTTCCCTAGCAAGAGCCAGCTCAGATCGTTCACTTCAAAGAGCCTGGCTCTAAGAATAATTCCTTGCAACACTCCATATGGCATGGTAGTTTTCTAAGATGAAATAATGTAGAGATGAAATAATCCCTGCTTTATAAGTATGACTGGCAACACCTGAGGAATGTTTCTGTGAGTTTCTTAGGTATATGATGTATCTTTCTAAGAGTCTATCTGTGTATGTTATGGTTTACCATATCAGAAGCTGCACATAACACTAGCACAGAGTACAGTTTTTTGTTGTATTTGTATGAGATCCATGAGATGGAGATCTATAATAGGCCTGTAACCTCTGAGGCCAGAGGTATCCCTCTTGGACTTTTTCACTAGGGTTTTGATAACTGCAGTCTTCACAATTTGCAAAAGTATGCTAAGTATTGCAAAACACTTTTTATAAATAACTTGTTGGCAGTAAGGTTTAAAATGTTGTATTAGTATATATATTAGGGATGCACCAAAATGAAATTTTTTGGGGAACCGAAAATTAGGAAACACTTGGCTGAAAAACAAAACCTCAAAAATAAATTATGCCATTTTTTGGTATCATTGCTGTTATGGCTGGGACTGTCTGTTCTTACCTCACTAAAGTCAAGGCATGCTTCAAAAAATTAATCAGTTACAAAACTATGAAAATATTTATCACTGAATACTGACATTCCAGCAATGCACAATATAAAATAAAATTCTAAATAAAATGTTGTACTTCCTCCACTCCTGAGTAGCCTATGAGCCTATAACTGACTGCTGAAAGATTGTAAAATTATCTTCTCTCATAACACACAAAGTGCATTAAAATCAAGTGCATTTTAACATTGCACAACAAATGTGAACAGTTATTAATAAATTAATTTATATTATTATTTGTTTCAGCTTTATGTAGTATAAAGGTGCTGGAACCGTAGATGTAACTACTGGAAATAGTAAGAACGGTGTCTGTTTTATTGACTTGCAGATTTTTTATTATGCAGAGACATTCTATGGCTTAGTACTAGAATAGGCCTACGAAAAGTAAGGTTAGTGCCAGATGGAAAAACTTCTAGTTTGTATCCATCTTAACACAGAATAAGTTATTTAATAACAAAAAATGATGTCTTTTTATATATTCATCTTTTCCTCTTGGTTACTCTAACATTATAAAATGTGATTTTTTAAAAATCTATTTATAATGATGAAATACTTGTCTTGGGTAACTTTGAACCAATTTGGACTCATTATGGTGTATAATAACATTTCCCTCAAGCCCCAGGTGTGCGACACGGGTTGCGTCACAATTACGCAATCCCTCCGTGCAGTTTACACTATACATTAGAAATTAACAATAAATGGCTGTATTGTGAGTAGAACGCTGGTTGTTTTTGTTTTTTTCAGTTAAATTTCTTGTAATAAAAGGGAACATCAGATTTTTCACGTACGAGCTGCGAGCTCAAACTCACTTGTGCATCTGTTTACACAGCTGACCTGCGAGCTGCATAACAAATATTCTAATAAGAGTGTCTGCACAGAATTAAAAGCTGTTTTTTGGTTTTTTAAATATTCTGTTTTGATCGTTCAAATGTCTTTCGGCCAAAAAACAAAAATGCATGGATGAGTCAAATGCAGAGGTCATATTTCGTTGTGGGGCACTGTGTGCTGTGCTTTGATGTGTTACAAATAAACACCCACTTCAATATTATGGTCATTTGTTTTGTATTAATTTTACAGTGTACTACTAAATTTCCATCCCAGAAGTGATCTCTGAGTTTTACAAGAGGCTTTGATGAACTTAAAAAAGGTCTACTTTTCATGAGCTCTCTCTCTTATTGCTT
The DNA here is from genome assembly GCA_032718565.1 of Distichodus sexfasciatus. Lineage (NCBI taxonomy): Eukaryota > Metazoa > Chordata > Actinopteri > Characiformes > Distichodontidae > Distichodus > Distichodus sexfasciatus. The sequence continues at coordinate 353,186 of JAVGVS010000223.1, read as the reverse complement.
AGTCTTCTGGTTTTATGAGGTAGCGGTCTCAGAATTTTCTCTTCATGTACTTCTTAGCATGTGATTTAGCATGTGTGCGTAGTACATTTTATGTGTATCCAGTATTCAATATTCTTTGTTCTATTCCCTGGGAAGCACTGCAACAATTTTTCATAAATGTGATTTTTTGTTAAATTTGTTAGTTGTTTTGCTGCTTGGTTGTTTGAGTTTGCCTCTAGGACTCTTAATACAAGTAGGATTATGAAATGGGACTTTTGAGTAGCCAGGAATATATACAGAAAAAGCTGGCTTAAAAGTTTTTGGCTGGCTTAAACAAAGGAACTCAATCATACCGTTTTTAACTTCTCTTTTTTGTTCTTTTGTTCCTCCTGAAGACCATAAGAAAATGTATGGGGAAGAACACGGCTCATGCCAAGCAGGGACAGCAGGTGTCTTCACAGAGGTAAGTGACTACTTATGAAATGGATACAAATTGAAATTGTTTTATGTGTACTGTCATTATCAGCTTTTAACCTCTGTCCTCTAATGATCACAGTATGTCCTATTTTATAATAGGCTACTTGCTTCATTCAAAGTTAATGAGATTTTCCTCAAGCACGTAGTTATGGAGGCCTTTAGAAGTCACAATAATGTGAAACGTTCTCCTTCTCATTAATATGAAGTAACATTTTCTTAATTTCCTCTGAATGTTGCACATTGAAGCTTCTGAGTCTTCTTTTCAGGGTCAGTAATGCATTGACCTTGACCAGAGACAGCTAAATCATGTCCAGCTTAGAGTCCAGGGATGTCATTTATGGAAAGAAAATTAATACATCAAAGGCAAAAGAAACTTTGTCATTTCTGCTATATACGAGTATACAGAGAGACAAGCAGACATATATAATTAGACAAAAAAATTAACTCTAAACTGTAAACTAGGGATAGAAAAAAGAGCATTTTAGTATCATGTAGTATACAACCTACAATTATGGTCCTGGAATTTTTTTTTTGCATTAAATATGCATAAATTCTATAGCAGTTGAATGTGAAAAATTCTAAACAGTCAAATAATTAAATAAAATAACAGTATCTTTATAAAGTCTAAGCTAACTCAAAGTCAAAGTAAACTTTGTCATCTCTGCTATATACTGTACAGATACATAGAGAGAGGAGACAACGTGGTTCCAGGTTTTTTTCAGTGCAGAGAACAGAGAACAACAGAACAGAGAACAAATAAGGCAGTGGCACAAATAAGGCACATGGAATAAACAATAAATAAGTAAAATACAAAATATACATTAAAAATATACATTTTAAACTAGACATGGACTTTTTAAATGTTTAAATGTTTTTTTGGATGTTAGAATGCAGTATTACCTACAAGTGGAAATTGACATTTTACACTGGATGTGTAAGAGGTAGAAAGTTATGACAAATACTATATTCAAAGTTCAGTTCAATTCAAAGTTTATTTATATAGCGCTCTCAACAACAGTCATTGTCACAAAGCACTTTACATATAACCGGCCTAAACCCCCCAACAAGCAAGCCTGAGGCGACAGTGGCAAGGAAAAACTCCCTCTAGTAGGAAGAAACCTTGAGAGGAACCAAGACTCGGAGATACAAAAGTAGTCCAAGGGATATTTCGAATCCCGGGTTGTTGCTGGGCCACTTGGAGGACCCTCTCAGCAACATTAAGCTGAAGCTAGTTCAGTATTGTGTTTTGTCAGTAGACGTCCATAAGGTCCAATCCCAGTTCGTTTCATGGTGATGTCTCCATGGAGTCCTGTTGCCGGTTCAGTCGGCCAGGATCAGCTCGGGAGGGTTGACAAGGTCAACCGTCAGCTCAGGACGTCTCCAGGGAATCCTGGTGAGTTCAGTTGGTCAGCGTCAGCTTGGTAGGGTTGAGATGGTCAGCGTCAGCTCGGGGCAACTCCATAGAGTCCCGGTGAGGATTCGGTCAGCCAAGCGTCATCTCGGGATCAGCCAGGGAACAGCTCGGAAAAAGAAGAAGAGAGAGAAGAGAGTTAAGTACCCTAACCTAACCTCCGGCAATGCTAGAGTAACTATGGCAGCCTAGCTAAGAAGGGAGAGCTGGAAGGTAACACAGACATGAGGGCTTCCAGGGGTCTTGGCATCACACCAAACCACCATCTGCAAACTTGAGTGATCAGCAAGAGTGGTAGGATGACAGCACCAATCCTCCCTTTCACCTTTAATCTCAAATGACCATGAACCCCCAGATCTCGCCTTTAACTAAGAAAAAGGGATTTTAATAACCTAAAGACTGACTAAACAGGTAAATCTTAAGCCTTGACTTAAAAGCAGAGATTGTTTCTAAGCTCCGAACACTAGTAGGAAGTTTATTCCACAATTGTGGTGATTTATGAGCAAATGCTCTTCTCCCAATTCAATTCAATTCAATTCAAATTTATTTATATAGCGCTCTTAACAACAGTCATTGTCACAAAGCACTTTACATATAACCGGCCTAAACCCCCCAACAAGCAAGCCTGAGGCGGTAACCCCATGGTAACATTCTTTATTCTAGGTATTACTAAGAGACCTGCGTCTTGCAATCGAAGTGTACGCGCCGGATTGTAATTGCAAATGAGGTCACTCACATACCATACCGTGCAAGACCATTTAGAGCTTTATAGGTCAAGAGAAGTACTTTATAGTCGACACGAAATTTTACTGGTAGCCAGTGGAGTGAGGATAGAATTGGGGTGATATGATCATATTTTTTAGTTTTAGTGAGGACTCTAGCTGCTGCATTCTGGACTAGCTGGAGTTTATTTAGTGGCCTATTTGGACAGCCGGAGAATAAGACATTACAGCAATCCAACCTGGAGGTAATAAATGCATGAACCAGTTTCTCTGCATCTTGAAAGGATAGCACGTTTCTTAGTTTGGCAATATTATGGAGTTGAAAAAAGGCAGTGCGACTAATGTTAGAAGCATGTACATCAAATGAAAGATTGGAGTCTAAAGTAACACCAAGGTTTTTAACAACAATACTTGGTACAATGGATAATCCATGAAGACTGACTGTGATGTCAGATAGCTGACTTCTGGTGGCGTTAGTGTCAGTAAGACGAACCTCAGTCTTTTCCAGATTTAGCAGGAGGAAGTTGTCCGACATCCACTTTTTTATGTCAATTAAGCATTCTTCCATTTTCTGAAGTTGCTGTCTATCTTCCGGTTTAGCCGATATATATAAATATGTATCGTCCGCAAAACAATGAAAACTAATTCCATGCTTACGAATAACTGAGCCTAAAGGTAGCATGTACAGCGAAAACAGCAAGGGACCTAAAACTGATCCTTGCGGTACTCCATATTTCACCCTGACGTGTTCTGAGGAATCACCATTTATATTCACATACTGATAGCGGTCTGAAAGGTAGGATCTGAACCAAGAGAGGGCCACTCACCTGATACCAACATGTTCAAGTCTATCTAGGAGAATGGCATGATCAACAGTATCAAAAGCAGCACTAAGATTAAGCAGCACTAGGAGCGAGGCACAGCCCTCATCAGCAGATAAGAGGAGATCATTCACTACCTTCAGCAGAGCAGTCTCTGTGCTATGGTTTGTTCTAAATCCAGATTGAAACATTTCATAAACCTGGTTTTCCTGCAAGAACGCGGTTAGTTGACTGGCAACAACTTTTTCTATTATTCTGGAGATAAATGGGAGGTTAGATATTGGTCTATAGTTTAACAATACTAGGGGATCCAAATTAGGCTTCTTCAGCAAATGTTTGATCACTGCTAGTTTAAGAGATTTGGGTAAATAACCAATGCTAATAGAGGAGTTAACTATTGCTAGTAGAGGTTTAATCACTACTGGAATCATCTCTTTGAGTAGCTTTGTTGGAACAGAGTCTAACATGGAAGTAGATGAATTTGAGGAAAGGATTAAAGACGTTAAATCTGACTGGCCAACCGGAGTAAATGATTCAAATAAGATGGCTGCAGTATTAGTACTTGCCTTGTCAAGGCCAGCCACTGTAGTTACTTGAGATTTCAGAATATTCTGTCTAATTATGAAATTTTTTTGGTCAAAAAAGTTCATAAATTCGCCACTAGAAAACGATGTTGGTACAGTTTGAGTAATAGTCTGGCTCTTAGTCAGCTTGGATACCATGTTAAATAGCAACCTAGGATTATTTTTGTTATTTTCAATTAGCAATGATAGGTATTCTGATTTCGCAGCTCTAAGAGCCTTTTTATAAGTTCCCATAACGTCTTTCCATGCTAGTTCAAATACCACTAACCTAGTTTTCGCCACTTGCATTCTAGTTTCCGTGTCCCTTGTTTTAAGCTACGTAGGTGGTCATTATACCATACCAATACCATTATACTCTGATCTTTTTAATCTTTAACAGAGAAATTTTATCTAAGGTGGAACGAAGCGTAGATGTTAGATAATCCGTATTACTCTCAAGTTCAGCAGGATTAGACATTTCCACTGCCAGGAACGACAGATCGGGGAGATTATCAATAAAGTTACTAACTGTATCTGAAGTAATTGTATGCTTGGAGCAGAAGCGAGTTGTAGTATTTGTGTTTTGACTAAAGTGAAAGTCAAATGTAATTAGATGGTGGTCAGAAATCATACTCGTCTGAGGCAGTACTGTTACATTATCCATATTAAGACCAAACGATAGGATTAAATCGAGGGTATGACCCTCAGTTGTGAGTAGGCCCAATTGCATTTTGAACAATGCCCATGGAATCTAGTAAGTCAGTAAAAGCTGTTGTCAGAGGATCATGGTCATTATCTACATGAATATGAAAGTCCCCCACAATTATTGCTCTTTCAGTTGAGATAACCAGGTCTGACAGAAATTCTGCAAATTCAGTTAGGAATTCAGAATAATCGTAATGAGAGGGAGTGATGAAGAATTAGGTTTTGCAGATATGTCTGCAATTCTAAGGAATAATAATTCGAATTATTTAAATGTAAATTTAGGTCCTGACTTCTGTGTTATTGAAAGAGATCTTTCGTAGATGGTTGCAACACCTCCCCCATTACCACTGAGTCGGGGTTTGTGCTCATAACTATATCCTGGAGGCGTCGCATCATTTAAGGCTAGATAGTCGTTGGGTCTTATTCATGTCTCAGTTAAACAGAGCGCGTTTAGGACGTGGTCTGAAATTATTTCACTAATAATAAGTGCCTTATTAGTTAATGATCTAATATTTAGTAGTCCTACATTCAGCTTAGTGCTACAGAAATACTGCATTGGCTGCTCTAATTTAATAGAAATTAGGTTGGAAAAGGACGCCTTTCACATTTTACGTGAACTATTTTTGGTTCGGGGCACAGAGACAATGTCAATATGGTGGTGCCTAGGTGGTGGCTCAAGGCAACTCGCAGGCGGTCGGTTTAACCTTTCTGCCTGCGGCCTGGCCTTGGCTCTGGTTTGTCAATGGCCGCCTACACCTGAACCTGCATAAAGCCTAGCTTCTATGTTCATTGAAATATGGGCAGCACCCTCCCACAAGGGGAGGATACCATCCCGGCTCAAAAGACCAGGCTTTCCCTCGAAGGTGGAGCAGTTATCTACAAAACCTATGCTATTTTTGGAGCACCATTTTGACAGCCAGCAGTTTAGTGACCAGAGCCTGCTGTAGGTCTCGGAGCTACGTCTAGCTGGGAGGGGGCCAGAGAGAATTACTGCCTGTGACATTGTTTTGGCTAGCTCACACACCTCTTTAAAATTACTTTTGGTTACTTCCGACTGTCTAAGCTTGACATCGTTGGTGCCGACATGGACGACTATCTTGGAATATCTACGTCTATTACTGGCCAGCACCTTAAGATTGGCCCTGATGTCCGGCGCTCTGGCTCCCCGTAAAACAATTTACCTCGACTGCTGGTGCCGCTAAGGGTCTAGCTATTTTTACGTGCCATAGAATAGAATCACCTATCACCAGAGCACTTTCAACAGGCATTTCAGCGGGTGTATCACTGAGCGCGGTAAACCTGTTCGACACGCTGATAGATGGAGAGTGGTGCTCGGGAGTAGCCTTTGCCGAAGCTTGGTCTCTCTAAACCGCCACCCATTGGTTCTGCTGCGCGAACTCTAATGCCAGAGTTTTTGGGCCTAAACGCTCTAAATCTGAAGCTGAAGCCCCTAGACTCCCTGACTGCGAACCTGCAGCTAAAAGGCTACCTGGCGACTGTGCTAACGTCTGGAGGCACGCCTCTAGTTCTATAATCTTCTCTGTCAGAGCTTCTGACATCTTACATCTTTTACAGATAAAGTTATCACTACTTAACCTAACACTGCTGATGGAGGAGCTAAAGCTAAACATTCTGCACTCACTACAGAAAACATCACCACCGTTAGGCATCTTACTAAAAAAACACAAAACCAGATATCACTTACGTTGTTTGTTTAGCAGGATCGCTAAGAAGTTGCCATCGGTTGGAGTAAAACTATATTCTAGGTTTTAACCGCTGATTATATTACTTAAATCAGTTAGCATAAGGAAATGTATGAAAAGAAAATTAACGTTAAGATGCTGCGCGTTTGGGTGGAGGAAGCCCTATATGCTTGGCGATTCCTCGCGAATTTTTTTTTAAATGACACGCCAAGCAGTGAATTAATCAGTCGTTAGTCACTTTATATTAAAAGTTCGTAGCCAAAAAAGTTGAATACTATGCAATTTGAGTATATAAAATGGGAAAAAAGGAGTGAGAGATGCCGGCTTGCACGCCGACTTGCACCGGCAAGAGGCAGGAAGCGATGACATCAGGGGACCAGCATGTAATTTCCTCCCTATATCCGGACTATTTATACATACAATGTTCAGTGTATGTTCAAACGTGCAAACATTTATACAAGCAGTGTACAATGTTAGTGCAAATGAGTGGTGGCAGTGCAGTGTCGTAACAACAGTTATTTGAGGAGGAGATAGTCCATATAACAGCATGTGCAACATAGTGACGGTGATGTGTAAAGTGCAGTGGTGCAACAGAATCAGTTACTTCACAGTCCAGGTGTGTGTGTGGGGGGAAGTGTGATGGCTGGGAGTGTGTTCAAAAGTCTGATGACTTGTGGGAAAAAGCTATCACGCATCCTGGAGGATCGAGATCTGATGCTGTGATAGCATCTACCGGATGGGAGGAGTGTGAAGAGTCTGTGTGAAGGATGTGAGGGGTCGAGCACGATGCAGGAGGCCCTTCTAATGCAGCATTTGTAGAAGATGTGCTGCAGCGGCGGAAGAGACGCTCTGATGATGTTGCCAGCTGCTTTGACAATCCTTTGAAGCCGCATGACATCGGCAACAGTGCTGTTACCGAACCAGGTGTAGATGCAGCTGGTCAAGACGCTCTCTATGGTGCCCCTATAAAATTTGTCCACATCAGAGACAGGTTGTTCTCACTGTACCAGGCAGCCAGCCGCTGAACCTCGTCCCTGTACGCCGACTCATCATTGTTGCTGATGAGACCCCCAAAGTCGTGTCATCGGCGAATATGATGAAGTGGTTTGAGCTAGGGCGGTGCAGGGCGGTGCAGTCATGTGTCAGGAGTGTGAACAGGAGTGGGCTGAGAACGCAGCCCTGAGGAGCTCCGGTGCTCAGCCTGATGGTGCTGGAAATGTTATCACCGATTCGGACAGACTGAGGCCTCTCTGACAGGAAATCCAGTATCCAGTTGCAGAGTGAGGTGCTCAGTCCCAACTTGCTCAGTTTCACACACAGTCTTTGGGGAATGATGGTGTTGAATGCTGAACAAAAGTCTATGAACAGCAATCTAACATAAGAGTTTTTATTGTCCAAGTGAGAGAGGGAAAGGTGAAGTGCAGTGGATTTTGCGTCCTCGGTTGGCCTGTTTGTGTGATAGGAAAACTGCAGAGGGTCCAGTGTGTGGGGGAGGTTGCTTTTCACTTGTGCCATGACAAGTCTCTCAAGGCACTTCGTGGTGATGGGGGTCAGAGCGATGGGATGGTAGTCATTCAGGCAGGAAACTGAAGATTTCTTTGGCACTGGGATGATGGTGGTGGACTTGAAGCACGCTGGGACGATCATCTGGTTCAGCAAAATGTTAAAGATATCTGTGAACACCTCAGCCAGCTGATCAGCGCAGTCTCTCTGCACACGACATGGAATGTTGTCTGGACTGGCAGCTTTTTGTGGGCTGACCTTGGCGAAGGTTCTCCTCACGTCAGCTGCAGGCAGAGAGATGATCTGGTTGGTAATGGGAGGTGTGGCTTTCGTCGTGTGCGTGTTGTTCAGTGCATCAAACCGTGCGTAGAACTTGTTCAGTTCCTCGAAGAGTGTAGCATTCCCTTCACAGCTGCTTGGTGCTGGCTTGTAGTGAGTGACAGCCTGGATGCCCTGCTATAAACTGTGAGAGTCTTTTGTGTCATTGAAGTGGTTCTGGATCTTTTTTGTGTGCGCTCGCTTTGCTTGACGGATAGAGCGAGAGTGACCAGAAAGCAGCATCTCTCTCTCTTAGCCGTACCCGCACCTATGCTGTGAACCAGGGCTTCTCATTGGCTCTAGTGGTGACGTTCTTTAGGACGGTAACATCCTCTGTGCATTTACAGATGTAGCAGGTCACAGATTCTGCAAACTCGTCCAGGTTGATGCAGCCATCGTACGTTGCCACCTCTCTAAAAACATTCCAGTCCGTGCACTCAAAACAGTCCTAGAGTGCTGAGACAGCTTCACTGGGCCAGACTCTAATGGTTTTCCTGGCAGGTCTCGTGCGTTTCAGCAGCATTGAGTATGCGGGCAGCAGCATCACTGTAGCGTGGTCAGAGGATCCAATGTGTGGGCGCACTGCTGCTTTGTAGGCACCACGCACATTGGTGTAAACTTTATCCAGGCAGTTCTCCCCCCTCGTAGCAAAGTCCACATGTTGATGGAATTTGGTGAGAACTGACTTCAGGTTTGCATGGTTGAAGTCGCCGGCAATGATGAAAAACCCGTCCGGGTGTGCGGTCTGGAACTTGTTAATAGCCTCATACAGTTCGGCTAGTGCCAGGTTAGCATTAGTGCTAGGCGGCAGGTACACAGCTACGACCAGCACCATGGAGAATTCTCTCAGCAGGTAGAATGTGCAGCACTTTATGATGAAAAACTCTATCTGTGGTGAGCAGTGGTTACTCACTTCAGCAGAGTTTGTGCACCAGAGTTTGTTAATGTAGCAAACCGCCTCCACAGCTCTTACCGGACAAAGAGGCTTCTCTGTCAGCCCAATAGCATGCTAGCCCATTTAGCTGGATAGCTGAGTCCGCGATGTCCGCGTTCAGCCACGTTTCCGTGAAAACAAAGACGCAGCAGTTCTTTATCTCATGCTGGCTTGACTGAGCCACAGATAGCCCATTTTGTTGTCCAGTGAGCGGACATTGGAGAGCAGGACAGATGGAAGTGCCGGTCGGGCCGGGTTAGCTTTTAGCCTCATGCTAACGGCTGCACGTTTCCCCCGCTTCTGTTTACATGAGCAACGCTTGCGTCTCGGCCAGCTGTGCCGTGCTGTCTTGCCCAGGCTCCGTAGCGTCTCCGACGGCAGATTTGGCGGAGGAATTGTGTATTTTTTTCCAATTTCGAGCAGGATGTGTCTGTTATAGGCATGGGCGTAAATCCTGGGGGGGACGGAGGGGACATGTCCCCCCTCATCCGAGGGTTGCCCCCCCCCCCCAATTTTTTTTTTTAAATCGTACTCTCTATTGTGAAAAATGTATGTATGTATACCTAAAATAATTATGTAAGTAGAAAAAAAACAAACGTAAAAAATGCATTTAGAAACAATTGAGTTCCCCCTCCCCTTCCTCACAGTGGTTTGGCCCACTGCCTGCTTTCCCAGTTCATCTCACCTACTCTACACACACGAGTTAGGTGTGTGGCTGCGGCTCAATTGATGTTGAACTCCAGTAAGTAGGGTATTTTATTCACTTTAAATAAAGCGATTCTCTTTAATGTAGTTGATGCAGACTCATTCATAAATTAGTTGCGGCAAAAATGCTGATTACCGATGTAATTTTCCATGAATCTGCTATATTAGCGATTAAAATATTACTTATCTAGTTAACGTTAGCTTGTTTACAATAGCTTGTTGCACTGCAACTAACACGCCAAAGCCGTTTCCCATGCATTGTTTTATTTGTGACGACTTGGCATAATGTTAACATTAACGGCCACAATTAGCATATTGTTTAGCTGTGCATTTGCTAAATGAGCACTGTGCTACGTCCGAACTGACCACACTGTATTTTAAAGATGTGGCTAAGGGCTACTATGGGCCAAGACAGACTTAACAGTCTGTTAGTCTGCAATGTGCACAAAGACAAGCTCGACAACCTTAACATAAACAACATATGCCAAGAGTTTGTGGGGCCCAGTGATACCAGGAGAAACACATTTGGTACTTTTGTTTAGTGTCCATTCATTAATGTAAGTTTGCTTTAAATTGCAGATGTTTTTTTTTTTTTTACATAGAGCAGTTACTGTAAATTGATTATTTAATAATTGGGTTTTGTTACAAAACATTACTTATTTTATATATCTTTTCACAATAACAGTCATGTTTAAATTTTATTGTATGTTGATGGCTTGACTGTAAACAAGAAAATAACCATAATGACACAGTCTCCATGCTATAATAATAATGATAGAAGTTTTTCACTGTGGGGACATATCTTTATAAGTACAATTTGACTGTATTATTTGTGTCCCCTTCAAAAATTGCTGAGAAATTTTATATTTATTGTCCCCCCCTATTGTTAAATGAAATTTACGCCCATGGTTATAGGTGATACGCATCGTAACTCGGTCACAGACAAAACGGAAAGCAAACAAAGATGAACGAGAATCAGTATAAATACTGAATTCACTGGGGCGCTGTTAGCCGCTGCCTGCTCGTGGCGCCGCCGGAAGTAACTATGAAATGATTTCAATAATATGTGCAAATATTCAATGTTCAATGGAGAAAGCTACAACTAGTAATATGTACAAATACATTTTTAATATGTGCAAATAAGTGAAGAAAATTACAATCAGTGGTATGTCCAAGTAATGTTTCAATAATATGTGCAAGTATTGTAACAGCATTCAGGTGGAGACAACTACAATTACAATTATAAAGCTAGGTGTTTGGGGGAAGAAGTGGGAGGGCAGGCAGTGTATTTAGGAGTCTCATCTTTTTGGTGATGGAGGTGGTGTTATTGATCCAGGTGAGGTCCTAAGATGTGAACTCCCAGAAACTTGGTGTTCTCTTCTGTCTCTACTGTGGAGCCGTGGATGGTGAGTTGTGGCAGGGGTTGAGTGAGTTTTCCTGAGTCGACACTCATTACTTTGTTTTTTGTCCACATTCAGTGAAAGGTTGTTCTCACTGCACCAGATAGCCAGCTGCTCAAACTCATCTCTGTATCCTGACTTATCATTGTGACTGATGAGCCCCACCACAGTCATGTCATCACCTAACTTAATGATGTGGTTTGAGCTGTGCATGCCAGTGCAGTTGTGGGTCATTTACCTTTCAGCACAACAATGACCCAAAGCACATACCAAACAGTGCACCAACCGTCACCATCCAATTTGACCGAACTTGAAGAATTCTGTGAGTGGGTAAATATTGCTCAGTCTAAATATGCAAAGGTACTGTACAAAGGTACTGTACTTCTGACGGCATCACAAGCAGGCAGGGGCTAACAGTGCTCCAGCAAATTCGATGTTTATACCGTATTAATTGTTCATCTAGTTTACTTTCGGTTTTGTTTTGCGTTCGAGTTGCGATGCATATCACCTATGACAGACACATCTTGCTTGAAAACAGGAAAAATTGCACAATTTCATTGCAAAATCTGCAGATGCTATGGAGTCTGGGCCTACTAACTCCTCCAGCACCCAGTACAGGCACCGAGGGAGAGAGGCGCAGCTGGCCGAAATGCAAGTGCTGTGGACGTAAACAAAAAAAAGGCAAGTGTGCAGGCGCTAGTGCCAGGCTAAAGGCTAATCCAATGTGACCGGCACTTCCATCTGTCCTGCTCGCTAGTGATCGCTCACTGGACAACGAAATGGACTATCTGTGACTCCAGCATTCAAACCAGCATGAAATAAAGAACTGTAGCATCTTTATTTTCACGGAAACGTGACTGAACCTGGATATCGCGGACTTGGCTATCCAGCTAAATGCGCTAGCATGCTACCGAGTCTCTTTGTCTGGTAAGAGTTGTGGAAGTCTCTGGTGCTAGTTGTAGCTGTGTACCTGCCGCAAATTGTACGAGACTAGACGGCGCACCCGGACAGATTTTTTGTCATAGCCAGTGACTTCAACCACACAAATCTGAAGTCAGTTCTTCCCAATTCTACCAACATGTGGACTTTGCTATGAGGAGAGGAAACTTTCTGGACAAAGTCTACACCAAAGTGCGTGGTGCCTATAAAGGAACTGCCCACCCCCACATCGGCTCTTCTGATCACACAACGATGATGCTGCTGCCCACATACAAAACGCTGCTGAAACACATGAGAACTGCCAGAAGCAGTATCAGAGTTTTTCAAACTAGCTGCCATGTACGATGGCTGTGTGAATCTGGATGAGTTTGCAGAATCTGTGACCACCAAGTGCACCACGGCCAGCAAGAACGTGACCACAAGAGTCAACAAAAAGCCCTGGTTCACAACAAAGGTGCGTGCATGGCTAAGGCTCGCTCCATCCGACAAGCAAAGCTAGCACATGCACAAAAGATCTAGAGCCACTTCAACAACACAAAAGACTCTCTCAGTTTGTGGCAGGGCATTCAGGCTGTCACCCAGTAAGCAGCTGTGAGGGGGATGTCACACTCCCTGAGGAGATGAACAAGTTCTACACATGGTTTGATGCACTAAACAACCTGCATGCAATGAAAGCCACGCCTCCCACCACTGACCAGATCTTCTCTCCGCCTGCAGCTGATGGACCAGACAACATTCCAGGTCGTGTACTCAGAGACTGTGCTGATTAGCTGGCCGATGTCTTCACAGACATCTTCAACACATCTCTGAGCCAGATGATCTTTCAAGCATGCTTCAAGTCCACCACCATCGTCCCAGTGCTAAAGAAATCTTCAGTATTCTGCCTGAATGACTACCGTCCTATCGTTCCTCTCCTGGACAAGTAGGACACTTATGTTAGATTGCACTTATATTAGTGGACAAAAGCAATGATTGTTGACTTCAGGTCGCTCCACCCACACCCCACTTAACTTTCCTAGCTCCACAGTTGAGACTGTAAAGAACATCAAGTTCCTAGTGGCCCTGTAGAACACAGTGAGGATGGGAGGAGGGAGGTTGACTCGATTCAGGCATCTCAGGAAGTGGAGATGCTGCTGGGCTTTTTTGGTGATGTAGGTGGAGTTGGTGGTCCATGTGAGGTCGCCTGAGATGTGAACTGCCAGGAACTTGGTTTTCTTTACTGTCTCTACTGTGGAGTCGTGGATGCTGAGTGGTGTGGTGAGTTTTTCTGAAGTCGACGTTCATTTCCTTGGTTTTGTCCACATTCAGCACTAGGTTGTTCTCACTGCACCAGAGAGTCAACTGCTGAACCTCATCTCTGTAGGCTGACTCATCATTGTTGAGCCCCACCACAGCTGTGTTGTTGGCAAGCTTAATGAAGTGGTTAAAACTATGCAGGGTGGTGCATACGTGGGTTGGGAGTATGAACAGTAGTAGGCTGAGAACGCAGCCCTGAGGACCTCCTTTGCTCAGTCTGATGGACCAGGTGATGTAGGACTAAAGCAACCAGGATTGTAAAGGACTTGTCTCATCCCAGTAACAGACTGTTTCAGCTTCTGCAATCAGGCAGAAGGTTCCGTACCATTATGGCCAAAATTGAGTGACTCAGGAGGAGTTTTTATTCCCGGCCATTCGACTCCTCAATCAGGACATGGCTCCCTCCCTTTCATAGTATCATGTACAGCATTATGATATATTTAACCATTGTTTTATATTCATTGTCTGTCATATTGTTTTTATCATTTATTACTGCACTGTTCAGGCTGCAACAGTTATACGGGTTCTACACTGTATACTGCTGTGCTGATGTTGTGCAATGCACTTTAACTTTTCATAATTTATACTTGTCATTGCACATCTGTAAATCTGTTCTTATTTGTATGATACTCAGAGCTTATACTTCAAAGTCTAACATTTAAATATACAGTATATACTTTTTCCTCATCTTTTTTACATTTATATATTGCATCTTTTAAACTTGTATTCCTTGTTCTACTTTAAACTTTTTTTATATGGTTGTAGAATCAGAAAGAGCAGTCCAAGATACATTTCAATTCAGTTCAACTTTACAGTGGCACCAGTGAACATACAGTACTGTGCAAAAGTTTTAGGCAGGTGTGAAAAAATGCTGTAAACAAAGAATGCTTTCAGAAATATAAATAATGATTGTTTATTTTTATCAATTTACAAAATGCAAAGTGAGCAAACAAAAGAAAAATATAAATCAAATCAATATTTGGTGTTACTACCTTTTGCCTTCAAACCAGCATCAATTCTTATAGGTACACTTGCACAAAGTCAGGCATTTTGTAGGATTATAGTCAGGTGTATGATCAACTAATTATACCAAACAGGTGCTAATGATCACCAATATCAAATGTAGGTTGAAACACAGTCATTAACTGAAACAGAAACAGCTGTGTAGTAGGCTTAAAACTGGGTGAGGAGCAGCCAAACTCTGCTACCAAGGTGAGGTTGTGGAAGACAGTTTCATATCATGGCAAGATTGAGCACAGCAACAAGACACAATGTAGTTATACTGCATCAGCAAGGTCTCTCCCAGACAAAGATTTCAAAGCAGACTGGGGTTTCAGGATGTGCTGTTCAAGTTTTTTTGAAGAAGCACAAAGAAACGGGCAACGTTGAGGATCGTAGACGCAGTGGTCATCCAAGGAAACTTAGTGCAGCAGATGAAAGACACATCAAGCTTATTACCCTTCGAAATCGGAAGATGTCCAGCAGTGCCATCAGCTCAGAACTGGCAGAAACCAGTGGGACCCAGGTACACCCATCTACAGTCCGGAGAAGTCTGGCCAGAAGTGGTCTTCATGGAAGAGTTGCAGCCAAAAATCCATACTTCTGACGTGGAAACAAGGCCAAGCGACTCAAGTATGCACAAAAACATAGGAGCTGGGGTGCAGAAAAATGGCAGCAGGTGCTCTGAACTGATGAGTTAAAATTTGAAATATTTGGCTGTAGCAGAAGGCAGTTTGTTCATCGAGGGGCTGGAGAGCAGTACAATAATGGGTGTCTGCAGGCAACAGCGAAGCATGGTGGAGCTTCCTTGAACGTTTGGGGCTGCATTTCTGCAGATTGAGTTGAAGATTTGGTCAGGATTAATGGTGTTCTCAATGCTGAGAAATACAGGCAGATACTTAACCATCATGCAATACCATCAGGGAGGCGTATGATTGGCCCCAAATTTATTCTGCAGCAGGACAATGACCCCAAACATACAGCCAAAGTCATTAAGAACTATCTTCAGCATAAAGAACAAGAAGTCCTGGAAGTGATGGTATGGCCCCCACAGAGCCCTGATCTCAACATCATCGAGTGTGTCTGTGTTACATGAAGAGACAGAAGGATGTAAGGAAGCCTGCATCCACAGAAGATCTGTGGTTAGTTCTCCAAGATGTTTGGAACAACCTACCAGCCAAGTTCCTTCAAAAACTGTGTGCAAGTGTACCTAGACGAATTGATACTGTTTTGAAGGCAAAGGGTGGTCACACCCAATATTGATTTGATTTAGATTTCTCTTTTGTTCATTCACTGCATTTTGTTGATTGATGAAAATAAATGATTAACACTTCCATTTTTGAAAGCATTCTTTGTTTACAGCATTTTTCACACCTGCCTTAAACTTTTGCACAGTACTGTAGTTCAAAAGTAAATATTAATTTAGCATTCGGTTCATGTTCAAAAGGTCCCAGCTAGTTACAGTCTCTAATTTAATACACAAGTTAACATTAGTTCAGTATTAAATTAGCATTAAATAACCCTGCTGGTTCCAGACAACAAGGTCTCTGCAGGATCCAGACGAGAGCTTAGTCCGCGAAGCATCAACTCAGAAAAGAAGAAGAAGGAAATGAGAGCTAGCGCCCTATCTCTAACCTCCAGCAGGGCTAAAGTAACTATGGCAGCCTGGCAAAAAAAGGAGAGCTGAAAGGTAATACAGACATGAGGGCTTTCAGGGGACTCAGCATCACACCAAACCACAGTCGCCACCAATGACAGCACCAATCCCCACT
This sequence comes from Distichodus sexfasciatus, assembly GCA_032718565.1. Lineage (NCBI taxonomy): Eukaryota > Metazoa > Chordata > Actinopteri > Characiformes > Distichodontidae > Distichodus > Distichodus sexfasciatus. The sequence continues at coordinate 336,939 of JAVGVS010000223.1, read as the reverse complement.
TTCACCTTTAATCTCAAATGACCTTGAACCCCCAGATCTCACCTTTGCCTTAAGAAAAAAAGAACTTCAATATCCAAAAGACTGATTAAAGAGGTAGGTCATAAGCCTTAACTTAAAAGCAGAATGCTTATAGGAAGTTTATTTCACAACTGTGTTGTTTTATGATCAAAAGCTCTTCCGCCCAAAGCAACATTCTTTATTCCAGGTATTAATAAATACCTGTGTCTTGCAATTGAAGCGTGTAAGTCGGACAGTAGTTGTATATGAGGTTATTCACATACTGCTTGTTGCGTAGATTTGCAGAAAGGTTGCAGTTGGTTTTGGCGTCTGATGGTAAGAGTTAGACTATGTTTTAAGTTTTAATAACTTTATTTTTTTTAATAACTCTTTAAAAAAAAAAATAGCTCTGTCTCAAGACTGTGTTTTAAGTTTTAACCCCTGATTACATGGCTTAAATCACTTAACACAGGGGCATATCCAAAGAAAAATGACTGTTAAGACGCCAGAAGGAGTACTATATGTTTGGCAAGTCCCTAGGGGAAAATTTTTAAATGCTGCACCAAGCAAAGTCTAATAGATTGTTAGTCTCTTCAATTTAAAAGTAGAGATTAGTAAAAAAAATGAAAGGAAATTACAGTTTGAAGAGGGAAAAGGGGTTTGGGACGCCGAACTGGTGTGGCTCTCGTGCAAACACTTTCGAGAAACAGGAGGTGACGTGACGTGATGCGACGCAATTGCACTTATATAATTATATGCATGTGACAAATAATGAATCTTGAATTTCACTAAAAATAAATGAAATGAAGCACGTAGCTCATTAAGTAATTATTGTTGCAGTCCGTCCCATAGTTTTCCCCGTCTGTGTCCTTGGTTTGTTTGCCTTAGTATGCCTCATTTGTGTGACTCTTTGTACATCTTTTTGGTATGTGTTCATTTTTGATTCTGGTTTGTGTTTTCAGTGTTCCTTTTGATTTTTGTGTTGTTTTTGGAGGTTTGTTTTTAACATTTTTACATTTTACATTTTACATTTTAACATTTTAACGGTTTTGTTATAAACCGTAACATTACATGAACATGTTGTGTATCCTTGACTTCCATTTCCCAAAAATAAATAAAAAAAATAGCTGAATCAAGTAAGTTATTTCCTTGAATAAATAACTTGAAAACTCACTTTAATCAATTTTTCAGGAGCTGGTTATCATGGGTGCCCCAGGGTCATACTACTGGACAGGAACTGTCAAAGTTTTCAACATAACTTCAAATACCCAGTACATCCTAAACAAAGATGGTTTGAGTTCTCCGAGATATAGCTACCTAGGTGTGTATATAATCTTACAGATTAATAATTTGGTACCATTTCTTTCTTTCTCTCTCTCTCTCTCTCTCTCTCTCTCTCTCTCTCTCTCTCTCCCTCCGTGTACACTTACAGTAAAATGTTACTGCATGCTCAATTTAGTCATCAAATGTTTTAAATGAAACTTTTAAACATACCTATATAAAATTCAACTCACTGGTATAACTTTAGGTAACTGCTTATTTTTCAGGGTATGCCGTGACATCTGGGCATTTCTTCTCACCCCTTTCTAATGATGTTGCTGCTGGAGCACCTCAGGATAGTCATGGTGGAAAGGTGTGTGGAACTTATTTTAAAAATAAAACTTAAATTAAAATGAAAATTTAAATATTTATCTTACCTTTCATATACACTCATGCTTTTTTTATAGGTTTATATCTTCAGAATTGATGGTATATCTCTAGTGGAGATCTTTCAAGCCTCAGGGAAAATGGTAACAAATAAATTTAATATACATTTTACATTTACGGCATTTAGCAGATGCTCTTATCCTGGGACAGTTTCCCTGAGAGCAACTTAGGGTTAAGGGTCTTAGAATAGAATAGAATAGAATAGAATAGAATAGAATAGAATAGAATAGAATGCCTTTTATTGTCACTATACACATGTACAATGAAATTAAAAGCAACTCCTTCAGTGCAGACATGCATGTAGAAAAAAATAACAGAAAATAAATGGTGCAAAAGGTGCAAACAGTTCTGTGGTGCTATATACATATGTAAAAGAAAAAAATAACTAAAAGTTTTTTATGTACAGTATAATATACAGTGTGGGTTATTGCACATTGTTTAAGTATTCCACAGTAATGGTGATCATGTACAGTGAATAGTTGATGTTGGACAGTGAGAGTAATGATATTGCACAGTATACAAGTATTGCACAGTATTTTCAATATTAAGTATAATAATTAAACTGTGTAGTCAGTGCATTTGTGAGTTTAAAGTTGTTATGGCTTTTGGGAAAAAACTGTTCTTGAGTCTGTTTGTCCTTGTTGTGATGCACCTGTAGTGCCTCCCTGAGGGCAACAGGTTAAACAGATCAAAGCCAGGGTTGGAGCTGTCCTTGATGATGTTTTTTGCTCTGCTGAGGCAGCAGGCGGTGTAATTGTCTGTCAGGGAGGGGAGAGGACAGCCAATGATTTTCTGTGCTGCCTTTACTATCTCTCTGGAGCCTCTCCTTGTCTGCCGTGGTGCAGATGCCCTACCATACTGTGATACAGTACGTCAGCAGGCTCTTGATGGATGAGCGGTAGAAGGTCAGTAGCAGTTGAGAGCCCAGGTTGTGCTTCCTGAGGCCCCTCAGGAAGTGTAGCCGCTGCTGAGCCTTCTTGATGACTGCTGTGATTTTGTCTGTCCAGGAGATGTCAGTGGAGATAAGGACTCTGAGAAACCGGAAGGTATGGACCCTCTCCACATACTCACCGTTGATGTAAAGGGGGTCTAGATCGGTACTGTGCCTCCTGAAGTCGACAATGATCTCCTTGGTTTTTTTGGTGTTGGTTGCCAGGTCTTTGAACACCAGGCTACCAGCTTTAGAACCTCCTTTCTGTAAGCTGCCTCATCTCCCTTTCTCCCTCATCTCTCTGAGATGAGTCTGACAGCAAACTTGACGATGAGGTTGTTGTTGTGGGCCAGACTGCAATTGTGAGTATAGAGACAATACAGGAGGGGGCTCAGTACACAGCCCTGTGGAGAACCGGTGCTCAGTGTGCAAATGGAGGAGAGGTGGGGGCCGAGTCTCACAGTCTGGAGCTGGTTTGTGAGAAAGTCCTTTATCCAGGCACATGTGGGGGGGAGAGGCCAAGAGTGTCCAGTTTGGCAATGACTCCTCAGCGCCGCGCGGACGTCGTGCTCTGCGATGCTGATGACGTCACCGTCCTCGGTACCAGCCGGCCGGCAAGAGCACGACGTCCGCGCGGCGCTGAGCAGGGTGAACACCAGAAAGGCGGCGGGTCCAGACGGCATCTCCGGGCGCCTGCTGCGCTGCTGCGCTGACCAACTGTCAGGTGTGTTCACCGCCATCTTCAACGAGTCTCTGGCGAAGTCTGTGGTCCCCACCCTGCTTCGAAATCCACCATAGATCGTGCCCAGAACAACAAACCTTCATGCCCTGAATGACTACCGCCTGTTGCACTGACATCGGGCGGTTATGAAGGTGTTTGAAAAACTGATCCAAGCATCATCTCCTCCATCCAGCACCATGGACCTCCGGTTTGCCTACGCTCTAACCCGATCTACAGAGGATGCCATCTCCCACGTCCTGCACCTCCTCCAGCCATGTGGACAAGAAACAGGTAACTATGTGAGATTGCTGTTTATCGACTTCAGCTCAGCATTCAACACAATAATTGCCCTATAGACTGTTTACCAAGCTGAGAGACTTAGGACCTCCAACACCGGCTTGTGCGCGTGGGTGCTGGACTTTCTCACAGGCAGATCTCCAGGTGGAGTGCGGGCAGGCAGGTCTGTCTCAACAGCATCACCACCAACACAGGGCTCCTCAGGGGTGTGCTTAGCTTTCTCCGCTGTTGTACTTACTATACACTTCGGACTGTGTGGCGCTCATGGCTCAACAACATTTGTTAAGTTTGCAGACTGACACAGTGGTGTTAGGGATTAATCTCCAACAATGGCCAGGGCAGCCCCTACGTGGGCCGAGGTGGAGAACCTGGCACTCTGTACCAGAGAAAACTACCTCCAGCTGAACGTCAGCAAGACGAAAGAGCTGGTGTGGTGGACTTCAACTGGAGACAGCGCAGCTTCACAGACCCCTCTCCATCCGCGGTGCTCGGTGGAAAGGTGTCTAGTTCAGGAAATACCTTGGGTATTTCTACATCTCTGGGGAGACCCCCTGACATGGGCTGGACATATCAATGTTCAAGTCAAGAGAGCAAAGCAACCTCTGTATCACCTTCAGAGCTGAAAGTTTGGGGTTTCCCCTGCTGTTGTTCTAAAAGCTTTTCTGCTCTGGTGCTGTGGAGGCATCATTAGCAAGAACATTTTGTCCTGAATGCAGGAACAGCTGTGTTCAGGACCAGAAAGCCCTCAGAGAGTGATCCAGACGTGACGCTGCTGTAAATCACCTCTCCTTCCCTGCAGGACACTTACTCCAAGAGATGTAAGACCAGGGCAATCAGGGTTTTAAAAGACTCATCTCACCAGAGGAAACAGACTTTTCATCTTCTGTCAGGCAGAAGGTTCACTTACCATCATGGCCAAAACAGAGGGCACCAGGTTTCTCCACTCAGGCCATCCGTTTCATAACCAGGACATGCCTTTCTAGGTCTCAGTTCTTTATATGCTGCTAATACATACCTCGCTGTTACAATAACTTGCTGCTGTACATGTCCCTTGCTATTACATGCTGCTATTACATACCTCATATCGTTATTTACGATAACTATACTGTCGAATTAGTCCTGTTATTATATGCTGCTAATATACCTCTTATTATTTACGATAACTTATACTGGTTGCCACTTCATTGTCACATGCTCTACTCTGCTATAACACAATGCTGCAGCTACACCAGCACTTTAAAAATCATCTCTTTGCACCTGTCCTGCTAGCACATTTACAATTTTTACAGTGTTTACATTGTCAGGTTTGCACATTTAACTTTATGTTCCTTATGTTCCTTATTGTATAATATATAGTTTTATTTTGTCCTGTTACCTAGCCTCCGTAACAGAGACTAGTATTTATGTTTGTAAGTTTGTATTAGCGTCTCTATCTTCCTTGTCTATTGCACAGTTAAAGAAGCGGATCAGGATACATTTCACTGCTTGTTGTACCTGTATAACACACGTGACAAATAAAATCATAAATGCGGAATCTAGAATGTCAGGAATGATTGTATCGAGGCTGAACTGTAATTCACAAGAGCATCCAGGCGTAGCTCCATTTAACGCTGCTTCAGATGGGTCCTTTCAAATTGGAAACTGCAGTGATGGCGTCCTCTCTTGGTTCTGTTCCGCGATATGCAAACTGGGGTCAAAGTCTTAAGGGAGATAGTCCTTGAATGCTGGAGAACCAGTCTCTTGAAGCACATTGGAGTGAGGAGCCACAGGGCGATAATCATTTGACTGGTGATGGAGACTTCTTTGGCACTGGTATAATTATGGCTAATTTTAGGCTGGATGGAATGACTGCCTGGGCTAGGGAGAGGTTGAAAATTCTGGTGAAGATGAGGGTGAGCTGGTGGGCACACGCTCTGAGCACTCTACCAGGTACTCCGTCTGGGCCGGCAGCCTTCTTGGGGCTCACTGCTAGGAACATCCGTCTGACATCGTGCTCCCTTACAGCGAGTGGAGTGGTGCAGGAACCTGGTGGGGGTGGGAGCCAGGCTGGAGCAGGTGAGTGCTGCTTTAGAGATGATTCAAAGTGAGCAAAGAAGCAATTTAGCTCCTCTGCCAGCGGTGCACTTAGATCTCCTGTTGTTGCATCACAGCCTCTGTAGTTTGTGATGTCTTGTATTCCCTGCCACACCCCCTGTGTATTTTGACTGGACAGGTGGGACTTTATGCCCCTCTTATGGTCTGTTTTGGCTTTTAATTCAGCTTTTTCAGGCGGCCTGGCAGGCAGCCTGTGAGCTCTGTCACCTGACTAGAGTAGCATGTGGGCTCTGAGGTGTATGGATCTGGCTGGTCATCCATGGTTTCTGGTTTTGGGAAAACCTGAACCTGTCACATTTCTGGTCTGTGAACTTGATATAATCCAGTACTGCTCCTGTAGTCTTTCCAGTTCTGGTCATTCAGATATATCCCAGTCTGTCAAAAGCAGTCCTGTAGTTTGAAAGAGTGCATTATCCAGGCCAGGTTGTAACCAGTCTTTGTGGTGGGCCTGGCTGCAGTGTCTGAGAGGGGTGTAGGCTGGAGAGAGCAGGGAGGAAGAGATGGTCTGACTGGCTGAGGTGGGGGTGCGGGTATGGCTCTGTGCGTGGCAATGTTTGGAGTAAACGCCAGCGTTGATGTTCTCCCCCTCTAGTAGAACACAACATGTTGATAAGAATTGAGTACATTCTTCAAGTTGTCTTTATTAAGTCCTGCAATTATGTGAACACTGTCGGGGTTAATTTGCTGTTTTGTTAATGGTGTTCAGCAGGAGAAACTACCGTGTTTACATTGGTGTCCGGAACGGAATGCTTTATGCATAACTGATCACGGCTGTTAACTCTCTTGGCGGAAAAAAAGTCCATAAGTCAATCAGCTGGTTCAGATGATGATGTCTCCATAAGTCTGGTGAGGGGTTCAGTTGGTCAAGCATCATCTCAGGATCAACAAAGGAACCTTCGAGGAAAAAAGAAAGAAAGAAAGAAGAGAGAGTTAGTGCCTCGCTTTAACCTCTAAGCAGTGCTAAAGTAACTATGGCAACCTTGTTAAAAGCTAGAAGGAATTGGCACAGACGCACCTTGAGGGCTTCTAGGGGTCGGCATGCACCAAACCACCATCAGCGCACTTGAGCGATCAGAGAGAGTGGCATGACAACTGCACTAATCCCCCCTTTCACCTTTAATCTCAAATAACCATGAACCCCCAGGTTTCACCTTTACCTAAGAAAAAGGGATTTTAATATCCAAAAGACTGACTAAAGAGGTAGGTCTTAAGCCTTGACTTCCGACAGCATCACAAGCAGGCAGTAGCTAACAGTGCTCCAGCAAATGCAGTGTTTTTTCTGCAATTTTTCTATATCGACTACGCTTCACCTTTCTTTCTCATGCTTGGACAAAAAAAAGACACTTATGATAGAATGCTGTTCAAAGACTTTAGTTGGCATTCAACACCACTCATTCCCCAAAGACTGTATGTGAAACTCAGTGAGTTGAACTGAGCTTTCCCTCTGCAACTGGATACTGGATTTCCTCAGAGGCCTCCAGTCGATCGTATTGACCTTTCATTTTCCAGCATCAGTTGAAACTCCTGACCCATGACTGCACTACCCTGCACAGCTTAAACCACATCATTAAATTTGCAGATGACACAACCGTGAGGCTTATCATCAACAACAACACCAACAACGGGTCGACGTACAGAGATGAGGTTCGGCAGCTGGCTGTCTGGTGCAGTGAGAACAACCTGTCACTGAATGGGGACAAAATCAAAGAAATGATCGTCGACTTCAGGAAAACTCGCTCCACCCTCACACCGCTCAGCAACTGTAAAGAACACAAGTTCCTGAGAGTTCTCGTCTCAGATGACCTCACCTGGACCACCAAAAAGGCCCAGCAGCGTCTCTACTTCCTGAGACGGCTGAAACGAGCTAACCTCCTTCCTCCCATCCTTACCGTGTTTAACTGGGGCACTATAGAGAGCGTCCTGACCACCCATCTCCATCTGGTTTGGTAACAGCACTGTTGCTGATCACAGAATGATTGTTTAAGCAGCTGGCAACATCATCGAAGTGTCTCTCCCCCTGCTGCAGGACATCTTTCACAAACGCTGCATCAGGAGGGCCTGCTGCATTGTGCTCGACCCTCACATCACTCACATGGACTCTTTACTCTCCTCCCATCTGGCAGACACTATTGCAGTGTCAGGACTCGATTCACTCTTTTGCACCTCTGCACTTTACACATTGTCTTTGTGGTTTCACACTCTGCTATGCAGATAATCTCATTATATTGCACCTAAAACTGCTGCGGATCTGGCATACTTTTAATGCCAGACGATCTAAATAGCAATCCTCCTATCTTGACTGCTGCTACAAATATTGCTACAATATTGGCACAATTAGTGCACTGTTGCTAAATATTTGCACGACTATTGAACATTGAATATACATATCACTGGTCACCTTTTGACTGTATCCGCACAAATTATTGAAAGTATTGCACAGACTCTGGTTCTATACTACTGCTGTGTTACCCTACTTGATACAACACCAAAAAAGGGGAAACTGTTTTTATTAATAGACTATATAGAATTTTCATGTTTAATACACACCTTTAACACTCAATTTCTAGTTTAAAGTGTATATTTATATTCTATTTATATATTGTTTATTCTATGTGCCTTTTTTGTTCTGTGTTCTTTGTTCTTTGTTGTTTGCACTGTGAAAACTGGAATACGTCGTCTTGTCTCTCTGTATACCTGTACAGTATATAGCAGAGATGACAAAGTTGACTTTGACTTTGATGTCTTAAGTCTTTACTTAAAAGCAGAGGTTGTTTCTGAGCTCTGAACGCTAATAGAAAGTTTTTTCCACAACTGTGATGCTTAATGAGCAAATGCTCTTCCCCCCAATGTAACGTTCTTTATTCTGGGCATCGCTAAAAGACCTGCGCCAGAGACAGATTGTAGTTGTAAATGAGGTCACTTACATACTGCAGTGCAAAACCATTTAGATCTTTATTCTAGGCTAGCTGGAGTTTATTTAACGACTTATTTGGACAACCAGAGAATAGGACATTGATGTCGAGCCTGGAGGTAATAAGCATGAACCATGAATCTTGAAAGGATAGCATGTTTCTTGGTTTGTATCACAGAGTTTGTGAAAAAGGCGGTGCGACTAATGTTAGAAGCATGTACATCACCCCTCCTGAGACATCCAAAAACTGCAGAGTCATCAGAAAACTTCTGAAGGTGACAGCAGGTCTCTGTTCAATGCAGTCATCATGTGTTGTAGATGGTGAAGAGGAAGAGAGGACACTCCCTTGTGGTGCCTCGTTGTTGCTGACCAACTTATTCATCACACAGTGCCAAAACTACACATACTGTGGTCTTCCTGTCAGGTAGTCCACAATCCAGGACACAAGTGAGGTATCCACCTGCATCGCTGTCAGCTTCTTATCCAGGAGTGTAAGCCTGATGGTGTTGAATGCACTGAAGCAGTCAAAAAACATGACCCTCACAGTGCTCGCTGGCTGGTCCAGATGGGCGTAGACACAACTGAGCAGGTAGATTATGGCATCCTCAACATTGAGGTGTGGCTGGTAAGTGAACGGAAGTGGGTCCAGATGTGTTCTGACCATGGGCTGGAGTTGGTCAAGGATGAGTCTTTCCAGGGTCTTCATGACATGAGAAGTCAGTGCCACTAGTCTGTAGTCCTGGGGGTCACTGTGTCAATGTTCCTTAGCCTCTCTGATCTTGACCCTCAATGGTATATTGTCATTACTATACCTCCTCACCTTGCACCCATCCCGAAGGCCCTCTTCTTGTCATTGAGGTGCTTTGATGTCTTTAGTTACCCACAGCTTGTTATTTGGGTAACAGTGGATAGTCTGAGCTGGAACAATAGAACCAGTGCTGAAGTTTTTTTAGTCAGTGATACACTCAGTAAGCCCATCAATGTCCTCACTGTGGGGCTCACAGAGTGCCTGCCAGTCTGTTACCTCAAAACAGCCCAGTAGTAGGCTTGAGTCCGGCTGCTGAGTGTTAACCAAAGTGACTATTCACATTCAAATATAATTGGAATATAAAACAAACAAAAAAACAGTCAGTAGTTCCTCCAGGCCTCCTCTGACCATCTCCTAATCATCCTTGTAGTCGCAGGCTGTCTCAGGGGGTAAGGTGGACCAGGTTGTGATCTGACCTGCCCAGTGGAGGAAGGGGGGAACAACAGTATGCGTCCCTGGTGTTTGCATACAGCAGGTCTAGAGTTCTCTCCTCTCTGGTAGGACAGGTTACATATTGTGTGAATGTTGGGAGTGTAGACATGGTGACATGGCTGAAATCACCACATAGAAATGAAAGTCTTAAGGTACTCAGTCTGTAAACAGACTATGACAGAGTGGACAGTGTCACATGCAGTTGTGGGGTTGGCAGAAGGAGGAACATAGACAGCCAGCGAGATGACATGGGAAAATTCCCTGGGCAAATTGTATAGTCTGAGTCCAACAGCGCACAGTTCAATGGCTGGACAACAAATCCGCTCTTTGATGGTAATGTGGACAGGGTTACACCACCGGTTGTTTATTCACTTTGTGCTTGGACCCTAATTAAAATACAGAAGATATCAAACAATACACCCAATAGAGATACAGTGCTTTGTGTACCACCCTTTAAGCAATCATAGCCACAATTTGACTCAGGAATAGATGAAATCTTCATTCAGATTTTTATCTTGAGACACTAACATACAGTACTGTGCAAAAGTTTTAGGCAGGTGTGAAAAAATGCTGTAAACAAAGAATGCTTTCAGAAATAACGATTGTTTATTTTTTTTTTAATCAATTTACATTATTTGCATTACATTATTTTGTAGGATTATAGGATTATAGATCTTAGTTCTCCAAGATGTTTGGAACAAACTACCAGCCGAGCTCCTTCAAAAACTGTGCCAGTGTAACTAGAAGAATTGATGCTGGTTTGAAGGCAAAGGGTGGTCACACCCAATATTGATTTGATTTAGATTTCTCTTTTGTTCATTCACTGCATTTTGTTGATTGATGAAAATAAATCATTCTTTGTTTACAGCATTTTTTCACATCTGCCTAAAACTTTTGCACAGTACTGTATTTCAGTAATACTGCCGCCTATTGATCACTTTGTGCTTAGACCCCTAATTAGTCAATTAGTAAAATAGCCACAGTGATTTTTGAACAAGAAAGAATTTCTAAATGTGATGATAGAGCAGTGATTGTGACTTTTTTGCTTTGTAAATATGAGACCTTAATAGCTCTAACTGTGGCTATGTAACAGTATAGAACACCATGTTCATGTTCATCATTAAAAATGATCTACAATTGCAGAGATTTAATATGATTAAGTGCACACACAATCAGTGAGGGCTTGCAGGCATAGAGTTATGATTTTATTCAACAACTTTCTTGAAATCTAATCAAAACTAGTGGATACAATAAATATACAAAATGTTATCATTAGTCAGTACTTCAAGAATGTTGTAATAAACTTTAAAAGCACCCTTCTGCTTTCTATAACTATAAAATAAAATAAAGTTTTAAATAGAAAATGTAAATAAAACCATGGCTTGCATCAACTACATTCATTTGTGCTTTGAATTAATTTTCAGATGGGCTCATACTTTGGCTCCTCTTTGTATTTCAGTTGACCTGAGCAGCTGTGGACTAATCCAGACTTGCTGGTGGGGGCACCAATGTTCACTGATGTAAGGGATGAAGGCCAGGTTTCTGTTTTCCTAAGCAGGGGCAATGTGAGTTCTACTTGCTTACTTTAGGTTATATTATACAGTGTTCTTAAAAATATCTACATGATTAAGTACAACCCCAATTCCAATGAAGTTTGGACGTTGTGTAAAACGTAAATAAAAACAGAATACAATGATTTGCAAATCCTTTTCAACCTATATTCAATTGAATACACTACAAAGACAAGATATCTAATGTTCAAACTGATAAACTTTATTGTTGTTTTGCAAATCTTCACTCATTTTGAATTTGATACTTATATAACACGTTCCAAAAAGCTGGGACAGGGAGTATGTTTACCACTGTGTTACATCACCTTTCCTTTTAACAACACTCAATAAGCGTTTGGGAACTCAGGACACTAATTGTTGAAGCTGTGTAGGTGGAATTCTTTCCCATTCTTGCTTGATGTACAACTTCAGTTGCTCAACAGTCTGGGGTCTCCGTTGTCGTATTTTCTGCTTCATAATGCGTCTCACATTTTCAATGGGAGACAGGTCTGGACTGCAGGCAGGCCAGTCTGTCTCCCGCACTCTTTTCTGAAGCCAAGCTGTTGTAACACATGCAGAATTCACATTGTCTTTCTGGGAAATAAGGGGCGTCCCTAGGCATTACTTGGATGGCAGCATATGTTGCTCAAACCTGTATGTACCTTTCAAGCATTAATGGTGCCTTCACAGATGTGCAAGTTACCCATACCGCCAAGCATAACACCCCATACCACTCCACAGATGCTGTCTTTTGAACTTTGCGCTGATAACAGTCTGGATGGTCCTTTTCCTCTTTGGCCCAGAGGACACAACGTCCATGATTTCCAAAAACAATTTGAAATGTGGACCCGTCAGACCACAGCACACTTTCCACTTTGCATCAGTCCATCTCCATCTCGTTAGAATTTCTCCAGAATATCTAGATTTTGATATTGATATTATGGACAGTAGGTGATGAAACCCCTAGATTCACTTGCAATTATCGTTGAAAGCGTTGTTCTTAAACTGCTGGACTGTTGCCCACACAGTTGTTCACAAAAGTGGTGAACCTACTTCCATCGCCTTGTGAACGGCTGACCTTTTAGGAGATATCTCTTTTTACCCAATCGCAACCAAACACCTGTTTCCAATTAACCTGTTCACCTGTGGAATATTTCCAAAACAGGTGTTTTTGAGAAACATTCCTCAACTTTCCCAGTCTTTTGCTGCCCTATCCCAGCTTTTTTTGGAATGTGTTGCAGGCATCAAATTCTAAATGAGTGAGGATTTGCAAAACAACAATAAAGTTTCTCAGTTTGAACTTTAGATATCTTGTCTTTGTATTGTATTGAATATAGGTTAAGAAGGATTTGCAAATCATTGTATTCTGTTTTTATTTACGTTTACTGATGTCCCCAACTTCATTGGAATTGGGGTTGTACTTAAATGTTAAGTTGAAATAGTTTTGTTCTACAAATAAAGCACCCGAAAAATAGTTGTAAATACGGTATGGCCATAGTCTTGATAATGCAAAATTCTTCTTGTTAATATAGGGATTAATGGATGAGGTTGAGACTTTGAATGGAAGCCATGCTTATAATGCCCATTTTGGAGAGTGCATCACCATCATTGGAGACATAGATGACGATGGATACAAGGTCAAACATGTTTTTCAGTTTGTCTGTAAAAAGCGTAACATGGATAATTTATATCTATAGACTTTTTATTTTTAATTGTAAACAAGTTAACCGATTCAAGATTCGAGATTTAGATTTAAAAAAGAGATAATGTGATAACTTTCCTAATAAGGAATACTTTTTAAATAAGATTTCTGTGATCTTGTCATGGTGCAAGCTTATGTCTACAAAGCATAAGGCTGGGATGTTAACTGAGCAGTGGCATCAGACCAGAAACTGGGCAGTGGCATCAGACAGGAATTGAGGTGTAGCATATCAGATCGTGAAGCTAACTGAGGTGTAGCACCATACCATATTAAAATACTGCATCAGGACCAAAGGAGCATTAACTTTGTGTTGAAGAGTGATTGAAGGGCCTTAGACTTCACATCAGGTCAAAATTGCATCTACAGTACTGTGCAAAAGTTTTTAGGCAGGTGTGAAAAAATGTTGTAAACAAGAATGCTTTCAGAAATATAAATAATGATTATTTATTTTTTTTTATCCAGATTTACAAGGAAAGTAAAGTGAGCAAACAAAAAAAAGAAAAATCTAAATCAAATCAATATTTGAATTGTTACTACCTTTTGCCTTCAAACCAGCATCAGTTCTTATAGGTACACTTGCACAAAGTCAGGCATTTTGTAGGATTATAGTCATTATATTATTTTGTAGGCTTGTAGGATTATAGATCTGTGGTTAGTTCTCCAAAATGTTTGGAACAACCTACCAGCCGAGTTCCTTCAAAAACTGTGCAAGTGTGCCTAAAAAATGATGACTGAAACAAAGTGTCACCAATATTGCTGATTTATTACATTTACAGAATTGATAAAAAAATCTAACATTTCACACCTACCTAAAACACAATATATAGAAACCGAAAGAGCATTAAATACTGCATCCGGGACTGAAAGATTATTTAACTTTGTGCTAGCAACCGAAGGAGCTGTGAACATTGTAGCTGAGGCCAAAGGTGCTTCTAACTTTGCGTTTATAACTGAATGAGGATCAAACATCATGTCAGAAACCAAAGGAACATTAAATACCTTGTCTGGGGCCAAAGGAGCATTTAACTTCACATCAAAAGGAACATCAATATCGCATCTGAGACCAAAGAGCATCTAACTGCGGTGCAGGGCAGCCATACCCTTGCTTTAGGTGCTAGCGAGGCCATAGGTTCGACTACAGGCACTAGCTAAGCTGTAGCTTTGGCCACGGGTGCTAGTGGAGTTGTAGCTTCAGCCCTGGCCCTAAGAAGCATGTGGGGATTTGACTGGGCAGTACACCTGTCCCAGCGTGGCAACCAGGTGTCTAAAAGCCGAGCTCGGGGAGGACAGAAACCTCCATAGAGGCAGGGTTCTGGAGACTGCCTCTTGGAGATGTCTGCCAGTGCCATTGTGGGTGGTCATTCTGTCATGGAAGGAGCTTTTTAAACCCTACCCCTCTTCAGAGGACAACTTTGTTTTTAAATTACCAGGTTCATTTGGGGATGATTAAACAGCGCAACAATTAGAATATATATGCACAATCTTCTCCCAATGAGTATCCACACAGAAATGGGGGCATAAAAAGAGAGAGGAGAAAGAGAAAAAAAAAAAGCGGAGAGAAAATAAAGAAAGAGATGGAGGAGAAAAGAAAAAAAAAAGGGAATGAAATCAAACAAGCAAAAAATAGACAAACAAAACAAAGATATTTACAAGCAAAACAAAAAACAAACAAACAACAAAAAAGGTAAATAAATGAATAAAGGAGAGAGGACAAATAACAGAGAGCTAAACAAATTGACAGACCAACAAGATAAACTAATACAAAACAAAACTGACAGAACAGAAACACAACACAATCCTGATGCCAAGTTCTGGTTGGGGAATATATATAAATATACACCCATATATACATACATACACACACGTGTATACATATACATGCATATATACTTTACATAAACATATATACTATATATACCTATATACTGTACATATACATACAAGCACACACATACATAAAATATATATATATAAAAAATAATAATAATAACAATAATAATAATAACAACAACAAGAGAGACTGACATATGGTTTTTGTAGGCGTTATTATTATTATTAATATTATTATTAATAATATTATCATCATCATTATTATTATTATTATTACTATCATTTATCTATTTATTTATTTTTTTCCCTTCCCCCCATTAAGATGCTTTCTAATGTGAAGTTGGATCAATAGTATTAAATAAGAATACTAATAAATAAATTAATATCTCATATCATAATATTTACAATTTACAATAATGATAAAAATAACCATATCAATAATATCAATAATAAAATACTAACAGCAATAACCGCTAAACATACTCCACAAGCCGCCCACATGTGCATGCATGTGTATCATGTGTGTCATTAATGTGATATTAATGTGAGCTGGTTTGTCAGTGGAAGGTGGTATTTATGTGAAATTGAAGCAGTGCCCCATTTCCCCCAGCGCGAACCGGTAGCAGGAAGGGCCAGGTGGTCAAAGCCCCGCAGCCACCCCCATGGCAAAAGGCCCCCAGACATCTGCCCAGTTGTCCCGCCCACAGCAAAGAAAGTCAGCAAAGACCAAGGGCAGTGGCCCCCGCCTGAACCTGCAAAGAAGGCGACAGCAAGGCCCCCCAGTCAGGTCGCGCACCCAACCCCCCCAACTCCTGGAATACCCAGGGGCCTCTGACCCCCAAACCACAGAAGGGGTCCCCCAGCAATCGCTGACAAAACCAAGACCCCAAGCCGGTCCACTACCCAGAGGAGGCCACCACCCTGCAGGCCCACCACGCAACATCCCGCCCAATCTTCCCCCAAAACCACACAACCCGGCCCCCACGCCTACCACGAGGCAAGAGCCACTCGGCCCTCACCGCACCCCCGTATGAAATGTGTGTATGTGCATGTGTGAAAGTATTGGGCGTGTGTGTCTAAATTGCATTAAAATTTGTGGAGGTACAGTTAGGAGGGTTCACTGCTGGTAGATGGTGGAGTCTCCCCGCTCCTCCGCCAACCCACAATGCCTAGTGAATGTGGACATAAGGATGACTAAGGGTGCATTAAAATTAGGGGAGCTGTCCGGGCATGGGCCACGGAGCCCAGCCAACAGACCCCATAGCCCAACCCTCCTCCCACCGGTGCAGTGGGCATGAACAGGACCAAGACCCCCAGGCCCACCCCAGTCGCCCCCAGTTTGAGGTCTACACCCCTCTCCCTCACGCCGTCCTGATGGGCAGACCCAGCACCCACCCACCCTGAGACACCACCACAAGACCCCCAGCCTAGAGGAATACTGTGGCCCCGACCCCATGTCACTCCCCCACAAGCCATCTGACGGGAGGAAAGCCCCACCTCCTCCCACAATATTACATGATAAAATTAATTAACAGGTCAATTGTGTTAATTCTGCCAATTTATTTTTCTTATGGGCAGACATCTTCTCCATGGAAACATGGTCTAAGAGTAGATTTTTTAATTTAGTTATGTTTAGGTTCTCTCTTGACTTCCAGTTCCAGAGGATGGTTTTCTTAGCAAATGGTACTGTAAAAAGCATGCAAGATTGATTAGTTTCTATATTAATGTTAGTGAGATCCCGAGCAGGCAAAGATGGGAGACAGGAATGATAAGCCCTAGGTGTGTTGACAGATTTTCACAGGTCCTCTCCCAAAAATTCCTTGACTAGTGCGCAGTGCCAAGCATGCATATAATTATCGATTGTGTCATCCTTGCAGTTGTACAGTTATTAGACTGACACCCATCTGGTACATCCTTTGTCCAGTGTAGTGTGTTGATTGTAAGATTTTATACTGTATTAACTGCAAATTGGAGTTTTAAGTCAATCTAAAGGTATTTAAGCAAATTTGTATCCAGAAATTAATATCTGGGTTGATGAGTAAGTCCCTTTTCCATTTGTGGATGGGGAGAGAGAGGGTGTTGTCTCAGAATTTACCAGGTGCCCATAAATTTTCGAGAGCAGTTTCTTTGTCTGCATTATTAGGAAACTTGCTATTTTAGATGAAGAACTCTGACCCTGATTGTAATATTCAACTTATTTTGTATTACTGATTTAATTTGAAGATATTCTAAGTGTTGCTTTTGTCAATGTTATACATTTCCACCACTTTCGGTGAAATGAAATCCATGTGATTGTCCTGGATGATATGTTCCAGGTGTCTTATTCCTTTGTCATACCATGCTGTGAAGTGTATCATTTTTCTGTTTAGCAGGATGTCAGGGTTGTTCCAGATGGGTGACAATTTGCATGGGACCAATGAGGTTCTATTCATTTTAAGAAATTCCCACCAGGCTGTCAGTGAGGTGCTGATATTGATGCTCTTAAAACAGCAGTATCGTTTGAGAATGTTACTAATAAATGGCAGGTCATGTATTTTGATGTTGTTACATAAAGTTTGCTCAATATCCAGCCAATTCTGGTCTAATTAATCTTGTGTAGTCCATTTTAGGATATATGTCAATGTCACGTTGCAGGGAGCAGATTGGAGAAACATTAACTAAAGTAACCTAACTCTAATCTAAGAACTGGGGCTAAAGGCTAATGCTAATGCTAGTAGCTATGTACTGAGGATTTGAGGGGCTGGGTCAACAGGGAAGTGACTAGGGCTAAAGCAAATGGTGTTTGGCTAACAGCTAAGCTAATGGCTAGGCTAACAGCTAATTTAAAGGTGAGAGTGGCTGTGCTAATGTTAAAAGTGCTATGCTAACGGCTAAGACTAAGTGCTATGGCTTGTGCTAATGGTGAGCCTAACAAAGACTAACACAAAACAAGACAAGACAAACTTAACTTGATTTGAGGACAGAACAGCAGACATCAGACGATAGACGGCACACAGCAGACTAGGGCATGGCAAAGTCTCAAAGTCCAAGCTTTGAGACTTGAGGGACATAGTGTGAGGGTACACCAACAAGGACTAACACAAAGGACTCCACTTATGTCATGTGTGTCATGTGTTTGAGGGGCTCCCTCAAACACATGACACACACAGAAGGGAGGAACAACCAATTGATTACTGACAACTAGACACAAGAGGAGGGGCTGACAGAACATCACCATACAAGGACATAAACACAAACCATGAACCCTGAACCCTAGTGAAACTATTTACAAGTCTTTAGCAGCCACTAGTGGCCGGCGGGGCCAACTGTCCTGGGGGAGGAATGGGGGAGACATGACAGAACCCCCCCTTTAAGGCGCGACTCCTGGCGCGCCTAAGTCCCTGAGTCCAAGTAGCTGTAGGGGGTCCAGGGCACCCGGAGCTCACTAGACTCCACCATTTGCTCCATGCCGGCAGTTTAGAACTGTCTGCAGGCAGGGGAAACCAGGCGGTGGCGTTCGACTTGGGTGCAGGCGGGAACTTGATGGCTGACAGGACTGCCGACGGGGGCAGGACGGATGGCACGGCAGCAGGCGGGAGCCGGGCCGGCAGCATGGCTGCAGGCGGGGACCCGACGTGTGGCGTGGCATCCGTCCTGCCCCCCCAGCTGCAGGCGGGGAACCGACGGACGGCGTGGCTGCAGGCGGGGAACCGACGGACGGCGTGGCTGCAGGCGGGGACCCGACGGACGGCGTGGCTGCAGGCGGGGACCCGACGGACGGCGTGGCTGCAGGCGGGGACCCGACGGACGGCGTGGCTGCAGGCGGGGACCCGACGGACGGCGTGGCTGCAGGCGGGGACCCGACGGACGGCGTGGCTGCAGGCGGGGACCCGACGGACGGCGTGGCTGCAGGCGGGAGCAGGTCCGCCGACTGGATGGCAGGCAGGAGCAGGGCCGCCGACTGGACGGCAGGCAGGAGCAGGGCCACCGACTGGATGGCAGGCAGGAGCAGGGCGGTCGCCTCAGTGGCTTGAGAGCACAGGGCGGTCGCCTTGGTTGCTGGAGAGCGCCAGACGGTCACCTCAGTAGAAGCAGGCATGGGCTGAGCGGCCTTTCGAGGAGCAGGCATGGGCTGAGCGGCCTTTCGGGGAGCAGGCACAGGCTGAGTGGCCTTTTGGGGAGCAGGCACGGGCTGAGCGGCCTTTTGGGGAGCAGGCACAGACTGAGCGGCCTTTCGAGGAGTGGGTATGGGCTGAGCGGCCCTTCGAGAAGCAGGCACAGGCTGAGTGGCCTTTTGAGGAGCAGACACAGTCTCGGTGGCCTCAAGGGCGGCAGGCTCAAGCTACAAGGCCTCCTTGATGGCAAAACCCCGCTGCAAAGTCTCCTCAGTGCCAAAAACCAGCAGCAAGGTCTCCTCAGTGGGCTTGACAGGGTTATGGGTTCTTGAGACAGGCTGGATGGGCTCAAGCACTCCTGGAACTCACTGGGCGGGCACGAGCGCCTCGGGAACATACTTGATGGGCTCACACGCCCCTGGAACAGGTTGGGCGGGCATGAGCACCTCAGGAACAGGCTGGATGGCCTCAAGCGCCCCTGGAACAGGCTGGGCGGGCATGAGCACCTCAGGAACAGACTTGGTGGGCTCCAGCACCCCTGGAACACACTGGGCGGGCGCGAGCTCCTCAGGAACAGACTTGGTGGGCTCCAGCACCCCTGGAACACACTGGGCGGGCACGAGCGCCTCGGGAACATACTTGATGGGCTCAAGCGCCCCTGGAACAGGTCGGGCAGGCATGAGCGCCTCGGGAACAGGCTGGATTGGGTTGCGAGCCCTTGGGACAGGCTTGGCTAGCTGGAGCGCCCCTGGGACAGGCGGAACGGACACGAGCATCTCAGGAACCGGCTTGCTGAGCTTGAGCGCCCCGGAACTGGCTGGGCAGGCGTGAGCATTTCTGGAGCCGGTTTACTGAGCTCGAGTGCCCCTGGAACATGCTGAGCAGGCGCAAGCATTTCTGGAACCGGTGTGGCCATCTCAGGAACGGTTGCTGACTGCGGGCAGACATCGGACGGGCCTAGATGCGGACGCTGGGTCCTCGGGATCTGAGACGTCTGGTTGTCAGAGGAGCGGTGGCGTGCCCGGCCCCGCCTCCTCCGTTTCTTAACCTTGCTCGATCCTCCCTCTCCATCCATGACGATAGTGCCCATCTGAATTGTGGGGAGATCCCACCAGCAGGGTTCCTCCTCCAGCTCCTGGTCTGAGCCCTGGTAGCCAAGCAGTTCAGAGGGGGAGAAGCCAGGTTCGTCCACCCGGATAATGAGCTCCAGATGCTCAGCAGGCCAAACCCTTCCTGCTGCATCCATGAAGTAGGTTGGTGCATCTGTCACTTTGCAGGGAGCAGGTGGACGCAAGTTGCAGGAAGGTTTTCTTGCATACATGATTTATTGACAGAATAGGTAGACAGCGAAACAGCAGGGGCTAAACAGAACTCACAAGCACACAAGACACGACGCAAAGACAGGCTAACATTCACTACACCTAACCCTATAACTACAACAGAGACAGGAATCAAGATGGGGACGGGAACCAGAACTGGATACAAGGAGGAACATGGACAGATTGGAGAAACATTAACTAAAGTAACCTAACTCTAATCTAAGGACTGGGGCTAAAAGCTAATGCTAATGCTAATTGCTATGTGCGAAGGCTAAAGGGTAAGGGTCAACAGGGAAGTGACTTTGGCTAACAGCTAAGCTAACGGCTAGGCTAATGGCTAATGCTAAAGGTGAAAGGGAGTGGCTGTGCTAATGCTAACAGTGCTTTGCTAATGGCTAAGGCTAAGTGCTATGGCTTGTGCTAATGGTGAGCCTAACAAAGACTAACACAAAACGCAAGACAAGACAAACAACTTGATTTGAGGACAGAACAGCAGACATAAGATGCTAGACGGCACACGGCAGACTAGGCAAAGTCTCAAAGTCCAAGCGAGGGATCAGAAGAGTGAGGGACATAGTGTGAGGGTGCACCAACAAGAACTAACACAAAGGACTCCACTTATATAGGGGCTGACTCAAACACATGACACACACAGAAGGGAGGAACAACCAATGGATTACTGACAACTAGACACAAGAGGAGGGGCTGACAGAACATCACCATACAAGGACATAAACACAAACCACGAACCCTGAACCCTAGTGAAACTATTTACAAGTCTTTAGCAGCCACTAGTGGCCGGCGGGGCCAACTGTCCTGGGGGAGGCATGGGGGACACATGACAGTCAACCTATTGGCAAGAAAGTAATTATAGAAGTTTGGAAGCTCCAGACCACCATGACTTTTGGGTTTCTGTAAAGTTTTTAAACTTATTCGTGGTGGCTTGGATTTCCAAAGGAATTTAGTAATTATAGAGTCTAGTGATTTGAACCAAGCCATAGGGGCTTTACTTGGAACCAGTATCATCATTTTGATTGTGGCTATCTTTCCTAGAAGTGATATGAGCAGAGTGCTCCACCATGTGAGGTCATCTTTTATCTTTTTGAGTAGGGGAGTATGATTTCACTGTATCATGTCTGACAGCTTGGCCGAAATGTTGACACCCAAATAACTTATATTCCCAGACTGAAGTGGGATAGTTGGGTTGAACTGGAAGTCACAAGATATTGGGAGGACAATTGATTTGTTCCAATTAATAGAATAATCTGAGATGGCTAAGAATTTGTCTATGAGTTTTATAGTCTCTGAAAGACAGCCTTGTATGTTTGGAAGAAAAAGCAATATGTCGTCTGCGTAGAGGCTAATTTCAGGCGTCAAGTTTGCCGTTTGAATACCTTTAATACTATTACTTTCCCGGATTGCCGCTGCCAGTGGTTCAATAAATATGGCGAATAGTGAGGGAGAAAGTGGACAGCCTTGCCTGGTACCTCTTTTGAGATTAAAACTTGCAGAAATTTGATCATTTGTTTTTACACAGGCCCTTGGAGAGCTGTATAATATTTTAATCCAGTTTAAGAAGTTCTTTCTAAATCCAAATTTCTGTAGAGTTGCCAGTAGAAATTTCCAATTTACCCTGTCAAAAGCTTTCTCTGTGTCTAATGAGATGAATATAGCTTCCTTATTCTGAATATTGCAGTAGTCTATTAAGTTAATTAGTCTCTTCATATTGTTAGTAGACTGTCTATTGAAGCTAGTTTGGTCTGGATGTATCACATAAGGTGTTACTTTTTCAATTCTAATGGCCAATGCCTTGCAGATAATTTTAAGATCTGCATTTATAAGTGATATGAGCCGATAGCTAGATGGGAGTGTAGGGTCTTTATCCGGTTTGAGGAGAAGATTGATATCTGCGCAGTTCACGTTTGGAGGAAGACTGGATGTTTCTTTGATTTCTTTCACCATTCTATAAAATATTGGTGCTAGCATGGGCCAGAATGTTTTATAAAATTCTGCCGGAAAGCCATCCGGACCTGGGGCTTTCACGTTAGGCATACTTTGTAGGGCACTGCAAAGTTCCTCTATTGAGAGAGGTAATTCTAAAGTAGTTATGTGTTCATTATTTAGGTTTGGTAGGTCTATGTTGTTTAGGAATTCTTCTATTTCAGAGTCGGTTGGGTTAATATGAGATACCAGGCAGGTCATTTGTTTCAATAAATGTTTTCCATTCTTTTTTACAAACTTCTAGAAACTCTGAATCAGAGAGTAATGATGTATTAATCTTATCAGTGATGATCATAGTGACTGGTGCGTAATCACTTGTTGTGATAGGGTGAATTTGTGTGTCGCATATGTCTTTCAAGACTGAGTTGCTAATGAGAAAAAAATCTAAACGGGAGTAGGAGTTGTGAACTGGCGAGAAGAAAGTATATTCTTCACGCTTTGTGTGGCAAGAATGCCAGACATCACATAGGCCAAAATCATTCATATACTGTTTTATTATTTCAGATGACTGGCAAGAGCGAATATTAGCAGCTTTACTACATCGGTCGGATTCTGGATTAAGTACTATGTTAAAGTCTCCGCCCACTACAAGTTCTGTGTCTGTATGTGATGATATTTCAGCAAAGAGTTGGTGGAAGAAGTGTGGGTTGTCACTATTTGGACCATATATGCTGGCAATACATATCTCTTTGTTGTATACTGATATTCTAATAATTATGAATCTTCCCTCTGGGTCTATGATAGTTTCCTTACAAGTAAAATGTATTTTCTTGCTAATTAAAATTGCTACACCTCTTTGCTTAGAATTATAGTTAGCTAGTTATACATGTGGAAATTGTGGTGAGTTTAGTGTATACTGCCCTGTTTTGGATAAATGAGTTTCCTGCAGTAAGACGATATCTGCCCGCAATGTTTTTAAGTAATCAAAAACTTTTTGTCTTTTTGCATGAGAGCTAATACCCCTCACATTCCAAGTGGCAAAGCATAGTGAGTTCATACTAATCTAAATGTGTAAGTGCCTATGCGTATGAAGTTGAGTATGAAGTTGAGCTCACTATGTGTGAGCGTGTGGGGGAATGTGTGTTGCATGCTAGTGTGTAGATGCCTGCGTGTATGAGCTTTAACTGAGGAGTTGCG
The DNA here is from genome assembly GCA_032718565.1 of Distichodus sexfasciatus. Lineage (NCBI taxonomy): Eukaryota > Metazoa > Chordata > Actinopteri > Characiformes > Distichodontidae > Distichodus > Distichodus sexfasciatus. The sequence continues at coordinate 313,408 of JAVGVS010000223.1, read as the reverse complement.
TGCATGTGTGAGTATGCATATATGCATATGAGAATGATAGTGCTTACGTTGTGTGTTAGCGTGTGTTAGTAGCAATGCGTTGCAATAATAACAACAGAAAAAAAGACAACAATAAAACATTAAACAAGTTAAACACAGGGGTTGAGGGTTATTAAGGGGTGACCTGTCATTACTAACATGCAAATAAACCTTATGTGTGCACAAGTAGCCCATATAAAATGCCCAAACCTTGATTTTAATAAACTTGGTAATAAACTTGTTACCTTGGTTGGAGGAGTACCTTACTTAGAAGAAGTGATTTAGTAGAGCCAAGGGGTGATTTTTTTGTCGCGGAACAATTCACCATTCACGTAGAGCCTATCTTCTGTGATTACTGCTCGGGATCCCTCTGTGATAAATTTTTTCCTGATGGGAAACAGGATTTTGCGGCGACCCAGGATCTCCTTAGGAAATTGGTCGTTGACGCTAAAGTTCGTTCCTCTAAGTTCTCTGCCTCGACTTTTCACTTGCTCTTTTTGCTTATAATATTCAAACTTTGCCACAGTGGGTCTCGGACGTTGACTGTCTCTCCTTCTTCCTCCAATGCGATGAACCCGATGAAAAGCGATGTTTTTTTAAAGTGTCCAGTGGCATTTTCAGCTGATGCTGAATAAAGTTCCGGACCGTGACTTCGGCGTCTTCTTCACCGCACTCTGGAATTCTGGAGAACACAAGGTTGTCCCGCATACTACGCGCTTGTATATCTAAGATGGATTCCTTCTTGCGTTTATTTTCCTCGGAGAGTTCCATCATATCTTCGGTTAGTGATTTGACGGTCTCTCTGAGCATATTGTTCTCCGCCGCAAGCGATTCCACCTGTTGCTGGCTGAACTCTAGAGATTCGCGCAGCCCTTGAAATTCCTTGTGAAGGATTTCGAGCAGTGCTAGATGAGTGTCGAGGCTGGTGAGTTTGCTATTAATAGATTCTAATATGTCCCCATGTTCTTTCTCCGGTGAAGTGGGGCTGCTTGAAAGACCTTCGGAGCGCGTCCTTTTTGAGGATGGAGCCACTTGTTTTTTTTTTCATGACGCGTTCATACCACTCGTCTAGGTAAATCTGTAGCTCTTCCACAGTTTCTTCTTCCAGGATGGAATGAATAAATGTAACTCACCGATATAGTTACTATTAATGTTGTTTTTGGGCTTGGTTAAGCTGGCAATTGAAGCTTTAACTTTGTTTTTATTCAAGAGGAAGCCGCCATGTTAGCTTATGCACAGCTCTTGCGAGATCTCACAGCATCGTGATCTCTCCTCTCCGGCCAAAAGGCCCAAGACTGTGTCTTCGAAAGCAGAATGCCAGAGAGACCGGGCCTTTGGCGCCACCCCTTGTCCTATCTCTTCTGTTGCCTGGTGAACTAGCCCCCCCAGACTTGGTACAGCACTGTGTCATCCTCTTCCTCCAACTTGATACCACCCAGCAGCTCCTTGATGGAGAATCAGCTCTTCCTGCTGCCACACCAGGTTTGTCATGAGTTAAAAGTAAAGGTGGACTGGAAAATTGGGAAAAATTGCCCACTTTCCATGTAAAATCTGCCGACTGAGATGCTATGGAGATGCTAACACCAGCACCCAACCCATAGACCAAGGTGGCGAGACAAAGCTGGCTGAAAAGCAAGTGCTACACATGTGAACAAAAGTGAGGCAAGCATGTAGGCGTTAGCACCAGGCTAAAGGCTAACCTGGCCCAACTGGCACTTCTATCCATCCTCCTTTCCAGTGTTCACACACTGGACAACAAAATGGAATACTGCAAAAATACTTGACTTTTAAGGAAATGTGGCTGAATGCAGACATTGCAAATTTGGCTATCCAGCTAGACAGACTAGAATGCTACCAGACTGACAGAGAGCTATTAAACAAGCTCCAAACTGTGCACCCAGATTCATTTTTCATCGTTGCAGGCAACTTCAACCATGCACATCTGAAGTCAGTTCACATCAAATTCCACCAGCACATTGAATTTTACTTCAAGGAGAGAGAACTGTTTGGACAAAGTTTATACCAACGTATGCAGTGCCTACAAAGCAGACGTGCACCTCCACATCGGCTCTTCAGATGACACAATTCAAATTCAAATATAACGGCCTAAAGCCCCCAACAAGCAAGCCTGAGGCAACAGTGGCAAGGAAAAACTCCCTCTAATAGGAAGAAACCTTGAGAGGAACCAGACTCGGAAGAGGACCCCATCCTCCTTTGGGAGACCGGGCGCACAAACATTTAATACACAGCACAAACATTTAATACACAGTTCAAGATGAGTCACTTGCAGGACCTTCTCAGCAACGTTAAGCTAAAATTAGTTCAATATTCAAAGTCAAAGTCAAAGTAAACTTTATTGTCATCTCTTCTATATATTGTACAGATATACAGAGAGATGAGAAGACGTGGCTCCAGTTTACACAGTGCAACAAGAAATAGAGAACAAAGAACAGATAGGGCACATGGAACAAAAAAGGAGACAAAATCTACATTTTGAGCTAGAAATGGAAATTGACTGACAGTTTTCAATATGAAAGATTTCGATATCCAGTCTATTTACAGAAGTGTATTCTTAAAAAGTCTGACTGAAATTTAAGTTTGTACAGATATTATAACAGCATTGGAGAACCATTCTGTGCAATACTTTTCAATAATTTGTGCAGATATAGTTAGTGATAACTAACCAGTGATATATACATGTTTAACGGTTGTGCAAATAGTAGAGGCAGTGCAAAAATTGTGCAAATATTATGGCAATGTTGTAGCAATAGTAATACTGTACAGTTTGTAAATATAGACATTCTTATTCTTAGACCTCTTTTCAGAGAGAGTTTCAGTGCAACATGAAAGAGATAGTCCGTATAGCAGCATGCACATCACAGCAACGGTGAGGTGTAAAGTGCAGAGGTTGCTGTGATGCGCATGCTGCTATATCTCTTTCATGTTGCACTGGAACTCTCTCTGAAAATATTAAACTGCTAATTCAGTTGAGGTCCATAGGGTCACAGACTTGAGGGCTTTCAGGGGTCTCGGCATTGCACCAAACCACCATCTGCGAACTTGAGTGATCAGCGAGAGTGGTAGGATGACAGCACCAATTCCCCCTTTCACCTTTAATCTCAAATGACCATGAACTCCCAGATCTCGCCTTTACCTAAGAAAAAGGGACTTTAATGTCCAAAAGACTGACTAAACAGGTAGATCTTAAGCCTTGACTTAAAAGCAGAGATTGTTTCTGAGCTCTGAACACTATTAGGAAGTTTATTGCACAACTGTGGTGCTTTATGAGCAAATGCTCTTCCCCCCATGGTAACGTTCTTTATTCTGGGTATTACTAAAAGACTTGCGTCTGTCATGATTGGCGCTGTGTGGCGAGACAAAAAAGGGGGTGGAAACGGAACACAGTGAAGGTGAAAACAGTCTTTATTGTCCAAGCCAAAAAAAACGGTGCAAAAATCACAAAAAATCCAGGTAAAACAAAACTCTGTGTCAGTGAAGCTTAGTCCAAACAAAAAGGAGAAAAAACCAATACGGGGAGGGCTCGTGCCCCCGCTGTGGCGAAACAAGAAGGTCCTCTGGCGAAAGTCTCCCGCCGGACCGGGAACAGTGGACTCCGAAGTCCCTCCAAGGGATAAGCAAAGACGGATCCACGAGCGTCCTGAGCGGAGACTAGAACAGCCCAGAGCGAAGCAAAGCCGGGAGCGCCGCGTTCAGCGGGCAGCACGAGCCTGGAGCAACGTAAGCAGAAACATGACAAAACACACGGGGAAAACCAAAACCAAACAGAAGAGTCTTACGTAATCCAGGGAGCTCCAACAAAACAACACCACACAACGCCGGGGAAAAACGTATGAGGGAGAAGAACTCAAAGAACGCCTCGGATCGGCTGGGTTAAATAATAGAACGAAACGAGGCAATCAACCAATAAACCAATAAGAAACAGAAACGCTAATCGTGCACAGCTGAACCGAATCAAAACGAAAGTAAGGCCGTGATCTAATTCACCCGTGAACTATACAGGGAAGGGCGCACAAAGTGAAGACAAAAACCCGGAAGTGGGAGCGATCTAAACGGGAGGTGCGCTACTAGGGAGAGTACACGAAGTGAACACGTAGAACCCGGAAGTGGGGCGCGAGCTAACGGGGCGGTGCACTGCTACGCAAAACCTAACGTGATCTAATACACCCGAAGGGAGGGCACCGAAACGTGATCCCCGAGACAGACTTACCTCCCCGACTCAGAACTCCGGGGACCGTGAACGTGGCACGGCCGCCGAGGACGGCGCGGCCGTGACAGCGTCTTGCAATCGAAGCGTGGCGTCGGACTGTAGTTGCAAATGAGGTCACTCACATACTGCGGTGCAAGCTTTATAAGGCAAGAGGAATATTTTATAGTCAACATGAAATGTAACTGGCAGCCACTGGAGTGAGGATAGAATTGGGGTGATATGATCATATTTTTTAGTTTTAGTGAGGACTCTGGCTGCTGCATTCTGGACTAGCTGGAGTTTATTAGTATTAGTAAATTAGTATTAGTAAATGTTTTATTGTTGTCTTTTTTTCTGTTGTTGTTATTGTAACGCATTGCTACTAACACACGCTAACACACGACGTAAGCACCATCATTCTCATATGCATATATACATACTCACACACGCACGCAACTCCTCAGTTAAAGCTCATACACGCAGGCATCCACACACTAGCATGCAACACACATTCCCCCACACGCTCACACATCTTCAACTCAACTTAAATTAGTAACAACCTATTTGTACAACCGGAGAATAAGACATTACGGTAATCGAGCCGGAAGGTAATAAATGCATGAACCAGTTTTTCTGCATCTTGAAAGGATATCACGTTTCTTAGTTTGCCAATATTAAGGAGTTCAAAGAAGGCAGTACGACTAATGTTAGAAGCATGTACATCAAATGAAAGATTGGAGTCTAAAGTAACACCAAGGTTTTTAACAGTATTTGGTACAATGGATAACCCATCAAGATTGACCATGATGTTAGATAGTTGACTTCTGGTAGCATTAGTGCCAGTAAGAAGAACCTCAGTCTTGTCCAGATTTAGCTGGAGGAAGTTGTCTGACATCCACTTTTTTATGTCAATTAAACATTCTTCCATTATCTGAAGTTGCTGTCTGTCTTCTGGTTTAGCTGATATACAGTACTGTGCAAAAGTTTTAGGCAGGTGTGAAAAAATGCTGTAAACAAAGAATGCTTTCAAAAATGGAAGTGTTAATCATTTATTTTCATCAATCAACAAAATGCAGTGAATAAACAAAAGAGAAATCTAAATCAAATCAATATTGGGTGTGACCACCCTTTGCCTTCAAAACAGCATCAATTCTTCTAGGTACACTTGCACACAGTTTTTGAAGGAACTCGGCTGGTAGGTTGTTCCAAACATCTTGGAGAACTAACCACAGATCTATAATCCTATAATCCTACAAAATAATATAATGACTACAAAATAATATAATGACAATAATCCTACAAAATGCCTGACAAGTTCACTGTGCATTTTTCTTTTGTTCGCTCACTTTGAATTTTGTAAATTGATAAAAATAAACAATCATTATTTATATTTCTGAAAGCATTCTTTGTTTACTTTTGCACAGTACTGTATATATAATTGTGTATCATACATACAACAGTGAAAGCTAATTCCATACTTACGAATAACTGAGCCTAAAGGTAGCATGTACAGTGAAAACAGCAAGGGACCTAAAACTGATCCTTGTAGTACCCCATATTTCACCTTGGTGTGTTCTGAGGAATCACTATTTATATTCACATACTGATAGCGGTCTGAAAGGTAGGATCTGAACCAAGAGAGGGCCACTCCCCTGATACCAACAACATGTTGAAGTCTATCCAGAAGAATGGTATGATCTACAGTATCAAACGCAGCACTAAGATCAAGCACCACTAGGAGTGAGGCACAGCCCTGATCAGGAGATAAGAGATCATTCACTACCTTTAGCAGTGCAGTCTCTGTGCTATGGTTGCCTCTAAACCCAGCTGAAATCTTTCATAAATCTGGTTTTCCTGCAAAAATTAGGTTATTTGACTGGCAACAACTTTTCTATTATTTTGGAAATAAATGGGAGATTAGATATTGGTCTATAGTTTAATCAATAGGGATCTAAGTTGGGCTTCTTTAGCAAGGGTTTAATCACTGCTAATTTAAGAGATTTGGGTAAATTATCAATGCTAATAGAGGAGTTAACTATTGCTAGTAGAGGTTTAATCACTACTGGAATCATCTCTTTGACCTTGTTGGAACAGGGTCTAATATACAGGTAGATGAATTTGAGGAAAGGATTAAGGACGTTAGATCTGACTGGTCAACCAAAGTAAATGATTCAAATAAGATGACTGCAGTATTAGTACTGGCTAGCTGCTGTAGTTACTTGAGTTTTCAGAATATTCTGTCTAATTGAACAATTTTTTTGGTCAGACAAGTTCATAAATCCGTTACTAGAAAATAATGTTGGTACAGTTTGAGCAGTAGTCTGGCTATTAGTCAGCTTTGACACTATGTTAAATAGAAATCTAGGACTGTTTCTGTTATTTTCAATTAGCAATGAGAGATATTCTGACTTAGCAGCTCTAAGAGCCTTTTGATAGCTTTCCAAGCTAATTCTAACACCTAATTCTAAATCTAGTTCTTCGCCACTTACAGTACGTTCTAGTTTCCACGTCTCTTGTTTTAAGCTAGGTAGGTGGTGACTGTGAACCTGTAGCTGATAGGCTACCTGGTGATTGTGCTAACATCTGGAGGTGCATCTCTACTTCTGTAATCTTCTCTGTCAGAGCTTCTACCATTTTACACCTTTTACAGATAAAGTTATCACTATTTAAACTATCACTGCTGATGGAGGAACTAAGGCTAAACATTCTGCACTCACTACAAAAAACATCACTGTTAGGCATCTTATTTACAACCAGATATCACTTACGTTGTTATGTGTTGAGAAGATTCGCTGAAAGGTTGTCGTCGGTTTTTGCATCTCAGTCTACGCCGCAGTTGGAGTTAAATATGTTTTAGGCTTTAACCGCTGATTCTATGCCTTAAATCGCTTAGTGTGAGGAAAATATGAAAAGAAAAATTAACATTGAGACCCTGCGCGTTTGGGCAGAGGAAGCCCTATAAGTTTTGGCAATTCCTCGCGAAGACTTTTTAAAGTGATGCAGCAGTGTCTAATAAGTCGCTAGTCACTTTGATTTAGAAGTTTTAGTAAAAAAATTGGCAAAAAGGGTCATGTTACTTCCTGCATACAAATAACTGCTGAAACGCACAAGACCTGCCAGTAAAATCGGAGTCTGGCCAAGTGAAGTTGTGTCCACACTTCAGGACTGTTTTATTTGCATAGACTGGAGCATTTCCAGACAGGCTGCTACTAACAATGCGTGCATGAATGTGTATGAGTATGAATCTGTGCCCTGCTACATCAGCAAGTGTATAGAGGATGTTACTGTCTCCAAGACCATCAACACGAGATTCAAGGAAAAGCCCCAGTTCACAGCAAAGATGCATGCACAGCTAACAGAGAGAGAGAGAGAGAGATGCTTTCTGGTCAGGGAATAAAGCTGCTTTCAGAACAACCAGAGGCAACCTCTCTCGCGCCATCCGACAAGACAGCGATATCATGAACAAAAGATCCAGAGCCACTCAACAACACAAAAGTCTCTCGCAGTTTATGGCAGGGCATTCAGTGTTTCATCCAGTACAAGCCTGCACCAAGCAGCAGTGACAGGGATGCCACACTCCCAGAGGACCTGAACATCATCATTTCCCAAAAAACTGTGTGTGAAACTAAGCAAGTTCAGGACTGAGCACCTCTTTCTGCAATGGGATACTGCATTTCCTATCAGATAGGCCTAATTCATTCATATTGGAGACAACATTTCCAGCACGATCAGATACAAAGCACAGGAGCTCTTCAGGGTTGTGTTCTCAGTCTGCTGCTGTTCACACTGCTGACTCATGACTGCACTGCCATGCACATATCATCAAGTTCACTGACGACACGACTATGGTGGGGCTCATCAGCCACAACAACAAGAGATGAGGGTCTGCAGCTGGCAGTCTGGTGCAGTAAGAACAACCTGTCGCTGAATGTTGGCAAAACCAAAAAAAAAATCGTTGACTTCAGGAAAACCCTTCCCACCCACACACCACTCAGCATCCATGCCTCCATGGTAGAGACAGTAAAGAACACCAAGTTCCTGGGAGTTCACATCTTAGATGAGCTCAACTGGATCACCAACACCACCTCCATTACCAAAAAGGCCCAACTGCGTCTCAACTTTAAGCGAGCCAACCTCCCTCCTCCCATCCTCACTGTGTCCTACAGGGGTACCATAGAGAGCATCCTGACCAGCTGCATCTCCGTGTGGTTTGGCAACACCAGAGCAGCAGACCAAAAACAGTTGCAACAGATTGATAAAGCAACTGGGAACATCATCAGAGCATCTCTTCCCCACTGTAGTAGATCTTCCACAAATGCTGCATCACGAAGGCTTCTTGCATCATGCTTGACCCCTTACACCCCTCACACTGATAATTTACACTCCTCCCATCCAGCAGATGTTATCACAATATTGGGGCATGATCCACTGGACATTTCCCCTATAGCTTTTCCCCACAAGCCATCAGACTCTTGAACACACTGCCTGCCCTTCCACTGTTAGTAGGTACAAGTTCTAGAAGTTTCCTTGCATATCTTACTAATCTCAATCCACTTCAGCATAGTTAGGATCTAATGGAACTAGTGGGCATAATCAGTCAGTTAGTTATCAGCAGACATAAAATAATCATAAAACATCTAAACATCATAAAACGTCATGACATGTTTGTGTGTGTTTCTTACTTCCCTTGATGAAGATGTTGCAGTAGGAGCTCCAAAAGAAGATGACTACAGGGGAGCAGTGTACATTTACCATGGGGATACTAAGGGGATAGTCAACAAATACTCAATGGTAACTAACATAACTCTGCAAATTTGAAAAAATAGTCAGTTACTTTACTACTGCAACTATTACCAATAATAATAATAATAATAATAACAGAAAATGTGTTTACAAGTGTTTATTGTTTGAACAATGTGTTTAAACAAGTCAGTAACATTTCTAATAGTTTAAATTCATTACATTTATTCATTAACACACGTTCATTAATATTTTAAATATTTTATGGTTGCGTTTTGTATATCCAATGATGTAAGATTATTGTATTCTTGGTTGAAATTAACATTTTACCTGGTTGTTCCACCTGACAAAAATATGTGTCATGTCATTGACGCATAACTTTATATATTTTACTACATTACTTTTTCTATTTAAGGCCTTAAATGTCTTGCTATTTATAGCTATGCATTTTCTTTTCCACAGAGAGTCTCTGGGCAAAGTGTCAATCCAACCCTAAAAATGTTTGGCCAGTCAATATCTGGCAAAGTGGATATGGATGGCAATGGATATCCAGGTTTGTCTAAACTATTAGCCTTAAAATGAATTATAGATGAATTAATAGTGTCCAGAAAGTACCACAATAGGTAGCAGTAGTGTTGCATTGTATTCCATCAAATCTTTTCTATTTTTTATTTTATCAGGATGAATTTAATGCAATTCCTACATTAAGTATGAATTAAATTAAAACCAACGTTTACTGGCCAAGTATGCTTTGTATGTTTATGTTTTGAATTAGACATCCCAGTCCCAATGTTATTGACAGTACAAAAAGAGAAAAACATATTTACATGTATTACCAATTTTTTTCTTGATAGAAATAATGTATAAAGTGTCCTTGAGTTTTATGCCAGCATGGCAGGCGAAGGAAGAATAAGAGTCTTGGGTTTTTTGGCTTAAACAAAAGATGTTTATTTAAGGATAAGAGGCAAAAGAACAATAATAACACAAATTAACAGAAAACACTAGAAACACAAACTTATTACTCAAGTGCACAGACACATACAAACAGTGGTGAAAAACACGTAGCAGAAAAAATGACCCATGAAACATGAATTTCAGTAGTTTAAACAATTATTTGCAACATTAATTCATATAGTCACAAGAAAACTGAAGCAATTTAATAATACAAATTAAATTTCAAGTGGTCTTTTAAATGAACACTTCCCAAGTTACATGCAGGCTGCATGATGTGGTATTTTGAACCTGGAATAAAAATCCAAGCTCTGGAAAAATCCAGGTTATTCAGATAATCTGGTCTCATGTTCTTTCTCTAATATGTTATGCATAATTAGCAAAATGCAGTTCAGATGATGTGTGGAAATCGGTGAATCTGTTCTGAATAGCAGCATCATTGCAGATGTGCCCATTTGACAACAGGCTCTGTAATTACAAACAAACATGATATTAGAGACATTATTTAATTTGCTTCTACATTGTGTAAACACAAAACTTCTTCTTCAGAAATAGATAAAGTTTCACTCATTTATAAATTGAGTAAATACTTCCAAATTGCTGTTCTTCAGTACCCTTAAAATAAACATTTACTCTCACATGACTGTTAATACACTGAAATCAATTGTGAACTGAAATTCAAATACTCAAACCTGGTTATGATTATTATGGGTCAGCTAACAATTAAAATATTGTTTGTTTAATGAGCAACATCCTACAGGTAAGTTTACATAGTCATTATTGTACTAACATAATGGCCCGTTGGCAAAAGCACATAACAGTCACTCATGGTAAATAAAAAATTTTCACAGTACAGTGCGCCCCGCCTGTAACAGTAGGGTTAGTGATTTTGTTTCCACACAGACAGTAAGAGCTTTAGAATTTTGCTATGTAAATTCAAACAGTTCCTAAATATTTGGAATAATGAGCTTTGGTTTATTTTCAGATATGACAGTTGGTGCATTTATGTCAGACACGGTGGTGTTGCTCAGGTGAGTAAAGTATTGGCAATCCAGAATGCACTAATTGCAAATTATGTAGTGTTTGATAATCTTATATCTTTGTACCATTTCTGCATGATCCAGGTCCAGGCCTGTAATAACAGTGGATGTCTCAATCTTCCTGCCAGCTTCCATAAATATCTCAGTTCCTCTGTGTCATGAGGGCCCACAGCACCATAACTGCTTTACTGTTACAGTTTGTATGCAGTTCCATGGAAAACATGTCCCTGGAGAGATTGGTGAGAAAAGTTTTCTTTAGTTAAAATTTTAAAAATTGATTTTAGTCGTTTTTTCCTCCAGGATACATTTCATAACCGAACATTTTTCAGTGTGACTTCCTTCATATAAGTTTGAATCCAGTAATGTCTAAATATTCATCGTTATTATTAATGAACTAACAGCCACATTTGACTGCTCTGAGGTAGCTTATCCCTTCAATCTATAGGTGTGGCCAGTTCTCACTCAGTAAGCACTTCCTTTTGGTGGATACAGAATACACAAATTGAGGGGTTATTCACATCCTAGGTGAGGAAACAGGCATTGCTGGTTTTGGGTGATAAAACAATAAACGTTCCACTGTTTTGCAGTTTGGCACTGAACCTGGAACATTTTTCATCACGTCTTGTTCAGTGAAATCCTTTGTATGTGTTTGAGAGAGGTCACACTCTTTTAGGTGGATCGTGCCCATTACTCTCACGTGTTTTTTTATGTTTTATCTAACTACCTAGGAAATTAAACATGACCTCACTGCCTCTACTCTTAAAATATTCTGTTTTGCCATGTTGGTAACTTAGCATCTTGTATAGAAGTTTAGCATGTTTAGTATTTTTTCATGCATTATGCATGAATTCTTGTACAATATATACAATACCTAACACATACTGTAGGCATATATTCACTCTGTATGACAATGTTTTTATTTACACCTCTATTGCAGAAATGCTATACAATTTAACTGCTGATGCAGATAAGAGATATATAGGCCTTCCTTACCGGGTCTATTTTATACTCAGTGGAGAACAGACTGGTATCTTGAGTCAGTTGTTCAGCCTTAATGTCAAGCAGCAAGTGTGTCATCATCACACAGCTTATGTACGGGTAAGTCTATTTGTTTTTTCATGCCATGTCTCCCAGTGATGAATGCTAAATGAATGATGAGAGTAATTCACAACCTACCAAATACATATTACATCTGCCTTATACATTTGAGAATACCTGGCATTATTGTTTTGTCATTTTTAGCATCTCTAAATAGAGACTGGTAAGGAATATTGCATCGCTGTATATACTATGTAAAACACTTTGTGATAATGTCTGTTGTAAAAAGCAGTATCCAAATAAACTGAATTGAATAGAACTGAATTATACTGGATTTGATAAACACAAACAAGAGTATCCATCTACACTGATGCTTCTCCCCAAGATGCGGTGCTGTCACGCGCTGTGTGCAATGCTGAAATTCAGATCCACTCAACACTATTTGTTCACATCAAAGAAGTGTCTAGGCAGTTGGAATTTAATCAACATCCTTCTCTTCATAATAATAATAATAATAATAGTAATAATAATAACGCCTTGTAAGTTCCCGGAATAGGCTCCGGCCCCCTCCGACCCCGATTGGGATTCAGTTGTTTGGAAAATGAATGAATGAATGAATGAATGAATGAATAATAATAATAATAATAATAATAAATAATAATAATAATAATAATAATAATAACTAGATAAAAAAAGGATTAGGTCAGGACAAACTTTAGAAGTTGACGAAAGCGACCAGAAGGTTTAAAAAGTTGAAAGTTTGAATGTTATACAGACAGACAGATGAACCATGAATGAATAGATAGATAGATGGAATGGATAGATAGATAGATAGATAGATAGATAGATAGATAGATAGATAGATAGATAGAGATGTTGTTAGCATGTTACTATCATGATTAACATGTTGCTAGCATGTTTAGCATGTTACTAGAATGTTTCTGGCATGATTAGCAAGTTGTTATCAAGTTGCTAGCATGTTGCTAGCATGATTGGCAAGTTGTTAGCAAGTTGCTAGCATGTTTCTAGCATTATTAGCAAAGTTGCTAGCATGTTACTAGTATGATTTAATAAGTTGCTAGCTTGATTGGAAAGTTGCTAGCATGTTTCTAGCATTATTAGCAGTTGCTAGCATCCCATCCATCCATCCATTTGCTACAGCTGTTCTGGGTCGGAGTGGCGGGGCAACAACCTAAGCAGAAGCAGACCCTCTCACCCGCCACCGTCCAGCTCTTCTGCAGAACCCAGCGTTCCCAGGCCAGCCGAGATATAATCTCTCCAGCGTGTCCTGGGTCTTCCCAGGGCCTCCTCCCAGTGGGGAGTCGGAGTGCAGTGTGAGTTGGCGGTGGCTGGGCGGGGCCTTGGCCGGTCCGATCTCGGCTACAGAAGAAGTTGCTAGCATATTACTAGCCTGAACAGCAAGTTACTAGCATCTTGCTAGCATGTTTCTAGCATGATTAGCAAGTTACTATCATCTTGCTAGCAAGTTTCTAGCATGATTAGCAAGTTGCTAACATGTTTTAGCACAATTGGCAAATTTAGCATGTTTCTTATGATTACCAGGTTGCTGGCATGTTACTAGCATGATTAGCAAGTTATTAGCATCTTGTTAGCATGTTTCTAGCATGATTAGCAAGTTGTTAACATGTTTTTAGCATAATTAGCAGGTTGCTAGCATGTTTCTAGCATTATTACCAGGTTGCTAGTGCATTTCTAGCATGATTAGCTAGTTTCTAGCATGTTTCTAGCATGATTAGCAAAGTTGCTAGCATGTTATTAGCATGATTAGCAAGTTACTAGCATCTTGTTAGCATGTTTCTAGCATGATTACCAAGTTGCTAGCATGATTACCAATTTAGTAGCATGTTTCTAGCATGATTAGCAAGTTACTAGCATTCTGGTTGCTAGGCATAGTAGATAGATAGATAGATAGATAGATAGATAGATAGATAGATAGATAGATAGTAATGGTTAGATGATAGATAGATAGATAGATAGATAGATAGATAGATAGATAGATAGTAATGGTTAGAAGATAGATAGATAGATAGATAGATAGATAGATAGATAGATAGATAGATAGATAGTAATTGTTAGATAGATAGATAGATAGATAGATAGATAGATAGATAGATAGATAGATAGTAATTGTTAGATAGATAGTAATTGATAGATAGATAGATAGATAGATAGATAGATAGATAGATAGATAGATAGATAGATAGATAGATAGTAATGGTTAGAAGATAGATAGATAGATAGATAGATAGATAGATAGATAGATAGATAGATAGATAGTAATGGTTAGATAGATAGATAGATAAAACTAGAGAGGTACATTTTCTGAAGAAAATGTGAGTGGTGCTTGCCGTGGCAAAACTTGGGCCTCAATATTACAATGTTTCCTTCAGTTCTCTGTGAAAAACAACATTTAAAGTGCTGGTATAGCAGTGATAAGAAAGTAAGACAATATTGCTTCTATTCATATTGGTAATCATGTTAAGAGCAAAATGCTAATATAGTCAGCATAATGCTAGCAACATGCTAATATAGTTAGCATAATGCTAGCAACATGCTAATCAGCTAAACGTCATGCTAGCAACATGCTACACATGTTATTAGCAGAATGCTAATATAGTTAGCATAATGCTAACAAAATGCTAATATCGTTAGCATCATGCTAGCCATGCTAGCCACGTGCTAATATTATTAGCATAATGCTAGCAACATGCTAATTATGTTAGCATCATGCTAACAGCATGCTAATGAGTTTGCAGAGGGGCGTGGCCTATGAGCATCATGATAAATGCGAAAGACTGATTGGTTGCCTGAGTGTTCCCCCTGTGGGGGCAATATCCCCCCCACCTCTTTACAAGAGTCATACCACCCCATTCCCGAATGAGCCGCACAATTTGTCACCTCTTTCATGGGTCTACGACAAAGGGTACAGGAATAGTTCTGCGCCAAAATCCACATTATAAGTCAATGGGGCAACTTTGGGCGCCTTTTCCGCCCCAGGGGCAAAACTTCTACCCTCTTGCGGGGTATGTTCTGACACAGCTTGCAAGCCTCTTCAAATGTGGTGAATTTGAGATTTCTACCAAATTCTCACTCTGCGCTTCAATCCGTCAAATTTGCTCTCAATATTAAGTCTATGGGATTTTTCCCCCATTCTATGTCAATGGGGCAAATTTGGGGGCCTCTTGTGCCCCGGGGGTAAAACCTATACGCAAGCCCCACTAATAATAATAATAAGGGAATTCAATGTTATGGGTCTTATTCTTATATCTAATCTATTAAACGTGTTTACTGTAATATTTTCAGGAATAAATAAACAATTATTTTATAAAATGAATGAATGGATGTGCATTTTAAATCTCACCAATGCAATGTTTCGCTAAATTTTGCTTATCTTTCCAAGACACTATCATCATCATTGCAAAAGAGTGCTGTACTGAACACACCTCTGAACATGATATGTATTTGGTGAGGAAGGGCACACAGGTTTTGGACACTCAGTTAGACTAACATTGATTTAGTCACATGAAACCCATCCTTATATTTTGAACTAATCTACCATATAAAACATTAATTCAAAGTGTGTGGATTTATTCTGTGGATATTGGCAACAGGCAGTATTGGGAGATTTAAAGATAAGCTTGCTTCAATAAATTAAAAATTTATTGATGACTTTAAGACACAATATTAGAACTAAAGTGTGAACATATAAACTAAATTGTGTGAGTGGTTGCTCACACATTAGTGTATATTAGGGGTGTGACAAGATCTTGTGTCACGAGATCTCGTGATATTAAAATGTGATGATATTTCTTGTCAAGGTGAATAGCTGTCTCATGAAGTAGTATGCCACTATTTTGGGGCCAAAATTCCAAGCATGCAGTGGAATTTTCATGAGCAAAATCTTGCATCTGTACGTGCTCAACTATGACTGCACACGAGCAGTTTCACAAGTTCTAACACCCAGACATGCACTATAAATGGACATGTAAACAGGCTGACTATCAGCTGAAACTGAAGTGTTACAGGTGAGTGAAGGTGATGCTAGATAGAATGGTTGAGCATTCTTGGAGGCTGGAGATCTTCCGCAGAGTTGAAGTTCTTTCTTCTTTTTGTTTTCTTATTAATGATATCAAGATGAAATTTTAACAAAACGTTCTTTACATTATGTAAAATGACTTTATGTATAATACAGAGAATCACTAAAAAATAACTTAAGCCTAGATATCACAGGCAGAGTCACATGTTATTGTGTCTCCACAGAAAGATGTAAAGGACGTGTTTTCTGCTATTACTTTTGAGATGGCATACAGCCTGGAAAGACATGTGTTTCACGCGCATTATGATCACGAAAATGTCCCTCTCACACCTGTTCTGCGCTGGAAAAATGGAAAGAAGTTTGCAGCAAGAAATGAGGTTTGGTCATTGCACCAATTTCTGTAAAATGCAGAAATTATTGGTTTCGCACATTTAGAACTTATCTGTAAATTTGAAATCACATAAAGTGTTATATATTCAGTTTTGCTCTGACACAATAACTGCCTCATTATCCACATTCCACACATCTGCTTTAGCACTGCTACTAAAACCATACCTTTTTGATTAAAGTGCACCACACCATGGCCACTGGTGGTTTACCAAACACATTGCCCTTGTTTTACCCTGAGATTGCTGATTCATTTGCCATCTGACATCACTGAACCTCTGCAGGAACCCACTGCATGAGTCCTCAGGATTTTATTGTCTTAAACATGGCTAGGTTACATTTTCTTTCATTTATCATACAATTCCTAGGGTTAAAAGTTCATATGAAGTATTACGACACAAGCTGATGTTGAATAGAATTATAGAATTGGTGTATGTATCAGGTAGTCATGTATCAGCTTAAAATAGGTTATTTCATGCCAGAACATATTCAAACTTAATGAATACAATAGAAGTCACCCTTACTGACTGAATCAGTTTAATATATGACTAATTTATTACATTATAATTTACACCATTATAGCTAAAAAGAATTATTGTATTTCATATTAACTTTTATAGGATGCGTGGTGGCAAGGTGGTTAGTGCCGTTGCCTCACAGCAAGATGGTCCGAGGCGTGATCCCTGGCTCAGTCGTGGGGTCTTTCTGAATGGGGTTTGTGTACTCTCCCTGTGTTCGCGTGGGTTGTCTCTGGATGCAACAGTTTCCTCCCACAGTCCAAAAGAATGCATTTCAGGCTGATTGGTGGCCCTAAATGGACCCTACTGCTGTGAATGTGAGTGTGTTTGAGTGAGTGTGTGTGCCCTGCGGTGGTAGCAACTTACATTGTTGAAATCATGCAGTTGAGATGCAAGCGTTTCTCAAAACCGTAGTTCGAACTACGGAAATAACTACGTTGATAACTTATAGTCCAACACATTGTTAAACGAAAACCAATGTTGGAGGAAACATTTAATACATTGTGTAGTGTACTGCAGCTCCTGAGGTTGGAAGCTTACTTCTTGGCTTTTACATTATCAATGGCAGAAGACGCAGCTGAAGTCATAATGGCCCTCATTTATCAAACGTGCGTACGACAGAAAATGGGTGTACAGTCATTTCAACGCCAATTTCACACTTTATTGTCAGTGTGGTCTCGAGGAAATCAAGCTGTGTCAGAGAATTAATTACATCATAGTTGGCCTTAAATTATGTTAAGCATTTATGTTTCAGGTCATGTTTATTGTGGGTTATATATGATTAATGAACTTTCTTTATCGACTTATCTAACTGTAAGATTACAGACTGCAGCAATTATAAATGATCCATGCGCAAAGTTACATTATTGCAGACATGCCTATGGCTACCATTATTTTTCAGATTTTATGTCATTATACGTATTTGCTCAGCAAAATATTACGATCTGGGAATTTCTGGTGTGATCGGTGCGATAGATTGTACGCATGCATGCCTGAAGCCGCCATCAATGGATGATTATGCGTACATTAATTGCAAAAACTGAGACAGGACCTCATCCAGCAGTTCTAAAATGTGATTGCTAAATACTTATGTTTGGCATACAAGACAGAACATTTATAGACACTTTATTCTTGTTTATTTTTTCATGGTTTCATTTATGTCTTGTTTCATTAATTGAAATGAGAGAGCAGGTAAAAGACAGATCTCCGATTGTCTCTGCAGGACTTCAGTCAGGACCCATTCTTTATTGTGCTTGTACAATGACATTGAAGGCCATGCTATTAGTGCAATAGTAATAAAAGAAAATATAACTGCAAGCAGTGATTACGGGGGCCATGCAGTTTGCAGCTTTATCAGTTTTTTATGAATTGAAGTACATATATGTTGAGATTTGTTATCTTTCATCTTTTTTTCTACGTATTTACGGTTCAAAACTTATTAGGCTAACTTTAAAATAGTTTATTATGGGGCCAATAAGTGGGATATCGACTTTGAAGTGAAGCTTTGCAGCCATATAAAGAAATACCTGAAAATGGGCTTAATAATTACTATAAGAGTGTCTAAAAACTGTAAATTATAGTAAAGTTTCCTTATTCAAACATATGTCTTGCTGAATTTGTTTCAAAGTATTGATTTGCATAATATAGCCATATGAATAGGTAAATGAAGAATTTGCTCAATAACTATTAAAGAAGAATATGCTGAGATTTAAATAATACGATTTCATATTATGAAAATTAGCGGTAGCTCACTCAGAGCTAGATTTCTATGATATTCAGTGTGTGGCATTGCATTACTGTACGAAGCCGAGCACATTTATTTAAAAATATACAGCCAAATGAAAACCTAAATTAAAAATATACTCGATAATAATTAAAGAACGTCTTGGGATTCAAATAATACCAGTTACATGCAGATTGGATAAAAATCCAGGATCTAGTTGACTAGTTATGCCGATTAAAGAAAAATCCAATATGGGAAAAATAGATAAGAGGGTTTATTAAGATTTGTCTTGACCTAGGAAATAAGATGGTATAAGATTTTTAAGAATCGGCACTACGATTCAAAAGTTATTACGGAAAACGCATAATAGCTTATTAGCGCCACCAAGTGGTAGAGTGGTGCAATTATTTTTTTTGCCTGAATAGTACGTGAGGTTTAAACTGTTGAAATATGGGCAGAGGACCTACCTGCCAAATTTCAAAGCTGTTGCCCACCCAGAGCCAAATTTCTATGACACTCGCTGTATGGGTTTGCAGTCCTACGCCAAGCCGAGCGCATTTATTTGCATATTACATAAAAATGAAGACCTAAATTAAAAATGTGCTCAATAATAATTAAAGAAGAGTGTCTTGGGATTCAAATGATACCAGTTGCATGCAGATTGGATAAAAATCCAGGGACTAGTTCGCAAGAGATGGTTTTGCATATTATGCAAATTAGTGAAAAATCCAATATGGCGGAAATAGATGCGAGGGTAGATGAAGATTTGTAATGACCCAAGGATTAAGAAGATATAAAATTTTTGAGAATTGGAGCTATGGCTCAAAAGTTATTAGGCAAAATGCAAAATAGCTTATTATATGGCCACCAACTGGCAGAGTGGTGCAATTTTTTTTTTGCCTGAGTAGAGGGTGGTGTCCCGAACCTACCTGCCAAATTTCAAAGCTGTAGCCTACCAAGAGCCGGATTTCTATGACACTCTGTGTGTGGTGTTGCAGTCCTATGCCAAGCCCACCACATTTACTTGCATATTACAGCCAAATCAAGAGGTAAATTAAAAATGTGCTCAATAATAATTAAAGAAGAGTGTCTTGGGATTCAAATGATACCAGTTGCATGCAGATTGGATAAAAATCCAGGGACTAGTTCGCAAGAGATGGTTTTGCATATTATGCAAATTAGTGAAAAATCCAATATGGCGGAAATAGATGCGAGGGTAGATGAAGATTTGTAATGACCCAAGGATTAAGAAGATATAAATTTTTTGAGAATTGGAGCTATGGTTCAAAAGTTATTAGGCAAAATGCAAAATAGCTTATTATATAGCCACCAACTGGCAGAGTGGTGCAATTTTTTTTTTGCCTGAGTAGAGGGTGGTGTCCCGAACCTACCTGCCAAATTTCAAAGCTGTAGCCTACCAAGAGCCGGATTTCTATGACACTCTGTGTGTGGTGTTGCAGTCCTATGCCAAGCCCACCACATTTACTTGCATATTACAGCCAAATAAAGACCTAAATTAAACATTTGCTCGATAATAATTAAAGAAGAGTGTCTAGGGATTCAAATGATACCAGTTGCATGCAGATTGGACAAAAATCCAGGGACTAGTATGCAAATTAGCGAAAAATCAAATATGGCAGAAATAGATGCGAGGGTTTAAAAGATTTGTCTTGACCCAAGGAATAAATGGCATAACATTTTTGAGAATCGGAGCTACAGTTCAAAAGTTATTAGGCAAAATGCAATTTTTTTTGGAAAAACGCAAAATAGCTTATGTTGGTGCAGGTTTTTTTGCCTGAGTAGTGGGTGGGGTACCGGACCTACCTACCAAATTTCAAAGCTGTAGGTCTTACAGTTTTTTCTCCACAACGCGTTTTAAGGCAGGAAAAAAAAAAAAAACAACACGATTCCAGTAGGGTTCCAGCAGTGTTCCACTGCATGGCCCCCTAATAATAAAATCAGCACAATTCCAATAGGGTTCCAGCAGTGTTCCACTGCATGGCTCCCTAAAAAAAATCAGCATGATTCCAATAGGAGTGCGCCCCCTAATAATAATAATAGTAAAACGAATGAAAACAATAAGGTTCTAGCACATCATGCTTGGACCCCTAATCATGGAATACAATCATATGTTTGTGCATTAAATGTATGCAAGATCAGTACCAGTTTAATGTGAGTATACTGTACAGTCAATCTAAAAATAATCAACAGTATTAATGAGGTAGTTTTATGTAGCATGAATGAGATTGTTCATGTAGCAGCGAGTGCATCCCAGAACAGTGATGTGTAAAGTACATTGGTGCAGTAGAGTCAATTCTAAATCTGTGCATGTGTGGGGGTGTTGGAGAGCAGGCAGTGTGTTTAGAGTCTGTTGTGCAGTCTGGTGGAATGGACCCCAATGCTGGTATAGTGTCTGCTGGGTGGGAGCAGTGTGAAGAGTTCATGTGGGTGGGTGTGTGTGTGGGGGGGTGATGCAGTGGTTGTGGAAGATCTCCACAACCAGGTAAGAGACACTCCAAAAATGTTGCTGCTGCAGATTTGATCTTTCCTCTGCACTGGTGCTGCTGAACCAGATGGAGATGCAGCTGGTCAGAATACTCTTTATGGTGCCCCTGTAGAAGATGGTGAAGATGGGAGGAGAGAGGTTGGCCCACTTCAGGCATGTGAGGAAGTTAAGATGCTACTGAGTCTGAGTCAGGTGCCCCCAATTGCTCTCTGTCCCACAGACAAAGCAGGGGTTGATGCCCAAGCACACACTCAAAAGGTGTACGGCTTATGGCCAAATGATGTAGGTAGTTCTGGGCATACTCTGCCCACCAGAGGAGGTCTGCCCAGTCATGCTGCCAGCTATGGCAGTACGCCCTGAGGAACCTGCCAAGCTCTTGGATGGCTTGCTCTGCCTGGCCATTGGACTGGGGGTGGTCAGGCAAACTGAGGTCCCCAGGTGCGTCATGAACACTTTCCAAACCTGTGAAATGACCTGGGGACCCCGGTCAGACAGGATCTTGTCAGGGTAGCCATAGTACCGGAACACGTACTGGAACAGGGCCTCCGCCACCTGGAGAGCAGAGGAGAGAGAACAGAAAGGAACAAAATGGCACCCCTTCAAGAATCAGTCCACCACCACCAATACTACACCGTAGCCCTTAGATACCAGCAGGTCCATGACAAAGTCCACAGCAATGTGTGACCACGGCCAATCAGGTATTGGCAGGGACATTTATTTTCTGGCAGGTAAGAGATGTGAGCTTTTAGAGACTGCACAGATGGAACATGACTGCTGAGCGAACCTCCTTCTTTAACGATGGCCACCAGTATTTTTTCAAGCTTAGCTCTTGGGTACATGTGATTCTGGGGTGCCCAGTAGCCAGGTTTGTGTGAGCCCACTCTGTCACCCTCTGCCTGAGCTGTTCTGGCATGTAGACCAGATGAAGTGGACACCCAGGAGGGCCCAGGGTGCCCCAGGTCTCTCTGGTTATCTCCTCATCGAGGTTCCACACAATGGGACCAGTACAGAAGGTGATAGAATAGGCCTTGGCTCTTTGGAGGTCTTGCGTGAGTCAAATTGTCTAGACAGGGCGTCTGCTTTAGTATTGTCCTCACCTGGGTGAAATGAAATAGTGAAATTGAACCTCGAGAAGAATAAAGTCCACTGAGCTTGGCGAGTGTTCAAACTGTTCACTTGCCAGTTATATTCTAGGTTTCAGTGGTTGGTGAGCACTACAAATGGGTACTGAGCTCCTTCCTCCTGGTGGCACCATTCTTCCAGGTTGGCCTTAACAGCGAGCAGCTTGCAATTACAATATCATAATTTTGCTCTGCTTTTATCAGCTTCTGCAAGAAAAAGGTGCAGGGGTGCAAATGACCTGAATGTTGTTGAGAAAGGACTGCTCCCAAACCCACCTCCGAGGCATCCACTTCCACTGTGAATGGTTTTTCTGGATCAGGCATTTTTTTTTTAAAAAAGGTGCAGTTTTTAATTTGCTTTTCAGGGATTGAAATGCTTGCTGGGCATCCGGGGTAAATTGCAACCATTTAGGTTTGTCTCAGATGAGGGATGTCATAGGAGCGGCCACTATGCTATAATTTTTGATGAATCTGTGATAATAATTAGTGAACCGCAAAAATCTCTGCAACTCTCACCGATTTAGGCTCTGGCCACTCAGAAACTGCGTGCACCTTAGCTTCCTCCATAGAAACCCCTTTTGCGCTGAGGTGGAGGCTGAGAAAGGAGACCTCACATTTCTCAGCTTTTGCATACAACTGGTGCTCGAGCAGGTGAATTAGCATGCTCTGGACATGACCAATGTGATCCGTAAGGTTTCTTGAAAAAATCCAAATGTCATCAATGTACATGAATACAAATCGATCAAGCATGTCCCAGAGGACATAATTTATAAAGCTCTGAAATACAGAGGGGGCATTAGCAAGCCCATACGGCATCATATCATATTGGTAATGCCCAGAAGCTGTGCTAAAGGTGGTCTTTCACTCATCTCCTGCTTGAATACGCACCAGGTTGTATGCACTCTGAAGGTCCAGATTGTTGGCCCCCGGAGCCGCTTGATGGTAGCAGGGATCAATGGAAATGGGTGGGTATACTTCACCATGAGGTCATTGAGCCTGCGGTAATCGAGACAGGGACAAAGTCTGCCATCCTTTTTCTTGACAAAGAAGAAGCTGGCAGAAGCAGCGGACTGCAATTTGCTAATATACCCCTGGCAGAGGGTCTCAGCCATGTAGTCCATCACCAGATTCTCCACCTTGGACAATGGATAAATACGTGACCAAGGATTTGTTTTACCCGGCAGGAGGTCAATAGCACAGTCCCATGGCTGGTGAGGAGGGAGCAAGGTTGCCTCATAGGCCAAAAAGACCTCCTCAAGGTCTCTGTGCTGGTGTGGAATGTTAGTGAGATCTAAAGGCTGAGGACTTTCTATAGTGGTGGAGTGCAGGGAGAGTGGTGCAGTGATACAGGTCTGTGTGCACAATGGGGACCAGGAGGTGATTCTGTTGTGTCATGGGGTTGATGATGGGGTTGTGTAAGCATAACCATGGGTTACCTAATATGAGCTGGTGGGAGTACTGAGGCAGGATGATGAAAGGTATATGTTCTGTACGTACAGGAGGAACATTCAACTTGACTGGTTCAGTAATAAAAGAGAGAGCTGTGTTACAAACTGGGTGGCCATCTAAGGCGTGCACCCTGACAGGAGTGGCCAAGGATGGACAGGGATAGACAAGGAGGACACAAGGGTTTGTGAGATAAAGTTCCCAGCCGATCCAGAATCTAAAAGGGCAGACAGACACAACAGAATCTGAAACAACTTCAACTGAAATAACAAACTGGTTCTCTAAATTAAACAATGCCACCTCTTTATTCCAGTCCCGGGAGTCTTTTAGGGGACACTTGTCCCTCCAATGACCTGTCTGGCCACAATACAGGCACGGTCCAGCCTGTCTACACCACCGATGCTCCTCCCTGGGCAGGTGAGCCACCCCTAGCTGCATGGGTTCCTGAGCACTTGGGCTTTGGGCAGCGGTACTGAAGACACTGGCTGGGGTTCTACCTGGTGGGTGGAAGCATGGCGGAGAACATAGAGGACACCTCTCCCGGAGATGGTTGTCCAGAGAGGTAGCTAGCCGAATGAGCTCGTCCAATGACAGTCCCATGTTCCGGCAGGCGAGCTCCCACTGTATCTCTAGACTCAGTCCTTTGCGGTAGAAGTCCTGAAGCGCCGCCTCGTTCCACCCACAATCTGCGGCAAGAATACAGAAATTGATGGAGTAATCAAAAATGGTTCCCGTACCTTGCCGCAGGTCCAACTGCCGACTGCTGCTGCTCTGCTCCTGCCCAGGATGGTTGAAGACCATCTTGAGGTGGTGTTTGAAGGAGGCGTAGGACTCCAGTGCTGAGCCTCCACCCCGCCAGACAGCCTAAGCCCAGTCCAGTGCTTGTCCCAATAGCCGCTGAATCACTGTAGAAATCTTCTGAATATCAGACAATTGACCCGGAAGTAGAGCTTGAACTAGTGGAGATGTGCACAACTTGCGAAAAACCTAACGTGAGCTAATAAACATGGATGGAAGACACTGAAACATGATCCCAAAAAAAAGACTCACCTCCCAGACTTAATACTCTGGGGACCATGAACGTGGCACGGCCGCTGAAGGGGGTATGGCCGTGACAGTTTCGGTGTGAAAAAACTGAGATTAGTAAAATAAAAGACAAAATAAGTTGTCACTATAGCTCTGTTTAAGAGTGAATATGTTAATATGACAGACAGGAAATGTACAGTATATATTACATTTGTAAAACTCATTTATTCATTCTTTTTCTATGGGTGCAAGACACGAACTATCCCTGAATGGATGCTAACTCACTGCAGGATACAAACACATGCACAAACATACTTACCTTTGGGCAATTTAGTATGGTCAATCAACCTAAATCACATGCCTTTGAACAGCAGATGGAAAGCAGATGGCCCAGAGAAAACTCATGCAAACATAGGGAGAGAATGCAAATCTTGCACAGAACACCTGCTGCCAGTCCAGGAATCAAACCCAGGACCTTTTGATGTGAAATGTCAGTGCTAACCACTTTGCCACCATGCTGCCCAGAAAATGTTGTTTCTTCCCAGTAATATGCAACATTTTACAGATTGATCAAATACATTCACTTAGTTATAAGTGAAACACCCAATGTGGATGTAAACAACCATGGATGAATAGTGTGTTAGAGTGAGAATGTGACCAGCAAGTTCAGTGGAATGCACCCGGGGTACAGTAGACTTCACAGTAAAACTTCCCTTTAAACATCACTTTACAACATCAAAACATATTTTGGCCCTATGCCAACATCCCCATTTAGAAGTTTGCTTATGACTGACTGAAATACATTGTTTGCACTTTGGTTACCCTTATTGCTGTCTATTTCAAAGACAGTGTATGCAGTTCTTTTAAGAGTATGTATACTGCTGTGCAAAAAATGAGGTAAACAGAGTTAATCACAGTTTATATACAGTCTTATGCAAAAGTTTGGGCACCCCTGATAAAAATAACTGTATTAATTCATAACTTGCTAAGCTTCAGAGGCAGCAACTTAATTTTAACATATTTGATAACTTATGGAAACAGCAACAATTCAGTACCAAAATATTTTTTATTGGGCCTACAGAAACAATGTAATGCTCATTCAAACAAAAATAGGTAGGTGCATAAATTTGGGCACTCCAAAGGAATAATCCCATTAATATTTCCTAGAGCCTCCTTTTGCTGAAATAACAGGCTGTAGACGTCTCCTATATCCACTCACAAGTCCCTGAATTCTGGCTGGTGGTATTTTGGACAATTCTTCCAAAATGCCTCCAGTTCAGTCAGGTTTGATGGCTTCCGGGCATGGACAGCCTGCTTCAACTCAGTCCATACATTTTCAGTGATGTTCAGGTCTGGGGACTGGGATGGCCATTCATATTGGGTGGAATCCATACGGCCCTCAACTTTAACAAGGTTTCCAATACCTGTGCTAGTCACACAGCCCCATAGCACGATGGACCCTCCACCAAATTTTACTATTGGCAACAAGTTCTTCTCCTGGAATGTTGTGTATTTTTTTCACCATGCATAGTGCCTCTGGTTATGACCAAATAACTCTATCTTAGTCTCATCTGTCCACAGTATTTTTTTTCCAGAATATTTCTGGCTTGGACAGATGCTCTTTTGCATACCTCATGCAGCTCTTCTTTTTGCGCATCACCCTTCCACTGAGCTGTTCCTGGTGCAAAGTGCGCTGGACTGTGGAGCGATGTACAATGACACCATCAGCAGCCAGATGTTGTTGTAGCTCTCTGGAGGTGGTCTGTGGTTTGTCTGTGACAATTCTAACCAGTCTTCGCCTGTACCTTTGAGATATTTTTCTTGACCTACGACATCTTTTCTTCACAAAGATTGTTCCTGTGGCCTTCCAGTTCCTAACTACATTTCTGACTGTTGAGACAGACAGTCCAAACCTTTGTGATAATCTTTTGTACCCTTCTCCTAATTCATAAAAATGCATTCTCTTAGTTTTTAAGTCAGTAGAGAGTTCTTCAAAGGTTCCCATGTTGCCACTCTCTAAGAGAGAACCAAGGACAAGTACCACTAGCAATTTATATATGTCAAAACATTTTTTAATTGGTTGCAGCTGTCTTTGTAGTTTAAGGCCTAATGAGCTAATCAAAGCAATTTAGTGTTGCAAATTATCAGTATTAAATGACTGCAGGTTTTCAAAGTAATGCAAGTGAGAGGGTGCCCAAACTTTTGCACATCCCATTTTTCAAACTTTATTTTACTTCATACAGCCCAATAATGCTACATTGAGAATTTTGGTCTGATAAACATCCCCTTGTTTATATATCTCTAGAAAAAAAAAACACATCTTGCTGTGATCTTCTTTTATGAAGACAGAGCTAATTATCATGCAACCTTGGAGGGGTGCCCAAACTTTTGCATAAGACTGCACTTGCTTTTTTTATTTGGACAAGTGCAACAGTGTAATCACCAGTTTCACCTGGATTTGTTAAACAAGAAAAGTAAGCATAAAACTTGCAATAAATTGTGTTTACCATATTTTTTAGTACTTTATCCCCTGGGCAGTAACTTTGTCATCTCTGCTATATACTGTACAGATATACAGAGAGACGAGACGACATCGCTCCAGTTTATAGAGTGCAACAAGAAATAAAGAACAAAGAACAGCTAGGGGACATGGAATAAACAATATATAAATAGAACACAAAATAAACATTTTAAGCTAGAAATGTAGTATTAAATATAAACTTTAAACTAGAAATAGAAGAAGAAAGAGAAATAAGTAGAGGCAGTGCAAAAATTGTGCAAATGTTATGGCAATGTTGTAGCAACAGTAATACGGTTCAGTTTGTAAATATAGTTACATGTATAATGTAACTATAATGTTATAATGTTATAATTGATAATGTTAAAATGGGGAACTGTAAGAAGGAGAAAGGGTTAAGTTACCTGTGAGGGTAGTGGAGGTTTATTCTCAAAATATCTGCATAGGCTCCATGATCGCTGACAAATAGATTCAGTAACACTTTATAATAACGTTCTGTTGTAAGGCATTTATAAGTGATTATTTAATGATGAACTAATTATTTACAAAACATTCATAAATGATTAATAAGTGATATGCTAACAGTTTGTGTATGTTTTGTTAATACATTTACAAGTCATTTACAAGTGGTTAGTTAGTGATGACCTAATCATTTACAAAACATGACTGTGCATTCAAAAAGGAATAATAAATATGTTAATATTTTTGTGTACGTTTTATAGATTAAGTTATAAATCATTTACAAGTGATTAGATAATGATGAAATAATCATTTACAAATCATGACTGTATGTTCACAAATGATTATTAAGTAATATGCTAATGATTTACAAACATATCGTTATTTATCTTTAAAACAATTGCATATTACGAAATGATCAAACAAATCCTAAGTAAATTCTTATTTAGTTACTATTTAATATGCTATTAATCACTTATAAATCATTGAAATGTCAACATTGTATACACAATAAAGGTGTCAATTATGAAAAAATGATGATCAAACCATTAGTAAATGATCAGTATATAATATATGTATGCTTTGGTAAAGTTGTAAGCTGGTCTGTTAAAAAGCACAAATTATGCTAAAGCTCTTTTTTTCCTCTTTCTTTTAAGAATAATAAATTATTTGTTGTCAAGTGAATCAACGTGTAAATGACTTACAGTTAGGGGATTACAGTGGGTTGTGTTAAATCCTTTCTTTCATCAGCATAGTCTTGGAGAGTGTGGGATCTAGTGATAATGTGAACCAGTTTTAGGACCTTCCACAGCATTACAGCGTTAACATACTCCATGTGTCAGAGAAGACATCTGTCTGCTCGAATTGATAAGGTAAAATCGAGGCCATCTTTTCTATGTATTGACAGATCTCCAGAGCTATCATTCAGTTATGGCAATGGGCGTTTCGTTTTCCGACACACGCTGTAGCGGTAGACCAATCATAAAGGACTGCGCCATCTGACCAATCACAGCACGGGCTCACGGAAAGGAGGGGTTTAGACAGACTGATTCTTCCAACTGCTTAACACGAGTCGTTTACGAATCATTTAGAAATGGGGTAAAATTAAATCTATTTTTGGAGAAAACTAAAGTGTTTTTTGACCTTGCATACATGTAAACCTGTTTTAAGAGACTCATAAAACAATATTAGCAACCTTTAAAATGGCATAATAGGGGCACTTTAAATAGTAACTAAATAAGAATTCACTTAGGATTTGTTTGATCATTTCGTAATATGCTATTGTTTTAAAGAAGAATAACGACATGTTTGTAAATCATTAGCATATTACTTAATAATCATTTGTGAACATATAGTCATGATTTGTAAATGATTATTTCATCATTATCTAACCACTTGTAAATGATTTATACCTTAATCTACAAAACATACACAAAAATATTAACATATTTATTATTCCTTTTTGAATGCATAGTCATGTTTTGTAAATGATTAGGTCATCACTAACTAACCACTTGTAAATGACTTGTAAATGTATTAACAAAACATACACAAACTGTTAGCATATCACTTATTAATCATTTATGAATGTTTTGTAAATAATTAGTTCATCATTAACTAATCACTTATAAATGCCTTACGACAGAACGTTATTATAAAGTGTTACCATAGATTCTATTCCCGACCTTCCCCAAATTTTCCACAATATGATGCCCATCATATTTATTTTCTGTGTATAAGACACATGTGTGTATTACTCAGGTTTATAAAAAGATATGTAAATCAGATGTATTTGTATGAATTATTATTTTAGAGCTCTATAGGTGATCAGTTCCGTTATTTCTATCAACTCTGTTGTCATCACTGGCATGTAAGGTTTGCCCAATGTCTTACTATAGTTTATCAAAGTTATATAAAATTTATCTGTCTCATAAAATACATTTTTAATCAAACTGAAAGCATTACACTCTTTAGTTCTTACTAAAGATAGTAATATTAACGATTTGGGTTCTGAAGGTGGTTTTACCAATTATACAAATTCTTTAATATAGGTTCCGGAAATTTAATCCTATTAATGAAATCACAACAACTGGGTGAAATAAATGAAACATTTATTAACACTAAGTATAAAACAACTAGAAAGCAATCAACAACAAACAGTATATTTACATAGAAAGAGAGGGGTGTTAGTAGTGTGTGTGTATGTGTGTCTGCATGCACGAGACTCTTTGATCTGTGGAACAAAGGAGTGTAAGCACGCGCAGCTTGAATGGGCGGAGGTTGCTCCTTATCTCTTTTAAGACAAAGGACAATGATACAACGTCAATGGTGAGACCAGCGCGCATTGCTGATGAGATCAGCTAAGCCTTGTCCTAGAGACAAAGGCAAAATGCTGGTGTGAAATTTAGCCTCAAGCTAAATGTTTGTAATGTACACCACCCCGAGTTGAATTGGGTTCAGGTGTTTCTCTGGGTTCTTAGATGATTAGTAAAAGAGAGAGTTAGGAAAGAGAGATGAGACGTGCGCAAAATGAACAGCCTATCGTTAAGCACATGAACCATATTCTTCTAAGACACGGTTTAAATAATGCTAAACAATGAAACTTTGCCCAGACGTTGCATTAAGAGTGAATTTATGTTGAGTTACTAAATTCAGAGGTTCAGTTCGGTCTCACGTGTTCGTGGGTACTGCTTTTGTGTCCTCACAATCCTGTAGCTTTGTTACGCTCGTCCTCCATCGTCATCCTCGCAATTCTCGGAGGTCTGGAGTGAATTTGTCGTCCATGTGTGACAGGCGATCGCTCGAGGAATTCGTCTTGTCGAAGGGAGGGTCTTGCCTTTACCGCATAAAGTTGGAGGGAATTGTTCCAGGGAATTTGGCGTCCTGGCTGTGGGAATCTTGCTTCCGAGGTATTTCGGTTCGTCTCGGTTTCTGCCTTAGACATAACGGGTCCGGCTGCGTCGAAAATGGCAGGTTGCAAGCTTGATTTACTAAATTTCCTAGCGTTACTAAGAAAATAAAGTACCTCCTTGTTCCTGGTCTTGAATCAGAGGAAATGCAAATGGCTCTTCTGCCACACATGTAGGTTCGGCCAGGGTTATCTCTTCTAGTCAGACCATAGCCCGTGAGGGCAGGTCAAGAGAGAGAGAGCGAATTTTCAAACGCTGCCGGTTTTTAACACCTGGGCTGCCAGGTATGGGAAGCCCCTTCCGGGTCGGACTCTACTCCCCCTATGTACATCTCTGGTGGCAGCACCACCTAGTGGACGGCATGGTACCTACAGTCATCTATGATAAATTAAGGTTTTGCTTAATGCACAATATACATGTTTTTTATTTTTAACAAATTGTCAGTGTGTCACAATTAACATTCTATGTTGGCAAATTTTAATATAGAACTTTGTTATTGTGTTTGTTTTTGTGTCACCTCAGGCTGTTGGAGGTTTGGGCCGGTTATATGTAAAGTGCTTTGTGATGATGACTATTGATAAGAGCGCTATATAAATGAAACTGAAATGAATTGAATTTAATTATTCCAGGGCAAAAATCTTCTTAGACTTTAACATCTAAATTAATAGATGTTTTAAATCATTTTATGATTGTTGCTTATATCTATTATTGAC
This sequence comes from Distichodus sexfasciatus, assembly GCA_032718565.1. Lineage (NCBI taxonomy): Eukaryota > Metazoa > Chordata > Actinopteri > Characiformes > Distichodontidae > Distichodus > Distichodus sexfasciatus. The sequence continues at coordinate 282,031 of JAVGVS010000223.1, read as the reverse complement.
CTAGTTTGTCTGTCACGAAACACCAATATTTCAGTTACTGTTTTTAAAATAATGTTAAATCTTGTATGCTTAGCAACATAAAACAATGTGTTCATTTTTTATTTATTATATCATTTTTATGACTTTTTAATCTTAACACAATACTTGTTATATAAAAAATGTTTTTGTAATTTGTTATGTGATGTTCATTATACATCCTCTGTTCTTTTTATTTAATTATTATGACAAATTCTGTACTGTTTTTCTTATATTTTACAGACTTGGTTTGAGAAGAACTGTTTGTCCAAAGACTGTGCTGCTGACCTGAGACTGAGTGGGATTATACTGGTTTCTGGGTAATGTGTCTTTTTCAGTTGTTTTTTCCTCTGCAAAGTTGATCACTGTTTAGTAGACTGCTTCATTCTGATGAATCATTATGATTTGAATTGCGTACTCCACCACTGGCTTTCATCTTCCAGTTCCTTAAGAGGTCTACATGTCCTTGTTATAAAAATGGTTTCCATAACAATAGAGCTAAAACCTCTTCTTTTTTTTAAAATAAAAAACATGAAGGTCTCATAAGGAAGTGAAAAATGGTGAAAATTATTTTGTGGTCCACCACTGGCTTTCATCATCTTACAATTCCTTAAGAGGTCTCTCTGTCTTATTTTTAAAAGACTACACACAATTAAAGCAAATCTGCCCCTGCTTTGAGCTTCGAGACTGCATTCACCAACAAGTTTCAGAAATGTAAGTTCTGGCGCAAGGTGCCACTATGTTGGTACACTATGTTTCTTTATCTTTTAGTAATCAGTCTCATAAAATTACTTACATCTAAAAATATTGTGAATTTAATTAACATTAAATTAACAATAATTAATAGATTAATTAATTAAGTTTATTATCACAACTATAATTTTACTTACAGTTTATAATAACAGCTTAAGTTCTGAAGGTTAATAGTTCGGCAATAGTACATTGGCTTCAGTCAATATCTGAATGACAGAAGACACAGAAGTCAATAAAACGGCGTTTATTGACAAACATCAATGGCAAGCAAAGCAGACATCAACAATACAGTCTGATTTCGGTTGAGTCATAGACCTAGGTATTGCATATATGTGCGTGTGTGTGTGGGTGTGTCTTTGGGATAGTAAGTGTGTGTGTGTGAATGGGTGTGCCTGCGCCTGTGAAGGTGAGGGGCGTGGTCGCGTATGTGCATGTGGATGTGTCTTTGAAATGGTAAGTGTATGTATTGCGCATCTGCGAATGTGAGGGGCGTGGTTGCGTATGTACGTGTAGGGGAAAAGAGAGCTGCTTATCAGCGCTTTGGTATTTATGGCCCAAAATTTACATAGCCACTAAAGACTGGAATTGATAAAATCCTTTGTTCTCTCTCGAAAAGGGAGAGAACAAAGCAGCCAAATTTTAGGATTGGAATTTCAAGAAAATAGCCTCTCTTGGAGGAAGATTCGAATTTACCCCCACTGTATATGCAAACTTTCGCTCCACACTTAGTTATAACATAGATCTAAAACAACCTCTGATATTAAAGCAACATTCACCGTAGTAAAATATTCTTTAACCCAGAATCATTACCATCGACTGGAAATCACTATAAACTGACCTTGTTACTACGTGAGAAAGAGAAGAAGAAAGTTAGGAGCTCGCATGCAAATACTTGCACGTCCGCGCGAGTTAGAAAAGATTAAAATCAACACACCACGGAGATTTCTCCATTTAACCAGCTGACTTAAGCAGTAAGGTAACAAGGATTATACAGTTAGGCTAACTAACAGATACACTGAGAGTATTCTCCTAACTTTAACTAAACATAAACACTGCCCAGATGAAACAGTCTTACTTTGAGACGAGAGCACTTCAAAGGGAGCGCGGGGGGAATGTTGCTTGCGTGCCGCGTCGAACGAGGTTTCTGGCATATTGGTGAGAGTCCAGCAGTGCGGGGAGTCCGATGAGTGGAGCCTTCTGACGTCCAGGCGGGAACCTCACGAGGAGCGGTTGCCAGATCGCACGTTGCACAAAGTCTGGACTGGAAAGTTGGGGTGTTCCTCCCAGGGAATCTTGACGATTTCAGGAACGGAGAGAAATCTTGGATGTCTGTCCTTCCACGAATCTCTAACATCAACCGCTGACTTGCAGTTGAGAACTTGGCTAGCTTAAAAGGATAAAGGATAAATCGCGTTTAAGCTGGAGAAGTTAGTCTCGTCGCACGGGCCCATGTGCCAGACAAAGACTTTTGTTCTCCTGGAATTGATCTGCAGATGTTTCTCTCTCTTTGTGATCTCACCTTGATAGCGAGTTCTGAGAGCACGGAACAATGGAGTGCATTCTCTTTTAAATGTCCCTCCTCCCAGGAAGTGGGAGGTCTGTGGGTTTAGGACCCTCCCCTTATGCTGTTGCGGCTGAGCGCCCCCTATATGTGTGGCATGGTACCTACAGCGTTCTCCTGTTTCAAGCCTAATCATGCTAGTGCCAGCCACTTGGCTAACAGAGCGTGACATGTGGAGGGTGTAGCAGTGGGTGAACACCAGGAAAGCACTGATGTTGGATGGCATCTCCGGGCGCCTGCTGCACTGCTGCGTCGACCAGTCAACCAGAGTCTTCACCTCCATTTTCAAAGAGTCTCTGGCTCAGTCCATTGTCTTAACTGGCTATAAAATATCCACCATTGTACCTATACATATGAACAGTAAGCCCTTTTGACAGACTCATTAAAAACTTCATTATCTCCAGCTTTACAGAGCCACTCCAGTTTGCCTACCGCCCCAACAGATTTACAGAGGATGCCATCTGTCACGTCCTTCACACCACCCTTAGCCATGTGGACAAGTAACAAGCGAACTATGTGAGACTGCTGTTCATCAACTTCAGCCTAGCATTCAACACAATAGTTCCCCACAGGCTGTACACCAAGCTGAGGGAGCTAGGACTGAACAGCTACTAACACCATCACACTCAACACAGGAACTCCACAAGGATGCATGCTCAGCCCTCTGCTCTACACATTGTACACAGTACACTGTGTGGCCACACATAGCTCCAACTCCATCAACAAATTTGCTGATGACATGGTGGTGAAAGTTAGTGATTGTCATTGCGAACACACCACAGCACAGCACACAGTGCACCACAATGAAATGTGACTACTGCATTTGACCCATCCGTGAGTAAGCAGTGGGCAGCTAACAAAAGCTGTGCTTGGGGATGGTATCTTGCTTATGAGTACCTCAGTGTTAACTTTTCTGGTCCTGGATTCAAACCTACGACCTTCTGATCACAGGGCGAACACCCTACCGTTATGCCACCAACTGCTGGGCCTCATCTCCAATAACGAGGTAGCCTACATGAAGAAGGTGGAGAAATTTCAGCTGGTGGTGGATATCACTGAGGATCTGACATGGGCTGAGTTGAGGCACTGTCTTACCACCTGAGATAGCTGAGTAAGTTACAGGTCTCTCCAGTGATCCTAAGAACTTTTTGCTCCAAAGTCAAAGTCAAAGTAAACTTTGTCATCTCTGCTATATACTGTACATCTGTACAGTATATAGCAGAGATGACAAAGTTTACCTTGACTTTGAAGCAAAAAGTTCTCAGGATCACTGGAGAAATCTGTAAACATGAACATAAACATTATTTATAAACATTATTCCTGATACAGTTTCTGTGTAACATGAATGAGATTGTCTGTATTTTAGTGTGTGCGTCACAAAGACAGTGATGTGTAAAGTGCAGGGGTGCAACAGAGTCAGTTCACAGTTTGGGTTTGTGTGGAGGTGAGGGGGAGGGCAGGCAGTTCACAAGTCTGATGGCTTGTGGGAAAAAGCTATCACGCAGTCTGGTGGATTGAGTCCTGATGCTGCAATAGCATCTGTCAGATGGGAGCAGTGTAAAGAGTGAGGGATGTGAGTGGTCGAGCATAATGCAGAAGGCTCTTCTGATGCAATGTTTGTGAAAGATGTCCCACAGTTGGGGGACAGACGCTTCAGCTGCTTTACCAATGCTTTGTAGCCAGTTGTGAACGGCCACTGTGCTGTTACCAAACCAGATGGAGATGCAGCTGGTCAGGACGCTCTCTATGGTGCCCCTGTTGAACACGGTGAGGATGGGAGGAAGGAGGTTGGCTTGCTTCAGACGTCTCAGGAAGTGAAGATGCTGCTGGGCCTTTTTGGTGATGGAGGTGGTGTTGGTGGTCAAGGTGAGATCGTCTGAGATGTAGTTGTTCTCACTGCACCAGTCAGCCAGCTGCTGAACCTCATGTTCCTGCTGAACCTCATACTCATTATTGGGTTCATAAACATGACATAAGCAGTTCAAAAAGTGTTTCAGTGCATTATTATATATGAGACAGCATGGCAGTTTCTTGCACCTTCATAATGCAATTTTATACTGGATGTAAATTTTCATTAAACCTTCATAAAGCATTCATAATACCTTTAATATCACAATATCTTTAACATATATTATTTTTTGTAAGAACTATGTTGCAAGATAATTTGGCTTTTTATTAATTCATGCTGTGTGGAACACTACGGACTTGCTTGTTGAAAGTTTTAAAGTTTCTTTTAAAACAAATGCAGGGAACAAGTGTCAGGATCCTGTCTGAACCTTGCCTGAGCAGACAGGAGATGGCGCTATACCCAGTTTTGTCCGGTCTTCCTGTTTGTCTAGTCTGTGTCCTGCCTTCCTTGTGTGTGTTATTGGGTTATTAGTTTCACCTGTGTTCAAGTCGTGCCCCTTAATCTGATTTGGTGGTTTCTTTAATATGTGTTTCTGTTTGGTTAATTATTGCAGCCCTTCATTTAGGTTTGTATATATAAGTTTGGTTTTCCCTTTGTTTCTTGTCGGTTCACCATCATTGTCGCTCGATTGTTCTGTTCCTGTTTAGGAGCCAGCCAATGCTGACCAGGATAACCGCTAAGCTACATTGGTGCTAACCAATAAGCTAAACCAAAGCTAACCATTACGCTACCACAAGGTGAAGTTCCTTCTGTCTTCCTGTAAGGTCTCAGCCTAGACCAAGGGAGGACTCCACCTCATCAGAAAGGCCATCTGACCAGGACTCCAGTTCCAGACCTCTCTCTCTCTCAAACAAGCAAGGTGCCGTGCTGGTGGAGTTACCGGGAGGCTATCGGGACTTTCTCTGCTGTTCCTGAGTGTTGGATTACTTGGACTGTGTCATGTTTCCAGAGTGTGGAGTTTGCCAACAAGATGACTACATTCACAGTGGCCACCAAACCATGGCAGCATCTGCTGCCAACTTAGCAAAAGTCCTGGGGGCTGGTATGGGGGTTCCTCTTCCTTGTCAGACTCGGGGTAGCCTAACAGCTCTGGGATGGAGAAGCGCTCTCCTAGCTGCCAGACTACCTCAGCCTTACATATTTGGCTTGCTGTACCTCTTTGTTTGGTCGGTCCATCTGTCACGGGGTGTGTCGGCAGGACATGAGTCGAGGTAAAGTTGCAAGCCATTTTATTCAGAAATTCAAACCAAACTGGCACAAGGGCCACAAACAGAACAGAACTCTTCTGGAGCTTCAAAAACATGAACAGCACACCGACATGGGGAGGGTAGTGTGAGGGTGGACTGACAGGAAAACTGAGTCAACGATTAATCAGACGAGGGAAAAACAATCAGAAAACAATCAGGATTAACCAATGAAAGGAGAACCAATAGAAACAGGGGGATGGACCGAAACAGACAAGAACCAGGTGAAACAACTAATACACACTGATCAACCTATCAGACACAATGGGAAGGCGAGGCAAGGACTTGACACAGGACAAATTAAACATCAAAAACCAAACAATGGTGGCATCTGCTGGCTGCTTAGCAAAAGTCCAGGGGGCTGGTATGGCCAAAGTCCAGGGGAGCCATAACACCTTTGTTTCATTCCTTTGCAAATGGCTAAACAGATGTCAAAGCATACATCTGTGACAAGTCTTTCCTTTCAGACATTCAAACCTCCCGTTTTTGGAGTCTTTAAAAGTCTCTGTCTTATCTTGCTTTCTTGTCTCCGCGTATTTGTACTCGATCTTGTTACGGACAAAAAAGGACTTTTTGTTCAAGATGAGTTGAGACCACAAATCTGAGAATACTACTATTAAAACTCTTTGAAACCAATGCAGGTATTTTGCGTTTATTAATTTGTAAGAGCCCAGCCCAGACCCAGGGAGGAGTCCACCTCATCAGACTCCAGCTCCAGATCGTCACAGCAACCTCTGCGCACCAGACCTACGTCACCGGAATATTAGCCTATCAGGGACGACCTTCCAGTATTTAAAGATCCTTAGTTTCTATTGTTGTTTGCGAAGTATTGTTATGCCTTGTGCTACATACCGAGCGTTTCTTGTGTTTGCCTGTTTTCGGTTTGACCCTTGCTTTCTGTTTTTGGATTACCCCTCTGCTTCTGACGATTCGGAATTGTTTGCCTCGTGGACTGTGTATTTTGGTACTGACCCCTGCCTGAATAAACCTGCGATTTTTCGACAATTCACCCCTGTGCCTACGACCTGGTTTTATCGACTCTACGTTTGGGTTCACCTGCCTGACATTACAGAATACTTTGCCACCACCATGGACCCAGCGGAGTTTCAGCGGCTGCTGGCGGAACAAGCACGAGCGATTACTGACCTCGCCCGAGCCATGGCGTCCCTCACGCCGGCGGCGCTGAACCTGCCACCCGGAGCCGCAGCCGCTAGTGCTAACGAGCTAACACTCGCAATGCCACACCCATATGGAGGCGAGGCCAGCGAATGCAAGGGATTCCTGATGCAATGCTCACTCTACATCGAACACCAGCCAGCAAAATTCCGCAGCGAACATGACAAGGTACATTTAATCATGTCTCTACTTACCGGCAAAGCACGCGACTGGGCCACAGCACTCTGGACGACCCGCAATCCCGTCCTCGACCGCCATGAAACGTTTGTCTCTGCAATTCGCCAAGTATTCGACCATCCTCCGTCGGGAAAATCCATCCATGACCAGCTCTATGATCTTCGACAGGGGTCCGGTTCGGCCGCCGATTTCACCCTCCAGTTCCGCAGGCTCGTGGCCGGGAGCGGCTGGAGCGACCCAGCGCTCCTGACTATCTTCCGACGCGGACTCAATCGTGAACTGCAAACCGAAGTCGCATGTCGCGGAGATGTTACTGACTTAGAAACGTATATCCAGACTGCCATAGCTGTGGATCAGCTTCTCCAACACTGCCGCCGTCCACCTTTGCTGTCGACTCGGACGTCCGTGGCCACGCCCCCTCCTCCGCCTCCTTCCCATCAGCAGCCGGAGGCGGAGCCCATGCAAATCGGGTGCGCCCCTCTCTCGGCTTCAGAAAGACAGAGGCGGTTCCAGGCTCGTCTCTGTCTCTATTGTGGAGAACCCGGGCATGTGATTGCAGCTTGTCCTATTCGTCTGCCTAAAAAAGAGGTATGCACAAATAATTCTCTTGTCTTTACGGCTGAACAGCTCACTATTCCTATCCGCCTCTTCCTTGGCTCTTTTTCTTGTACAGTCTCTGCGCTAGTGGACTCTGGAGCAGCAGGAAATTTCATTAATAAGGAACTGGTGAGACAATTAGGAGTGAAACTCACACCTTTGCACACACCCCTGCCTGTGAGGGGTTTAGATGGGAGACCCCTGGACAATGGCCACATTACCTTCCAGACTCCCCCACTAGAGGTCAGTGTGGGGGCCTTACACCATGAATTTCTATCTTTCTTCATGTTTCACTCCCCGCATAATCCCGTTATATTGGGTCACCCCTGGTTGGTTCTCCACAACCCTGTGATATCCTGGGCAGATAAGGAAATAGTCGCCTGGAGTTCGCGGTGCTTCAACCAGTGCCTATCACTTCCAGCATGAACAACATCTATTGAGAGCCCCAGGGAGCCTGCTCTCACCCATATCCCGTCTGCCTATACTCACTACCTCGACGTCTTTCGCTCACCCCAGGACCCGGGCCTTCCTCCACACCGCTCCTGTGACTGCACGATCGACCTCCTGCCAGATGCTCCGTTACTGCGAAGTCATGCGTACCCTTTGTCTCAACATGAAACCAAGGCAATGAACACCTACATTAATGAAGCCCTAGAGAAAGGAATTATCCGGCCCTCCACGTCTCCTGCTGCTTCTGGATTCTTTTTTGTGGAGAAGAAGGATGGAGGTCTTCGTCCCTGCATTGATTACCGTGCCCTGAACAAAGTCACAGTGAAATTCTGGTATCCTCTTCCACTCATCCCTTCAAGCCTCGAACGTCTTCGTGCTGCCACCATTTTCACGAAACTAGACCTCAGGAGCGCATACAACCACATTCGCATCCGGGAAGGGGACGAGTGGAAGACCGCCTTCATCACCTCGCGAGGCCATTTTGAATATCTGGTTGTCCCTTATGGCCTCGCTAATGCACCCTCTGTCTTCTAGTCCTTCATGGATGAGGTCTTCAAGGACATGTTGGATGATTTTGTCATCATCTACATTGACGACATCCTCATTTTTTCTCCCGACCTCACCTCTCACATCACCCATGTCAAGAGAGTCTTGCAACGCCTTCGAGAGAACTTCCTGTATGCGAAAGGGGAGAAGTGCGTCTTCCACCAACCATCAGTAACCTTTTTGGGTCACGTCCTCAGTGCCGGAGCAGTAGCGATGGAGTCGCTGAAAACCCAAGCCGTAAGGGAGTGGCCTGAGCCTAAGACCCTCAAGGAGCTCCAACGTTTTCTAGGTTTTGCCAACTATTACCGGTGATTTATTCAGAGTTTCAGTGAGAAGGTGGCCCCTTTAACTGAGCTCCTCAAGAGTGGCAACAAGTGACTGGTGTGGAACTCACTGGCTACCCAGGCCTTCCAGTCTCTCAAGAAAGCCTTTTGCTCGGCCCCAGTCCTCTCCCACCCAGACCCTGAACTACCGTTCGAGGTCGAAGTTGACGCATCGGAAACTGGAGTTGGAGCGGTGCTCTCACAGCGGCAAGGTAACCCCCAGAAACTCCATCCGTGCGCTTTCTTCTCACGAAAACTGTCCCCTGCTGAAAGGAACTATGGAGTGGGGGACCGGGAGTTGTTGGCCATCAAGCTGGCCCTGGAGGAATGGAGACACCTGCTCGAGGGAGCCATTCACCCGTTCACTGTGTTCACGGACCACAAGAACCTAGAGTATCTTCGTGAAGCAAAGCACCTCAACCCCCGACAGGCTCAGTGGGCCCTGTTCTTCACCAGGTTTCGGTTCACGGTAACCTACCGCCCCGGGTCCAAGAATGTAAAAGCCGATGCGCTGTCCCGGCAACAAGAGGAGAGGGACACCCCCGCGCCTTCTGCCACCGTCCTTCCTCCCGACTGCATTGTGGGCCCCATCAGGTGGGAGATAATGGACAAGATCGAGGAGGCCAACTGACAAGACCCTCCTCCTGCCGAGACCCCGCCCCAGAAGGTGTTTGTGCCAGCAGAGTTCCGAGGTACCCTGCTTCAGCTAGCCCACTCCTCCTTAGGTTCCGGGCACCCTGGCGTCACCCGCACCTTGGCCTTGTTGAAGAAGCACTTCTGGTGGGCGTCCATGGAAGATGACATCACTGACTTTGTGGTCTCCTGCCCTGTCTGCGCCCAGTCCAAGACACCCCGCCAACCTCCCAGTGGCCTGCTCGAACCTCTCCCTATTCCTCGACGTCCCGGGTCCCACCTGGCCGTAGATTTAATCACTGACCTGCCCGAGTCTGAAGGTTTCACTGTCGTGGCTGTCGTCGTGGACAGGTTCTCTAAGGTTCTCTGCCGGCTCATACCTCTCCCCAAGCTCCCCACTGCCCTGGAGATGGCCGACTTGCTGGTTCGGGAGGTGTTTCGGTGTTCCGGAAGACATAGTTTCAGACCGGGGCCCCCAGTTCACGTCCCGTGTATGGAAGGCGTTTATGTCACGACTGGGGGTCAAAGTCAGCCTCACCTCAGGCTATCATCCCCAAAGCAACGGCCAGGTGGAGAGGCTCAACCAGGAGATTGGTCGCTTTCTCAGGGCCAACTGCGCCAACAACCAGCATAGCTGGTCCAGGTACCTTCTCTGGGCTGAGTATGCGCAAAACTCCCTCCGTCACACATCATTGTCCCTGTCTCCGTTCCAGTGCGTCCTTGGCTTCCAACCCCCGTTCTCCCCCTGGGAGGCCGAGCCCACTGATGTCCTGGCGGTGGATGACTGGTTCAAGGACAGCGGCAGGGTATGGGAGGCCGCCCATATGCATCTCCGTCCAGGCAGATCGGCGTCGACGGCCGGCCCCAGTGTTTCGGCCGGGCCAGCGGGTGTGGCTATCAACTCGGGACCTGCACCTACGGCTTCCCTCCAAGAAGCTCGCCCCCCATTACATTGGCCCGTTTAAGGTGGTTCGACGCATTACCCCGGTGTCCTACAGGCTACAGTTGCCCCCTTCCTACCGTATCTCACCTACCTTCCACGTCTCCTTGTTGAAGCCGGTCCGCTATAGCCCTCTACACCCTCCAGTCCCAACTTCTCCTCCTGCGCCCCTGGAATTGGATGGTGACACTGCCTATCGGGTCTGTGCGCTCCTGGATTCGCGCCATCGTCGGGGCACCCTCGAGTACCTGGTGGACTGTGAGGGATACGGTCCGGAGGAGCAGTCATGGGTGGCGGCGAAAGATATTTTAGACCCCAGCCTGCTTGAGGACTTCCACGCCCAGCACCCGGATCGTCCGGGTCCTCGCCCACGGAGTTGTCCCCCCGCACGCCTGCCTCGGTCGTCGGGGGGGGGGTACTGTAAGAGCCCAGCCCAGACCCAGGGAGGAGTCCACCTCATCAGACTCCAGCTCCAGATCGTCACAGCAACCTCTGTGCACCAGACCTACGTCACCGGAATATTAGCCTATCAGGGACGACTTTCCAGTATTTAAAGACCCTTAGTTTCTATTGTTGTTTGCAAAGTATTGTTATGCCTTGTGCTACGTACTGAGCATTTCTTGTGTTTGCCTGTTTTCGGTTTGACCTTTGCTTTCTGTTTTTGGATTACCCCTCTGCTTCTGACGATTCGGAATTGTTTGCCTCGTGGACTGTGTATTTTGGTACTGACCCCTGCCTGAATAAACCTGCAATTTTTTGACAATTCACCCCTGTGCCTATGACCTGGTTTTATCGACTCTGCATTTGGGTTCACCTGCCTGACGTTACATAATTGGTGGTTTAATAATTCTTAATTCCTTATAGAACTTATAGAAACCACATACATACCATCAGAATCACAAGATTTTAAACTTACTGGACATTATATTCATTCTTCTCTGTACATGAAATTATTTCTGAGTAAATCAGTGCAAAAAATTGAAGTAATTGCATAAAAAGGCATTAATTACATTATTCACTATGTAAACACTTGCATTAGTGCTCACAACTCTAATCTGGAACGCCATCATGTGCCAAAATGTTGTTTCTTTTCCAGAAAGACCAAAATTAACCCAAACTTTAGCCTTTCATCAATTTTAATTGATCAGAATATTTTTTTGATAATTTTAATTAGTAATCAATAGAGTGAATAAATATTGAAAAATGTATTATTTGTTATCAAATAATTTTCTCAGATAGATACCAAATGGACAAAGATGTGGCTTTAGGCTTTGCATGTTCTACTTATTTGTCATGTGGTGTAAAACAAGGATTTGTCTGGTCTCAGTCTCGCCATGCCCTGGTCTCGGCCCTTTAGAGTCTTGGGCTGGTCTTAGTCTCAGTTTAGATGGTCTTGATCCCAACTCTAACACACACACACACAGAGACACACACACAAGCTTATTTGCTTGAAGTGTACGTTAGAATTTTTAGATAGGATTATTCTTTATACCAGGATCTGTATGATGTGTGACTAGATAATCATTCCATTTTTATTTTTGTGCTAAGGATGTTTGAATAACAATAGTTTTTGACAAGCCTACTTTATTCTGAAGATGTTACTCCCTACTTATTCTTGAATTAATACTAATGATCAGAGCGACACAATCCTATTCAACTATATTTAGTATTTATAAATAGATAAAACATGACCAATAACATTTACAACATAACTTAATTCATAGTATAATTCCTTTTATTTGCAGTATTAGGGATTTCGTTACCTAGCTATATTTATATGGTGAATCATAACCGAACATATACCAACTGTGATCTGACTCTACGTTCACCTCTGCACTTTATGATGCACATGCTGCTACTTACACAAACTCACCCATGCTATATTTGTCTTTTCATACTGTTTATGTATTCCATGGGCAGCACCCATGGAACAGTACTTGAGCACTTCACTGTTAATTTTACCAGTCCGGGACTTGAACCAACAACCCTATGGTCACAGGCCAACTCCCTAACTCAAAGTCAAAGTAAACTTTGTCATCTCTGCTATATACTGTACAGATATACAGAGAGACGAGATGACGTGGCTCCAGTTTCCACAGTGCAGCAAGTAACAGGGAACAAAGAACAAATAAGGCATATAGAATAAACAGTATATAAATAGAATACAAAATATACATTTTAAACTAGAAATGGAGTATTAAATATAAAATATAAACTTTAAACTAGAACTTGAAATAGAAAAAGAAAGAGAGACAATTAGGATGCAGTATTAACCTACAGAATTGGAAATTGACTTTTGCACTGAATGTGCATGAGGTTAGTAAGGGTTTCAATATGAAAATTCTATATCCAGTCTATTAATAAAACAGTATCTTTTTTTAAGTCTGACTAACATTTAAACTTGTGCAGATATTATAACAGCAGTGGAGAACTAGAGTCTATGCAGTACTTTTCAATAATTTGTGCAGATAGAGTTAATTAGAAGGTGAGTGACACTGTATACACATTCAAAGTTCAGGGGCTGTGCAAATAGGTAGAGGCAGTGCAAAAATTGTGCAAATGTTATGGCAATGTTGTAGCAACAGTCATTTGAAGAGGATTACTATTGCAATCGTCTAGCATTAAATGTGTGCCAGATCAGCAGCAGTTTGGAGTGATAATACTGTACAGTTTGCAAATATAAACTTTATTCTTAAACATCTTTCCAGAGACAGTTTCAGTGCAACATAAATGAGATTGTCCATATGTGACCCTCCACGGCAAAACCAGTCGCTTGTCGCAATGGAGGTTTCCGAGAAAAATGACCTTTTATGTTGCATGGGGTAAAATTTTGGATTTTTTGTTTTTAGTGTTTTGAAACAGTGGAAGGTCATACTGTACTGTTGTGAATAAATTTGGCTGAAAAACTTACCCTTTCCATCCTAAAAACGTGACTTTCTTGAGGTGAGGAATTCAATTCCAGCAGAATGTTAAAATTTGCTGTTTTGACCGCTCTACGTCAATATTTAGGGTAAATCCACTCATTGACTAGCGTGAAGATATTTCTCCAGAATCCATCTTCGTCTCCCGAGTTCAGTTAACCTAACGCAGGTAGGCTATCCGTGTGGCTGTGAATGCAGCGTAGGCTACCGTAAATACAAACATAGATTTCTCGGTTTCTCGCTTGCCGTGACAGGAGAAACCTAATTTGAATGTTGATATCTCAGTCATATGTCATCCGATTCATTCGATATAGGTATCATTTTGAAGCTTGATTTATGCCCTTTCATGAGAACATAACTAAATTTTGGAAATTTGGAACAAGCGACTGGTTTTGCTGTTGAGGGTCACATATAGCAGCATGTGCATCACAGCGACAGTGATATGTAAAGTGCAGAGGTGCAACAGAGTCGTTTCACAGTCCGGATGTGTGTGGGGGGAGTGTGAGGACAGGAAGTGTGTTCAATAGTCTGATGACTTGTGGGAAAAAGCTATCATGCATTCTGGTGGATCAAGTCCTGATGCTGCCATAGCATTTGCTGGATGGGAGGAGTGTAAAGAGTCCATGTGAAGGATGTGAGTGGTCAAGCATGATACAGGAGGCCCTCCTGATGCAGCATTTGTAAAAGATGTCCTGCAGCAGAGGTAGAGATGCTCCGATGATGTTCCCAGCTGCTTTAACAATCCTTTGTAGCCACCTGTGATCGACAACAGTGGTGTTACCAAAGCAGACAGAGATGCAGTTTGTCAGGACACTCTCTATGATTCCCCTGTAGAACATGGTGAGGGTGGAAGGGGAGACGTTGGCTCGCTTCAGCAGTCTCAGGAAGTGGAGATGCTGCTGGGCCTTTTTGGTGATGGAGGTGGTGTTGGTGGTCCAGGTGAGGTCGTCTGAGACTCCCAGGAACTTGGTGTGTTTTACAGTCTCAACTGTGGAACCGTGGATGCTGAGTGGTGTGTGGGTGGAGCGAGTTCTCCTGAAGTCTGCAATCATTTCTTTGATTTTGTCCACATTCAGCAACAGGTTGTTTTCACTGCACCAGGCAACCAGCTGCTGAACCCCATCTCTGTTTGCCAACTCATTGTTGTTGCTGATGAGCCCCACCACGGCCTTGTCGTCAGTGAATTGGATGATGTGGTTTGAGCTGTGCAGGGCAGTGCAGTCGTGGGTCAGGAGTGTGAACAGCACTGGCCTGGGAATGCAGCCCTGAGGAGCTCCTGTGCTCTGTCTGATGGTACTGGAGATGTTGTCGCTGATGTCGATGGACTGAGCCATCTCTGACACAAAATCCAATATCCAGTTGCAGAGTGAGGTGCTCAGTCCCATCTTGTTCAGTTTCACACACAGTCTTTGGGATATGATGGTATTGAATGCTGAACTAAAGTCTATGAACAGCAATCTAACATAAAAGTCTTTATTGTCCTAGTGTGAGAGGGAAAGGTGAAGTGCAGTGGGTATGGCATCCTCAGTGGTCCTGTTTGTGTGATAGGCAAACTGCAGAAGGTCCAGTGAGTGGGGGAGGTTGCTTTTCACCTGTGCCATGACAAGTCTCTCAAAGCACTTCATGGTAATGGGACGGTAGTCATTCAGGCAGGATACTGAAGATTTCTTTGGCACTGGGGTGATGGTGGTGGACTTGAAGTATGCTGGGACGATCATCTGGTTCAGCAATGTGTCGAAGATGTCTGTGAAAACCTCGGCCAGCTGATCAGCACAGTCTCTGAGCACACAACCTGAAATGTTGTCTGGACCAGCAGCCCATGGGTTGACCTTGATGAAAGTTCTCCTCACGTCAGCTGCAGGCAGAGAGATGATCTGGTCGGTGTTGGGAGGCATGACTTTCATCGTGTGCATGTTGTTCAGTGCATCAAACTGTGCGTAGAACTCGTTCAACTCCTCAGAGATTGTGGCATCCCCCTCATAGCTGCTTGGTGCTGGCTTGTACTACGTGACAGCCTGGATGCCCTGCCATAAACTGCGAGAGTCTTTTGTGTTGTTGAAGTGGTTCTGGATCTTTTGTGCGTGTGCTCGCTTTGCTTGTCGGATGGAGCGAGAGAAGTTACCCCTGGCTGTTCTGAGAGCAGCTTTACACCGCGTTCCAAATGATTGTGCAAATGATATTTTTCTCTAATTTTCCTAAATAGTTGATGCAAATGACAGTCAGCCTAATTTTTAAGTCATCAACCATTAGAGTGTAATTCAAATGTTGCTGAACAAACATCCCAATGTTAACAGTATTTTTTTTCCAAAAATAAAATCTTAAAATGCTCTGTTCCAAATTATTATGCACAACAGAGTTTCAAAACATTTTATATGTTGTAAAGAACTAAAATGGTCATTTGATTAATTTGCAGCATTAGGAGGTCATATTTACTGAAATCAAAAGCTATTTCAATCAAAAACATCTCAACAGGTCAAGTTACAATTTAACATAGGACCCCTTATTTGATAGCAGCTTCACAATTCTTGCATCCATTGAACTTGAGTTTTTGGAGAGTTTCTGCTTGAATTTCTTTGCAGGATGTCAGAACAGCCTCCCAGAGCTCCTGTTTGGATGTGAACTGCCTCCCACCCTCCAAGATCTTTTGCTTGAGGATGCTCCAAAGGTTCTCAATAGGATTGAGGTCAGGGGAGGATGGGGGCCACACCATGAGTGTCTCTCTTTTTATGCCCATAGCAGCCAATGATGCAAAGGTATTCCTTGCAGCATGGGATGGTGCATTGTCATGCATGAAGATGATTTTGTTACGGATAGCACGGTTCTTCTTTTTGTACCATGGAAGAAAGTGGTCAGTCAGAAACTCCACATACTTTTCAGAAGTCATTTTCACACCTTCAGGGACCCTAAAAGGGCTGAATAGCACTCTCTCTATGATTCTGGCCCAAAACATGACTCCACCACTTCCTACTGACATTGCAGCCTTGTTGGGACATGGTGGCCATCCACCAACCATCCACCACTCCAGGGTTGCATAGCACTCATCAGTGAACAAGCCTGTTTGAAAATTAGTCTTCAGGTATTTCTGAGCCCACTGCCGCTGTTTCTGCTTGTGAGCATTGGTTAGGGGTAGCCGAATAGATGGTTTATGCATAACTGCAAGCCTCTGGAGGATCCTATACCTTGATGTTTGTGGGACGCCAGAGGCACCAGCAGCTTCAAATACCTGTTTGCTGCTCTTAATCTGATGTATTTGTCTGGCACAAATCTCCCTCATTGTGCCTTTATCTGCATGAACCCATGTGTGCTCTGAATCAGCTACACATCTCTTAACAGTACGATGATCATGCTTAAGTTTTTTGAAATATCTAAGGTTTTCATACCTTGTCCAAGGCATTCAACTATTTCACACTTTTTGGCAGCAGAGAGATCCTTTTTTCTGTGCCATATTGCTTGAAAATGGTGGTTGGCTTAATAATGTGGAACATCCTTCTTCAATAGTTTTTCCTTTAATTTGGCTCACCTGGCAAACTAATTATCACAGGTGTCCGAGATTGATTTTAGTGATCCAAATAGCCCTGAGACACAATACCATCCATGAGTTTAATTGAAAGACAAAATATTTAATTTTTATGACACTTAAATACAAATTGCATAATAATTTCTAATGTGGTGTATTTCCAGACCGGAAAGCAGAATCTTTCTTTCTCTTAGTTGTGCACGCACCTGTGCTGTGAACCAAGGCTTTTTGTTGGATGTAGTGGTGATGTTCTTGAAGGTGGTAACATCTTCTATGCACATGCTGATGTAGCAGGTCACAGATTCTGAAAACTCGTCCAGATTCACGCAGCTGTTGTAGGTCGCAGCCTATTTGAACACATTCCAGTCGGTGCACTCAAACAGTCCTGGGCCGTAATTTGTCAACTTTTCATAGAAACTGTCCTAAATTCCATCCTACAAATGAAATTTAGAATGTTCGTAAGTACAAAAAAATCTGGATTCATAAAATGTACAGAGGGCAGTCGTATACATGTTTGTAAGTAATCAACTGTTTATAAATCCCACGTTTTTACTCAGCTGCTCATGCCTGTTCTTAGTCATTTGCTTTCAGAAATGCCCTCAATTGACCATATTTGGTAACACCACATCCTTTAAAAACCATGCAGAAATCCCAAAAATAATGGCCAAGAGATCAAAAAAAAGAAACTTCAGCGAAACTGAGATTGATGTCCTCGTTGCCGAGGTCAAAATGAACCAAAAATTGCTGTTTGGTTCTCTCAGCTCCAGGGTAACCAATAAAAAAAAAGAATACTGTCTGGTAGAAAGTGACAGAGGCAGTAAATGCGGTCAAGTCGTAGGGGACTGCAGTAAAGTTGGTTTAATGTTCGACATTCATTTGATATTCGTGATTGTCTCCTTTTTATGACAAAAAATGAAGCATACAATTTCAAAAAAAACAATAGGATATTGAGGATAACAAGGAAGACAACACACTACAAGTACAATTTTTTAACAAATTGCGCGATTATAATATTGAATTCCTTTAAATACTCTGGCTGTCCCTCGCGGTCTCTATGGTCACAATTGTTTCCAGCGTTAGGGACAATAGCAAAGTTACACAATTGTGTTTAAACAAATCCATTCCGTTCTAAGGCCACTTGCCCTGATAAATTCAAACTTTATAATATATAATTATAATAAATTAAAAGACTGCAATTATTTAAACATCAGCCTTGTAGTACATCAGTAGTGTTTACCTACGTATTTAAAAATCTATTTGAGTTTATCAGGGCAAGTGGCTTTAGAACAGAATGGATTTGTTTAAATACAGTTGTGTAATTTTGCGATGATCCCTAACGTTGCGGCACTGAAACGACCACGACCATTGCGAGGAACAGCCGGAGTATTTAAAGAAATTAAATATTAGGACAAGCTGGCCGTCCGTCTGGTCGATTGCCCCCTTGGGGGTAGTGGTGTCCGGATCTAGGAGCATAGAGTATATATGGGGAGTGTGAGTGTGGGTACCGTGTCCATTTTTGTGTGTCTACATGTGGGGCGAGTGTATATTTGTTTCTGTGCATGAGGGTGGGAACGTATGCTTGCGTATATGTGCGCCTGTTGGTCTTTGTCCATGTGTCAGGTCAGGTCTTAGACTCCACCTCATTCAACATCGCAGGCCCTCCTGCCCTGCCACCACACCCTGCCGGTGAAGGGTGCCGCTGGCCGCCAGTGCATTGGCGGTTCCTCGCTCTGGGGCTGGATGCTCGGGAGAGCGCTGGCCCGCTCTCGGCGGTCGCCTGGCAGGGCCTGGCCCTCCTGGCTCTGCTGGGCCCCAGCTGGGGGGGTGGGGGGCCCTTGGATCTCCGGGCCCAGGGACCGGACTGCCCTGGGGTGGGCGGCTGCTGGCGGGGCCTACGGGCCTGTCGCCGTGGCCACCTGGGGCGTCTGCACTGCGGCTGCTGGATGACCCCGTCGGGCTTTCCTCTGCCTTTTCCTGGGAGGGAACCACAGATTTCCCAGTGGTGTTTCTCCTGGGACTCCCGGGCCCTGGGGGGCCTCCGGATGTCTGGGGCCCGGGTCCCCTCTGTGTCTGCTTCATGCCTTGCAGGACGGGGCTGTGGTTCCCCACACACACTACTAAACATTTACATGGAGAAACTTTATGAACTCAAGCATGCTCACACACACAGGTGTGCACACAAGCATCCACATTGGTGTAAAAACAGGTGCTCACAGATACACACTGTCTTGATCTGCTGTTCCTTCAAAATATATTCTGTAATATTTATGTGCGCTGCTCAATAACATTTAACATTTAGTATTTACTGTGATTCATACAGATGTTGGTTGTTGCTGCAATTTCTCTGCTGTTGTGTCTTCTGTTTTCTATTTTTGTCAGCAGATATGGAAGCAGATTATCTGGGGGTTTTTTTTGTTTGTTTTTGTTTTTTTTCCCCCTCTCTATCCTCCTTTTCTTCTCTTTTCTTTTCTCTCTTTCTCTCTTCTTTTTCTTCTCCTCTCCCCCTCCCTCTGTTGCCTCTCTCATCAACTTTATTTATCCTGTTTGCGTATTTTAATTAATTGAAATAAATAAATAAATAAATAAATAAAGTCGTCCTCCGAAGAGGGGTGGTGATGGCAGGTTTAACAACAACAACAAAAAAATTAATCTGTCAAAGTCAACTTTATTGTCATCTCTGCTATATACTGTATAGATACATAGAGAGACGAGACGACGTGGCTCCAGGTTATTTCCAGTGCAAATATTATAATCTTAATTTGATTATAATATTAATTTGCTAAATTGGGGTTGTAGTGTATTGTCTTCCTTGTTCTGCTCAGTATCCTATGAATTTTTTTTTATCATATGCTTCATTTTGTCATAAAAAGGAGACAATATCCAATATCAAATGAATGTCGAATGTTAAATCAACTTTATCGCAGTTCAGAGGGGAGGTCCCTGTCTGAAATATATTTTTTTAAAATTGTTTGATATCAAACTGAATACGAAAAAATGTGTTTCGGCACACAGGAACATATCTGCTGCCGGGGGTGGACAGATCACTACTGAGCTGACAACATGCGTGGATAATTGACTTTCAGAATTGCAGTTTCCCTGTTCTACCACTAGATTCTGTGCGTACGCATGGTCAGAGCTGTTCTTATATTTATGCACATTTCTAAGCACAAGTACAAGTTCATAATTTCCACACTTTGCGCAGTAACGATCGTACGCACCCTTTACACAAAGATCTGTGCTTAAGCACTGTTGATAAATGAGGCCCCTGGAGTGCTGAGATAGCTCCACTGGGCTAGACTCTGCTAGTTTTCCTGGCAGGTCTTGTGCCTTTCAGCAGCTATGAGTACACTGAAAAAAGTAAACCATAGCTGTCGTTTGTTCAATGTGTTTTTTCTCATTCCAGTAGTTAAAAAATATTAGTTTGCTCTAAGCTGTCTAATTTATGCTTATGGGTGAATTGATTTTTTTTTTTACTTTACTATAATGCTTTTGACAGCAGGGAACCAAAGTGAAATTTTTCATTTTCATCAAAGCACTTTTATTAAGTTTAGTGTGATTTGCGCATGCGCAGTCTTTAAAACGTAGGTTTGGCGCTATAATTTCACTTCCACCTCAAACGGGAGCTTGACGTTGCAACAACAACGTTGAAACAAGTAAGGAAAGCTATCAGAACCTGTATTTCACTAGGGTTGCAGGGATTAACCGGTTTGACTATTAACCACGGTGTGAAACATTGCGGTTAATCCACCGTTAAGACTTCCCCAACACCGCCAAAAAATAAATAAATAAAAAAAATCTGCCGGAACCAAAGATGTTATAGCGCGGACGAAAACAATACAAAACGAAGCACACACAAAACATGTTTTGTTGAATGACTGTTAATGTTTATACATTTTGAAAAAAGAATTTCGTGTTAACATTTTGCATGATATTGTAGCAATCGGCACCGGTAAGGCTACGTACTCCCATGAGGCTGTGGGTTCAGCTCATTTGCGTAGACACTTTTTGGTTAAGTTTCAGGTTTTAATTCTTTGTTGGTGGGGTAAATTCATGTTGTGTGTTAGGGGTGTTCTTTTCCCTGTACTTGTTGTTCATTTATGTGATAATTTATGGGCAGTAACGTTCGTGGTCACCCTCCGGGGGATTTGTACTGTCAGGGTAGGGCTGGGGAGAAGGCAGGGTTTGAGAAGTATGTGTTTGGTTATTACACTCCATTGTTTGTGGTCCGTTGTGATCTTTTGTCAAATGTTTGTCCAAGATTGTTTGTGGAATAAAGAAACCTCACTTTTTTCTGCTGGTTCTTTCCAATATGTTTATGAAAAGAAAATAGTTTTAAGTGTAAGTCAAGTTAAACTGCTTTTATATTTAAATGATGAATGCCTTGAGCCAGTGTTATATTTTTTTCCAGTGTATGCAGGCAACAGCATCACTGTTGCGTGATCAGCATTTTAAACTGCCACTGTCCCAACTATGTTAGTAGTATAACCAACTGCCTTCTTACTAACTATGGGTTACTATTAGTTGTGAGAGACTGTACCTAGTTTTTTTTTTTATTAGATTTTTTTTTTTTAGAATTTTTGTTCAGTGTCAGAAATGGGGACATCACTTTGACATTAACATTTGACATTGTATTGACATTTACTTTTTACTCAGACTTCATATGAGGACTTATCTCGCTCTTGGAGGAGTGAAAAATGTCTCCATTAACTTGACCATCTTCAATGCTGGAGATGATGCCTATGATGCCAGTGTCTACTTAAACTTTTCCACAGAGGTTCAATACATCAAATTTCTGCAGAGGGTGAGTCACTAAAGTGTGCATACTGTTTGGTAATGTGTTAATTTACCTTATAAGGTGATAATGAAAAATAGAGAAAGTATTTTAAGAAAGGACTTTTAGTTGATTTTCTCGTTGCTCTCAGTTTTCTTCAATTTGTAGAATATTTCATGAGACACTCAAAATCTAAATTTGTAACATTAGATGTAGATGCATGTGTGGAACTGAAAATGTTAACAGGACACATCTTTCTTTGATCAGCCCTTTCTTTTGAAATGGCATAACTCTGGCTTTTAGAAATTAAGTTTAAAATTAAAATTTTAATTTAATTTAATTTTATGGAACTGACCTGTTATGAAATAGGTTAAACCCTTGGTGAAAGGTGAGTGTTGTTGTTGTTTTTTTTTACTTTGTTATTTGTCCTTTTTTGTGTGTTCTATGATTTTAAATCTAGTTTTTCGATGGTGTGTTTTATGCTTGTCTTAACACCAAGGAAATAATTGTTTTCACTTTAACGTCTTATCCTTTGAATTGTGGTGTTTACTGATCCAAACATAAAACCAATCAGTCGGTTAATGTTGTTAGCCTTTAACCTTTTGACCATCAAAGAGCAGTCCGCAGCTTTTTGGCAATGTCCAGGGAATAGTGCTTGGAGATGGTACCTTGCTCCTCAGTGCCTCTGTGGTACCTTTACTAGTCAGGGAATTGCATTGGTGACCTTCCAGTCATAGGGCCAACTCCCTAACTGCTACGCCACCAACTACCCTGACTTTTGCCAACCTTCTTTTTGTATCCTTCGGCATTGACCTTTTGAGCTCCTGTTGGGCTACCATGTGCAGATATTTATTGTCTTGTGTTTTGTTGTATGTATGTATTTGAGCCTTTTTTTAGTCTTTGTCTGCGACTGTCACTCTACACAGAACTGCAGTCTGTGTTTTTAAGTGTCCCGGAGATATCACTTAGGCTGTTGCTTATTGCACAGATTCACTGAAAGGTGGCAGTCAGTTTTTGCGTCTCAGTCTCCACCAAGGTTAGAGTTAGACTACTTTTTTTAACCACTGATTATATGGCTTGACTTGCTTAGTGTATAGGATATATAGAGAAATGTTACTGTAAAGATGGCAGAAGCAGCCCTATAAGCTTGGCAAATTCCTCGCAGAGAGTTTTAAAATATCACACCAAAGTCCAATATTTTAATCTTCAATTTAAAAGTTCGTAGTAAAGATTGGTTAAATATTAATGCAATTTAAGTTTGAAGGAAAAAAAGAATTTGGAATGCCAAGCGGCATGGTGTGGCATGGCTCTCGTGCAGAGAAACAGGAAGTGACATGACATGACGTGAATGTGGTCAGCCCATGTCGGATCTTCTGTGATTTGAACACACAGATATTTGAAGCTACGTAAGCTCTCTACTGCATTCCTGTTGTTATTGAGGTTAGTGTATAAGATCCATGATTTGGCCCTGCTTAGTTGGGGATAGTTCTCCAGACAGTATGATGACTGTTCTCCACCTCATCCATGTATGCAGTTTCATCAACAAATATGACCATGGCTGTACAGCATGGGCTACTCTAACTACATCATGGTCGATTTGATTCCTGCATAAACCACCAAAGCCACTCAGTTACTCAATCAGTCTCTGGTCATATCTAAGATGGACTACTGTAACTCTCGACCAACTGTACTTCCATTGAAGGCAACAAGACCACTTCAACTGATCCAGAATGCACCTTGCATTGGTGCATCTTATTTGGAATCTGAACTGGCTTTCTTTGGCCACATGCATCAGTTTCAAATCCTTAACACTTAGCCTTCAAGTCCAAGAATGGATTTGTACCTCCTTACTTATAATTACTGATCAAGCAATGTATCACTATACATTCTCTCAGAATAACAAGCACTGCTTCTCTTGAGCCTTCTCTCCTTTCTTTCCATCCACGTAATTGTTTGGGAGCTGACCCTATGATCAGGCTCTCTAGCTTCACTCTCTAATTCAATAGTATTCTCTTTTTTCATTTTTACTCTAGAAGGAATCACCAAGTAACTTTTAGTGACGAAAATGCTGGCATGAAGTTCTAATTTTATTGGTATGACTGTAGGCATCAGTACAATCTGCTCATTGTTTTGCTTTTGTGTTTAAGTGTCTCTAGATTTCCTCATATTTCTGTTTATTCCAGGATGGCAATAGTATTTCATGTGATCTGGTTCAGCTGGACTTCCTTAAATGCAGTTTGGGATTTCCTTTTATGAAAGCCCAGTCCAAGGTGGGTGTACTAGAGCAGCATTTCTCAATCCCAGTCCTTGCAGCCCACCACTCTGCACATATTTGGTATGTACTGCACTGTTGCACGCTGGTCCTACAGTGCTAATTAGCTAATCAGTAACATCAGCTGTGCTGTGGGTCGGGAAAGTCGAATCTGTGCAGAGCGGTGGTCCTTGAGGACTGGGATTGAGAAATGCTGTACTAGAGAAGCTAGGAAAATCAAGGAAGATTTTGGAAAAAGCTAAATGTAAATTTTCACTGAAGTTTGCATGTCACATGAAAAAAGGAAAATATTTGGTTGACTGATACTTAAACTTACATTTCTTTCTTAATTTTTTTAGTACCATCTCTCTGTGATTTTTGACACGAGTCGTCTCTCTGGTGAAAATGGCACATTAATCTTTTTAATAAACACCAAAAGGTGAGTTTATTCATTTCTAATAAAACAAAAAAAATATTATGTGTACATTGTAAATCATTTATCAAAAGTTTCAAGTGCCTAACTATTTTGAATTAAGCTGCCAAGAAATGTTGTCTATAATCATATAAATTAATAAAGCATGAAAAAAAATTTTTTTTATGATAAGCAACCAATACTAGCTTTCTTTCACAATACTAGAATGTTTTTTTTTAAACCTATGTATTTTACCAAAGACAAACTTAACTCAACAAAGCAAATTACCTCCAAATCAAGCTATATTTTAACTGTTAGAGGTCAAACTAAGCAGGATGGTGCAGTGGTTAGTGCTGTCGCTTCACAACAAGATGATCCTGAATTCTTCTCCAGGTTGGTCGTGGGGACGTGTTTGTGAGGTTTGGGAAATTAATGAATGAATTCAAAGTGCCAATAAGTAAGAGGGTGCGGGTTTACTGTTGCTCTTAAAAGCAAGTGTCAGGGTAAGGAGCCACAGGAAGCAAGTGTAGCAGTAGTATGTTATGAGAGAATTTAGGAACATTGATGCTGCTTTATGAATCAGGAGTCTTTTCACGTCTAATGAAAGTCAGTGGTGAGATAAAGATAAAGTTGGATTCTCCTAAAGTTGTAAAGAAGTGATCTGCATGTCCTGGAAAATTTGTCAGTGTGAGAAAATATTGCCAGTTCTTTGTCTAGCATGACACTACAATTTCAGGCAGGCAGATTGAGCTCCGGTACCCCAGTGAATACAGTAGTTAAACTCTATTATGCATTCGTTTTGATTTATGTTGCAATAAGTTACATTGCTTATCACATACGACATAATCATTCTGCTCAAAATCTGGGAAGATGTGCAATTTCATTGCCAAACCTCCTGATGGAGATTCTACAGTGTATGGGGCTGCTAATATCACTGACACCTAGAACAAAGACCGAGGTGGCGAAACGCAGCTGGCTTAAATGCAAGCCTTGTTCATGTAAACAAAAATGAGACAAGGATGCGGGCGTTAGCCCCAGACTAAAACCTAACCCGGTCTGACCAGTAGATCCATCTATCCTGCTCTCCAGTGTTTGTTCACTGGACAACAAAATAGATTATCTGTGGCGCTAGCATTCAATGTGAAATAAAGGCTAGCACACTACTGAGCTGACGAGAAGCTTCATTCTCCGGCAAGTGCCATAGGGGCAATTTGTGTGTCTACATTAATAAACTGTGGTGCACAAACTCTGCTGGAGTCATTTGTCACGGGTCCCAGCAGATAGAGTTTTTAGTTGTAAAGTGTTGATCGTTCTATCTGCTGAAAGAATTCACTGCAGTGCTAGTTGTAGCCATGTACCTGTACTAAACTGGCACTAGATGAACTGTACAAGGCTATCAACAAGCTTCAGAATGCACACCTGGACAGATTTTCATTGTTGCTGGCAACTTCAACCACACAAATGTCAAGACAGTTCTACCAGCACATGGACTATGCAACAATGCTGGAGAGAACTGTTTGAATAAAGTCTACACTGACATGCACAATGACTACAAAACAGCTGCGTGCACCCACATCAATTCTTCTGACAGTGCTACAGTGATTTTACTGCCCACATACACATCACTGCAGAAATGACCAAGACATGCCAGGAAAACCATTAGAGTCTGACTGGGTGTAGCTGTCAAGCACTTCAGGACTGTTTTGTGTGCACAAGACTGGATTTTCAGACAAGCTGCTACTTGCTACATAAGCAAGTGCAGAAAGGATGTCACTGTCTCCAAGAACATCACCACAAGAGCCAACGAAAAGCCCTGGTTTACAGCAAAGGTGCCCCAGAGCAGCCAGAGCAAACCTCTTTCACGGCATCCGACAAGCAAAGTAAGATCATGCACTAAAGATCCAGAGACACTTCCACAACACAAAAGACTCCAGCAGTTTCCAGACTCCAGACATTCAGGCTTCCACTCAGTACAAGTCTGCACCAGTGAGTCCCACTCACACACACAACCAGGCAGTCTAGAATTGTTCATATTGAACTGCTGCAGATCTTACCCACATTGAATGCAAAAAGACAATTCCAGGACCATAATTGTAGTTTGAGTGGCACACTTAACTTAATTGTATCTTTCATTTTTATTTTTTAGTCGTTGTTGGCATCTAAGCAGTCCAGAAAGGGTGTCTTTGGAATTGGTAAGACTGCGGTAGATTTAAAGCAGTTGGAACATGGCTGGTCTTTAAAAAGACCAATGTAGTGTGTGGAGAAAATCCAGAGATATCATCTGCAACATAATTGATGGGATAGGATTAAGCAGAGAAACTGGGTGGCTTAATAAAATACTCAGTTTTCTCATTGGTTCTCGGTTTTTGCATCACACTATGTAACTTCCTGCTTTGTCCACGCCAGTTGGCGTCCCAAACTCCTTTTTTATTCTTCAAACTTAAATTGCATTTATATTTTACCAATCTTTGCTACAAACTTTTAAAGAGACCAAAGATCTGTTAGACTTTGCCTGGCTTGACGTTTTAAAATTAGCAAGGGATTTGCCAAGCTTATAGGGCTCCTTTCTGCCTGGATGCACAGTGTCTCTACAGTAACTCTTCTTTGTATTTTCCTCTATGCTAAGCGATTTAAGCCATATAACCAGTGGTTAAAACCTAAAACGTAGTCTAACTGTAACCGTGGCAGAGACTGAGATGCAAAAACTGACGGCAACCTTTCAGTGAATCTGCACAACAAAAAACAACATAAGTGATTTTTGGTTGTAGGTAAGATGCCTAACGGTGATCTTGTTTTTTGTAGCAAGTGTGGAATGTTTAGCCTTAGTTCCTCTGTCAGAAAGTGATAGCTTAAATTCAATTCAAGTTCAGTTCAATTCAAATTATTTATATAGCGCTCTTAACAACAGTCATTGGCACAAAGCACTTTACATATAACTGGCCTAAATTCCCCTGCAAGCAAGCCTGAGGCGACAGTGGCAAGGAAACACTCCCTCTAATAGGAAGAAACATTGAGAGGAACCAGACTCGGAAGGGGACCCCATCCTCCTGTGGGCGACCAGGTGCACAGACATTTAATACACAGCAAGCATTAGTTCAAGATGAATTGTTAGTCAGTTTTGAAGTAAGGATATAAATATATGAATATGAATATATATCTTTGTCATTTTAGGTACAATGAAAATTTGAATGCTCAACTTCCAAGGTTAAGTTTTTGCCATGTTAAGTGCTATTATGACTTTGGGATAGAAACTGTTCTTTAATCTACTGGTCCTTGTTTTTATCACTCTGAACCGTCTGCCTGAGGGCAGCCTTTCAAAGAGAGAATGACCTGGATGGAATGGGTTTTTTAGGATGTTTTGGGCTCTTTTCAGACAGCGAGAACTGTACAGTCCATCTAGGGAGGGGAGTGGACTGCCAGTGATTTTCTCGGCAGTGTTGATGAAACCTTGAAGCACCTTCCTTTCAGCAGCTGTGCAGCTGGCAAACCATTCACAGATGCAGTATGACAGAATTCTCTCTATGGTGCAATGATAGAAGGACACAAGCAGCTGCTGTGTAAGATGGACCTTCTTGAGTATTCTTAGAAAGTGTAATCTCTGATGTGCCTTCTTGATGAGAGCAGTAGTGTTGGCACTCCAGGACAGGCTGTCCTCTATGTACACACCCAGGAACTGGAAGGTGGAGACCCTTTCCACACATTCCCCATTGATAAAAAAGGGGCTGAATGACAGTCTTTTTCCTCCTGTAGTCCATAATCAGCTCCTTGATCCTTGATATTTTTAGGACCAGAAGCAGAGCTAAAATCTACAAAAAGTAGCCAGGCATATCTCTCCCACTGCTCCAGATGGGTCAGAGCAGTATGGAGACCAGTTGCTATGGCATCCTCTGCAGACCTGTTCGCTCTATCAGCAAACTGGAGTGGGTTCAGCCTGCCTGGGAGACTTGAGGTAATGTGTGTACGGACCAGTTTCTCAAAGCACTTCATAATGACTGGTGTAAGTGCCACAGGACGATAATCATTCAGGCTGCTGATTTTGGGCTTCTTAGGGAGTGGTACAATGAATACTTCATTGGACTGGGATAAAGACTGGTTGAAGATCTTGGTGAAGACCCCCACCAGCTGTTCTGCACAGTTCTTCAAAATGCGTCCAGCAACACCATTGGGTCCAGCAGCTTTCCTCAGGTTCACAGTCCTCAATGTTCGTCTCACCTCATGCTCCTCCACCATGAGGACATGCCTGCTGTGCAATTTTATCTAAGGTGGAATGAAGCGTACATGTTAGATAATTTGTATTACTCTCAAATTCAGCAAGATTAGACATTTCCCCTGTCCTACTGTTCCCCTGGGAGTTTTCCTTGCCACTGTCACCTCAGGCTTGCTTGTTCGGGTTTGGGCAGGTTAAATGTAAAGCGCCCTGTCACAATGACTATTATTAAGCCTTCTGTATAAATAAAATTTTCCTGTGGTGCAAGGAGAGTGAGAGAACACAAAGGCAGACAAGAGAGCAGCTCTTGGGTGTGATCCAGATTTCAATGACCTAAGTAGTCAAAAGAAGTGGGGAGATGAAGCCAGCCTTCAGAACAGAACCCAACTACAATTCCAAAAAAAGTTGGGACATTGTGCAAATTGTAAATAAAAACAGAATGCAATGATATGGAAATCACATAAACCCATATTTTATTCATAACAGAATACAGAAAATATCAAATGTGGAAACAAAAAAATGTTTAATTTTAAGGAAAATAAAGTCATTTTGAATGTCATGGCAGTAACACGTCTCAAAAAAATTAGGACAAGGCCATGTTTACCACTGTATGACATCCCCTCTCTTCTAACAACAGAATGTAAACGTCTGGGGACTGCTTGAGTTTTGGGAGAGGAACGTTGTCACATTCTTGTCTGATACAGGATTCTAGTTGCACAATTGTCATAGGTCTTTTGTGTCGTATTATTTGCTTTATGATGCGCCAAATGTTCTCAACGCGTGAAAGATCTGGACTGCTGGCAGGCCAGTTCAGTACTCGGACCCTTCTTCTACGAAGCCATGATGTTGTAATTGATGCAGTGTGTGGTTTGGCATTGTCATGTTGGAAAATGCAAGGTCTTCCCTGAAAGAGACATCATCTGGATGGGACATTTGATGCCCTAGAATCTGGATATACCTTTCAGCATTGATGGTGCTTTTCCAAATATGCAAAAGCTGCCCATGCTATATGCACTAATGCTCCCCCATACCATCAGAGATGCTGGCTTTTGTACTTAGTGCTGATAACACGCTGGTCGGTCCTTCTCCTCTTTAGTCCGGATGACATGGCCTCCCTGGTTTCCAAAAAGAATTTCAAACTTAGATTCGTCTGACCACAGAACAGCTTTCCACTTAGCAACAGTCCATTTTAAAGAGCTTTGGCCCAGAGAAGACATCGGCGCTTCTTCTTTGAATGATAACGTTTTATGTGGCATCTGCGGATAGCACGGCAAATTGTGTTCAGTGACGTTTTCTGGAAATATTCCTGCACCCATTTAGTGATGTCCATTAAAGTGATGTCCATTATGCCTGTTTGTGATGCAGTGCCACCTAAGGGCCCAAAGATCACAGGCAACCAGTATGGTTTTTCAGCCTTGTCCCTTACGCACAGAGACTTCTCTAGATTTTTCAAATCTTTTGATTATGTTATGAACTGTAGATGATGATATATTAAACCTCTTTGCAATTTGACACTGAGGAACATTTTTTTAAATTCCTCCACTATTTGTCAATGCAGTATTAAGAGAATTGGTGATTCTCTGCCCATCTTTACTTCTGAGAGACACTGCAACTCTAAGATGCTCATTTTATACCCAGTCATGTTACTGACCTGTTGCCAGTTGTCCTAATTATTTGTTAAATGTTCCTCTAGCTGTTGTATATATTTTGTACCACTAACTTTTCCAGCCTCTTATTGCCCCGTCCCAACTCTTTTGACGTGTCGCTGTCATGAAATTCAAAATGAGTCTATATTTTTTCATGAAATTGCAAAATGTCTCAGTTTCAACATTTGATATGTTTTCTGTGTTCTGTTATGAATAAAATGTGGGTTTATGAGAATTCCATATCATTGCATTCTGTGTTTATTTACAATTTGCACAACTTCCCAACTTTTTGAAATTAGGTTTGTGTTTTATATTGTAGCTATTGGGATTTATACCCATCCAATTGTCACGTCCCAGGTCAGCATGATATGAGGCATGGTACGTCTTACAAGCCGTTTATTGAAAAACCAAACATAAAGAGGCACGAGGGCCACAAAAAAAAACTCTTCTTTAGAACAACATGCTGCACACCAACATGGGGGTGGTATGGTGAGGGTGGACAGACAAGGAACACAGGGAAAAGGCCAAACCTATATAGAGGAACAGAAATTAGGAACATGATTAATTAAACAAGGGAAAACCAATGAGGAAACAAACTAGAAATCAAGCAGAAATTACCAATAATGGGGTAACCAATGGAAACTAGAGGCAGGACTCAGGTGAGATTACTAATGAATACCGATTAACCAATGAGACACAATGGGAAGGAATGACAAGGACAAGAAAGACAGGGAGCACGGGACAGAACTGAATACAACAAACTGTCACAGCCACGTTTCCCTCGCTGTGGCCGTGCCATGCCCACGATCACCAGAGTTCTGAACTGGGGGTATTTGTTCTGTCCTCTGGGTTTGCCTTTGGTGTCCTTCCCATTGTGTCTGTTACTCCTCATGTCTCTTTGGTTAGCTTTAGCTTTCCCCACTAGCTCGCTCCCCACTTCCGGGTTTTGCTGTCTTCACTTCATGGCCTCGCCTTTGTTCTTGTTTGCTCGTCGCTATTCTCTTCCCCGTTTCCATGTGGATTTATTTGGGCTCTGTTTCGTTCTTCATGTCGTTCACCTCCCTTTCCCTTCCCAGGCTCGTGTCTCCCAGTAAAACCCCTTCCGATCAGGCTGCAGAGTGTCGCAAGAGTCTGGATCATTTCAGTTTCGCCTTGTGGGCCCTAGAGCGTGAGGACATTGTTCTTTCCATTTACCCACATAGCATAATTCTGGGACCCTAGAGCGTGGGCCCTAGAGCGTGAGGACATTGTTCTTTCCATTTACCCACATAGCATAATTCTGGGAACACGAGCCCCATCTTTGTTTGTACTTTTTTTTTGCCCTGTTTTTTCCCCTGCTTTTTGCCTTGTTTGTTACACCTGCTTCCTCCAATAAACTGCCTTATTTTCACCTGTAAAGTGCGTCCTCGCCTGCATAATCAGCCGCACCATGACACAAACTAATTGGCGGCATATAATAGCCGCTCTGCAAAGGGCATTGTCTGGCCAAAGCCCAGGGGGCTGTTACACCAGTGAATATAGGTCTATATCATATACAGTGCCTTGAAAAAGTATTCATACCTCTTGAACTTTTACACATTTTAACACCTTACAACCACAAACTTAAATCTTTTTTATTGAGATTTTCTGTGATAGACCAACACAAAGTAGCACATAATTGTGAAGTGGTACGAAAATGATACATGTTTCTCAAAATTTTAAGCAAATAAAAATCTGAAAAGTGTGGTGTGCATTTATATTCAACCCCCCTTGTCAATACTTTGTAGAGCCACCTTTCGCTGCAATTACAGCTGCGAGTCTTTTGGGGTATGTCTCTACCAGCTTTGCACATCTAGAGACTGAATTTTTTTGCCCATTCTTCGTAGTAAAATAACTCAAGCTCAGCCAGATTGGATGGAGAGGGTCTGCGAGAGATTTGTGGAGTACACAACTGTTGTCCTGTGGACAGATTCTCCCACCTGAGCTGTGGATTTCTGCAGCTCCTCCAGAGTAACCATGGGCCTCTTGGAAGCTTCTCTGACCAGTGCTCTCCTTGCTCGGTCTGTCTGTTTAGGTTTACAGTTGTAGCATACTTTTTCCATGTTGGGATGATGGATTGAACAGTGCTCCTTGAGATGTTCAAAGCTTGGGAGATTTATTTATAACCTAACCCTGCTTTAAACTTATCTACAACTTTATCCCTGACCTGTCTGGTGAGTTCCTTGGTCTTCATGATGCTGTTTGTTCACTAATGTTCTCTAACAAACCACTGAGGCCTTCACAGAATAGGTGTATTTATAATGAGACTAAATTACTCTAGAACTCTATTATCTAATTAGGTGACTTCTGTAGGCAATTGTTTGTACTGGTTTTTATTGAGGAGTATCAGAGTACAGGGAGCTGAATACAAACGCACGCCACACTTTTCAGATTTTTATTGGTTTAAAATTGAAAATACATTGAAAATACATTGAAAACCATGTAGCATTTTTGTACCACTTCACAATTATGTGCTACTTTGTGTTGGTCTATCACAGAAAATCTCAATTAAAAAGATTTAAGTTTTTGGTGGTAAGGTGTCAAAATGTGTAAAAGTTCAAGGGGTATGAATACTTTTTCAAGGCACTGTAGGTCTGTAAGATATGTAAACTGGTATAGGTGTGAATAGTTTTGCAGTAAAATAAAACATTAATAAGAACGTGGATAGCTGACTTAAGAGTTTGAAGTGCCTGTTGTTAAAAAGTGCAACCAGACCGTTTCCCCTTTTAAATTCTTAAAGTCATAGTCCACCACTCAAACAAATCTCAAAACACAAAGGATAAAAGAACGAAATCCAACAGGGCAAAACAAGGTCAAACACAGAAATGACAAAATAAAGTGCAATAAGACTTGGTAGATATTCCAAGACATAGATTGGAGTTGAGGGTCATAGAGGAATGCAGAACTGCTGCTGAAGAGATTGGTATTCTCTTCAATGACAGATATTTTTCAGATGTGTGTCAGATGGTTAAATCTGAATTTTTAGAGTTTGCTAAACATTTGCTTTATTGAGTTAAGTTTCAAAATATACAAATTTGTTTTATGTGATACACTTGTGGGATACTTTACATTGGGATATTTTTTAATAAATTTTAAATTGATTACATAAATACTTTTTCGTACATTTATACAGTTCTTAAGCAGTAGTGTAAGCTATGGTGTCAGTTATATTGGTTTTAGTAAAATAATTTTGAGTTCCAAATTTCATTTCATTTTCTTGTTTTTAATAGTACTGTTCATATCAAGTAAAATGTGAAAATGATGTTTCATTTAGTGCCAACCCAGAACATGAGAACAAACTAGATGATAATACATTGGAACTGTCTATCCCCTTGTTGCATCAAGTGGACATAGCAATCACTGGGTAAGAGTTTATTTTTAAAAGATTATAACATAAGCAAAGATAAAGCATATTGATATCATAAAGTTTGTTTATAGAATATACTTATACAGCATTGATATTCCTGTAAACCTTCTATCCTCATAAATAGCATTCAGTTGCTTTCTTAATTTTACCGCTATTACTGTGAGCAGTAAATACATTTAAACATAGCACATTAAAAAAGTTACACTTGTACAAAGCAGATGAAGCATAAAGCAAAACAACAAATTTAAAAAATCATTATTTTTTTATTGCAAAATATAAAAAAATATGCTGTAATGATTAGAGAGCCTTGGTGAAACCATGCTGCTGTTAAAGATGCAAACCATTATAATAACATTCTTCCAAGGTGCAAGCACACCTTGCTTTTATAGTGAAAGGGAGAGGATTTATTGATGCATGCAAAATACACCCTTGTTTTAATGAAGACAGTAAGTTTAAAAAAAAAAAACACCTGTCACAATTTTTGGGCCCATGAATGAACATTATTGCTATATAGAGTCTGCATTCCGTTTTTTTTGTTATTTTGAAATGAGATGCATCAACACAAATTCTGCATTGGTATTTTTTTAAATGATCACTGATTATGTCAACATAAGCCATTGTTTGAAGCCAGTATTCAGTAATGGCTTTATACCTGCTGCTAGAAAGATATTTAAAAGACAGAAATCATCTGCACGAAGCTTGTCAGTGGTGTGCCCAAGATGTGAATAATTTCAAATTTTATGAAGATATTCTGTCTGAGCCAAATTATTTTGTACCAAATACAACCATATGACTAAATGGTCGTAATGAGTATAGGTTGTAATGATTTCAGGTGGAGAAAGTTTTTAAATGGCAATTGTCCATGATTATACACAGGCAGTACAGATAGTCTTCATAACAAATACAAATTGTAACACATAGGCAACATCAAGGTTGAATTTTAAAAGGACAGTGTTTGTTGCAGTGTCTGGAATTTCAGTGGTTTTGGAATTTTCTGTTGGTTAGTGAAAACCAACAGGATTTCAAAATGTATTTTTCTTTGCAGTGTTGTTAATCCTACTTCATTTGTATATGGAAACTCAATTGACTCTTCACATTTTACTCAACTTGAGGACTTGGAATGCAAATTTCAACCACTAAACTTTACCTTTCAGGTATGCCGGCACTATTTATGAATTCTTCTAGTAAAAACCTCACATGACTGGAATATCATGTTGTCGCATGTTACATGTTACAACATGTTAAGTATCTGTAAAATTAACTACTGTAGGTAATAAACAATGGACCAAGCAAACTGCCTGGATCCATTGTGGCCATAAGGATACCTCACAGACTGTCTGGCAATGGAGTAGACATCTTCCAAATCATATACACTCAGGTGAGTCTCAGAGTTATGACCAGGTGAGAATATTTTTCAATATGACATAGAACTAAAATCTATACATCATTTTTATAATATACAATTAATAATACACATACATAATGTCACGTTCACTGCCTCGGAGAAGGACTGGGTGGATAAGGGCTGGGTGGACTCAATGGCAGTGCGGTGTGCCACGAGGAAATGATTCCTTTTATACTCTTTGACCCGTGACCGACCACTTCTGGGTCCTACTCTCGGTCACGGGTCAAAGAGTATAAAAGGAATCATTTCCTCATGGCACACTGCGCTGCCATTGAGTCCACCCAGCCCTTCTCCGATTCCATCAGCATCAACTGTGAGTACTCTCAGTTATTGGGTTCATCTCTTTGCTAGTGTCCTTAGAACGTGGATTGTTTGTGGTAATCCTTACTCTTTGCATAAGAGAGTTCTTAGATCAACTCGCATGGCAATCCTACCTACTCATGTTCTTAGCCACATTTGGGTTAACCACCATGCTACAAGGGCTAATGGCTAATGAGTAGCAAATTCGCTATATCCTAACCAGGTCACTGGCGAATTGTTAAAGGAGGCATTTGGTTCATATCCTAACCAGATGACAGTTATTGGACAACAATGCCTTGGACCAGCCGGCTTAATTGGAAAAATGAGATCCTTTCAAGCCAAATTCATAAATCTGTTGACTGGCGTCTGTGGAGGCAGTGCAGATGTGATGAAGATGTGAAAGTAATCTGTACCCTCAGGACCAGACCCCAAAGTTGGATAAGGCTGACTAGGCTGCCAAGGATCCAGCAAAAGGTGTAAATCACAGGTCTCTGTTTAATAATCACCACCTGCCGCCAGGCCGATAAGACAAAGCCTCCCTCTGTTTGGAGGCATTCTCTGCCGGCAAAGGAACAGATGTGGAGGCCGATAGCAGATGTACTTGCCAGAGCCAGGTAAGCATTGTCAGTCATCTAGTTCTGACTTCTGGGTCCTAGTGCCGATCGCAGAACGGTGTGTGCGTGACAGTACCCCCACTCCAGTACCCGGTGACGGTAGACCCTTATCATTTCTGGGTCTAACACGAACCAGGCCAGAATCCAAGATACTGCATACCTCAGCCCCGAGGATGCACATCAAGGATCTGATGCATGGTATAGGTGGGACAACCCTCAATAATATGGGGAGGAGGATGGACGGAAGTGGGTGGCAACATAGGTGATGTGATGAAGGGCTTGAGTTGAGAGGTGTGGAATACAGGGTGGATCTGGAGCACTGCAGGCAGTTGGAGCCGGTAAGTGACTGGGTTGATCCAGTGAGTGATGCGGTGGGGTCCAATGTAATGGGAGGTAAGCTTTCTAGAGTCTGTGTGGAGGTGGAGGTTCCTAGTCAAAAGCACACCTTGTCACCTACATGGTACAAGTGGCCCGGTTGATGCCGACTGCAATGTTGAGTCATGTAGCGGGTGTTAGCAGGCTTGATAGCTGCTGTGGCCAGCATCTGTGGACCAACTGTTGGGCCGGCAGCCTTTGGTGTTCTTGGACCCCGCTTAGTAAGACAGGTGGAAGTTGAACTGTTCAAAGAAAAGTGCCCACTACACCTGTCGTGGGTTGAGTTGCTTGGTATTCTGAATTGTGATCAGGTTTTGATGATCTGTCCAGACCATAAATGGCTCACTGTCGCCCTGAAGCCAGTGTCGCCATTCTTCCAAAGCCCACTTGATGGCCAACAACTTACGGCCCCCTACATCGTAATGTTGCTGAGTGGGGTCGAATTTCTTGTAGACAAAACTGCAAGCATGCAGTTTTTGCAAGCATGCAGTTTCTGGTCTGGACCATGTTGTGACAGGACAGCTCCGGTGCCCACATCCTAGGTGTCTACTTCCACAATGAATGGCTTGGTGGGATCTGGGTGCAGGAGGATTAGTGGCATGGTGAAGTGAAGACAGAGTTGATGGAAAGCAGCAATTGCATCAGGGGTGAGGTTAAACTGGTGAGGTGAGGGTCAACTCAGGGTGGTAAGGGCAGTGGCAACCATACTGAAGCTCTGGATGAAATGGCAGTAGAAGTTTGCAAACCCCAGGAACCATTGCAGCTGCTTCAAGGTCTTGGTTAGGGGCCAATGACGCACTGCCTCCAGCTTCTGAGGGTCCATGGCCACACCCTGGGATGAGATAACAAAACCCAGGAATGTGGTGGAATGCTCGTGAAAAGCACATTTCTCCTACTTACAGTACAATTGGTGAGCAGTCTCTTGAGGACTACCCTGACATTGAGTGTGCTCTTCCAGGGTGCATGAATATATGAGGATGCCATTAAGGTAGACAATAACCCAACAACCTAACATATGTTGTTGATGAACTGTTGGAAGGCTGCGGGAGCATTGCATAGGCTGAAGGGCATCATCAGACTCTCATATTGACCTGTGGGGGTGATGAAAGCCATATTCCACTCATCACCCTCCCTGATGCTCACCAAGTTGTAGATGCTTTGGAGGTCCAACTTCATGAAGTAGGTGGCACCAGAGAGAGTGTCCAGGGTAGTGTTGGTCAGTGGAAGTGGGTGATGATTCCTGATGGTGATCTTGTTGAGTCCCCAATACTCGACACAGGGTCAGAGGCTGCTGTCTTTTTTCTTAACAAAGAACAACCCCACGGTGGCAGGCAAGGAGGAGGGCCTGATGGTGCCTTGGTGTAGGGCACTGGTTACATACTCCTCTCTCGCCTGCGTCTTGGTGGAGAAGAGGGAGAAGAGTTGGCTGTGGGGTGGTACTGCACTGGGCTGGAGGCCGATCGCCAGGTCATGGGGCTTTGTGGTTGCAGTTGGATGGCACACTGCTTGCGGAAGACCTCTGCCAGGTCATGATACAGCATGGGGATTGCCTCCATGTCAACATCAGAGGCCTCGGACTCCTTGCATGTCCCAGCCGGTTCCCGCATTCAGAGTTCAGAACAGGTCGGCCCCCATTGCATGATCTGGTTCTGACACCAGGAGATGAGGGCAGATGAGGGCAGCAGCAACAAGGGGTATCCCAAGATGAGAGGAGGAGATGAGATGGTGGTGAGGAGGAATTGGATAAGCTCCTGGTGCTGATCAATCCAAAGAGTGGGTTTGGGATAGGGCTGGTGGAGAGGGACCAACTGTCAACTTGGAGAGGAAATGAAGAGGACCCAGTGAGCCACTCTCAGAACTCACAGACTGCTTCCTGGACAGTGAAGGCACACTGCACGATGGTGGTTGGGAGAGCCACAGTAAGCACACAGGCCCGCTCTGTAACATTGATCCCTCTCTGCAGTGGTTAAGGAGGCACATCCAAGTTGCATGGGTTCCCTAGCTCCGGAGTGGTCCGCAGGGTGAAGTGGAGAACCGACAGCACTGGGTGCTTGTGATGGTGAAGCAGGTTGGTGAGTAGGTGGCGCAGAGGTGGTCTGGGTTAAAGGTCCTGACCGGTAGGTTGAAGAGGCTGGTGGCAGTGTGCGGGGAGCTGGCTGGACATGAGCTCATGCCCTGGTCAGTCCTGAGGGCAAGTTGAATTAAATCCTCCAGGGTGGCTGGGAGCTCCTGTCCAATGAGGTTATCTTTGATGCGTGAAGCCAGACCCTCATAGAAAGCTGTCTGGAGTGCAGCATCTCCCCAGTTAGTTTGCACCTCCAGGGTATGGAAGTCAGCGGTGTATTAACTCACAGATGACCCTCCCTGCCGCAGATGATACAGCCAAGAGTCAGTCTCGCTGTCAGGATGCTCAAACATGAGGCATAGTTGGTCGGTGAACTCAATATAGGACTGCCCGACCTCGAGTTGGATCGGAGGACTGCCTTGGCCCACTCAGCCGCCTGTCCAGACAGCAGGGAGATGAGAAGTGCATTCCTCTGGCGGTTCATGGAGTATCTGTAGGGTTGAAACTCGAAGACAAGGTCCAGAGCTGTTAGTAAAACATCACACTTCCCATCTGTGCCATTCCACTTTTCAGGTAAAGAGATTTGGGTTTCGGCAGGGAGAACAGGCCGCCGCGACCGGAACTTGGCACTCAGCAGACAACTTCTGAACAGGAGCTGGCAAACTGGTGAAGACAATGACCAGACTAATCCTCTACCTAATCACCCAGACAATCAATGAACAAACTAAACAGACAAACAAAATATGATGTGAAACCAAAAATAAGAAATAGAGCTTGCATGCCTGCTGGAAGCTCAAAAAGGCACAACAGAAACAAAGCCCAGAAGAGATTGAGAAACACACAGAAAACCCTGATGATGGTGAAATGATGGCTAACAGACAACCTGCCCAAGGTCAGCTAATTTTAAAATTGAATAGTGAAAACAAGGGACAATCTGAAGACAATAACTAGTAATAAAATAATAATCCAACTAACAACTCAACCAGTCAAAAAAACTAAACAGCCAGTAAAATTAAGTGAGAACTGGTAAAACATATAATATTTGCTAAGCTGCACTAAAAGAAACAAATGCACAAAATCACATATTCTAAACACTCAAGACAAACAATAATGGTAACATCTACTGGCCATCCCAGGAGCCAAGTTGGTGTTAAATTATATTAGATTATCATTTTTGAAAAATCCTTATAGAAATGTATTATATTTTATTCATACTTTTTTGTGGTTGCTCTCCAGGTGTCCAAAGGCCGAGGTAACTGTACATGGCAGAAACTCCCCATACCGTGTGCCATATCCCAGGATGCAGGCAGCATTTTTCACTCCATCTTGGCTTTCTTCTCCAAGTCTGGCAGAAAGGTCTTGGTAAGCATGATCATTCAACATGTATACAGTATATATATTGAAGCTGTCAAAATAACATAACTTCAATTAATCAATCACAGAAAATACTGATTAATCACACTCCGTGTGACCTTTGAGCACCTAGGGTTAGGATTAGGGTTAGGGTTATGGAGGAAGAACTGTAGATGCTGCTTGGGGCTTCTGATAAATGTATAACTCTCTGCAATTTCTACAGAAAAGAAATTTCCTACCACAGAAGTACTTTAAGCATGAAGTATCACCTCAATGCAAAGCATTTAGCATCGAACCCAGAGATCAGAGGTTCTGATGCTAGCACTAGCAGTCACTTGTCAAGCCACACTGGATCAGGCATTCAGACGCAAACTAAGTAAGTTTACCTGTGACTGGCTAACTAACTCTCTTACAAAGTGGATTGCAATAGACTGCAGACCAATTTCAGTGATAGAGGACAAGCAGGGATTTTACAGCTAGCATCTTTGAACCCAACTTATAAGCTGTCTTCTAGAGGCAGAATTGTATCCAGAATCAAGCAACTTTACAACACAGAAAAAAGAACAAAAGAAAATATATTGGCGGGTGCTGAATATATTGCATTGACTGGGGATCACTGGACTTCAGTTAGAATTCACAATTATCTCAGTGTTACAGCACACATTGACAGTGAGTGGAAACTTCAGTCATTTGCAATCACATTGCTAAATATGGACATTAGGCACTACGCTGATGCCTGCGCTGAGCAATTTTGTAAGTTAACCCTTAGAGTCCTACGAGAATTTGCTGTGTTTTTCGATACCTTTGTTTTTAGTCTTATTCTTGCGTGTGTGTGTGTGTGTGTGTGTAGAAGTTAGCCATACATGCCTTATGTTGTTGTGTTCAGGACATTCTGCACTACTTTATGCAGTATAAAACTGCTGGCACTGTAGATATGACTTTACAAATAGTAAGAACTCCAGTTTTTCTGCATGGATATACTCACAAATAATTTCAATTTCAGAGAAATCAATGTAATGTCCGTTAAGTTCAAAGTCTTCTGATTCTGACAGTTTGTGGTTTTTGTAAGTTAAAGGGTTTCAGAGTTATCTATCACTAACTGCATTTGTTGATGTTTAAAGGTTCAAAGTTATGATGTGCGGCTGAAGGAAGCAGAAGACGCAAATGCAGGGAGAACTAAAATACAGAACTAAAATAGTGACAAAGTGATCAAGAGTCAAATGAACCAAAGTATCTGGAGGTGTTCACAAAGGAGACCAGACAATGGTGTGGGTCGGCTGGTTTATAAAGGAAAAGGGCAGATTAACTGAAGAGGGGAGAACCAATGAGGAACGGAACAGAATTAATCTTAAATAAACAAGAAACGAGGGAGAGAAAGAGCTATAAAGAAAAGAGAACCAAACTAATTGAAGCCAGTGATCCAGGAGGTGATTGCATGAATGCAGTCCATGTGTGTGAAGATGATGTAATGTGGTTTACTAATGGTGTGGGGGGAAGCCCCTCCTTAGGTTCAGAACTGCAGAGACTGAGAACACTGGGGGTGTGGCGGAAGCGATGTAGATGTTACAATTGATTTTACCATAAATCATTTGAACTGAAATGAAATAATAATTAATTGGAATTGAAATACTTTTGCATAAAAAATATGTATGCAATTAATTTAGATTAATTAATCACAGAGCATGTCATTAATTCAGTAGCCCCCTTTTGCTTTGATGAAACGTTTGCATACTCTTAGCACTTAGCACTCCTAGGCTAACTAACAGGTGTGCCTTGTCAAGAGTTTTTCCTTTTTTAAGGCATATGAGGCCATCAGTTGTGTTGTGCTGAGGCAGTTGGATTTTCTATGTTTGACTGAAATGTGGCAACAGCATAATGATTTTGTTTCCCTCAATGACTCCAGTCCACCTGAGTTTGTTTATGTCAACCTCGTGACTCGGGGCAGGGTGGGGGTCTTGTGAAGATTCACTGGAAGCAGTGAAAAGTTCTCCCAGTCTCCGCCCCACTCTTCCACTCATTTGAATACACCGCATCTCAGCTCCCTGTTTATCGACCACCTAAGCCAAATAAGGATTTTCTGAATTACTTTACTGCTCTTCTCACTCATTTCTCAGTACTCTTTCCCAATATTATAATCCTTAGTGACTTCAACATTTATATGGACAATGACAATAACCTCCTCTCCTACTTAATACATTTGCTCGAGTTAAACATTGATCAGTCTCATTCTCCCTCTCAGCACCATGGTTCACTTCCACCTTGCACCATCTCAAAGCTAAAGGACACCAACTGGAACGCCTCTTTAAGAAAACTGGACTCACCATACACAAAGAAATGTACAATAATCATTTTCTGCTTTATAAGAACTGCATTGCCTCAGCCTATATACTACTCTGGTTTCATCTCCTCTAGTGAATGTAACCCTAAGTCTCTCTTTTCTCTGTTTAACAATATTACTAGGCCTTAAGACTTTTTTCCCTCCCATGTGTATTCTGCTGATTTTTGCAATTCCTTTATGTCCTTTTTACATCCAAAATTACTGATATCCACCAGCAACTTAACTTTAATGGAGTTGTAGCCCCTGAAGCAGACTCCCTGTTCCCTTTTATTTCAAAAATTCTTGAGAAAGTTGTTGCCTCCCAGCTTCACACACACCTCAGTAATCATAACCTCTATGAACAATTCCAGTCTGGTTTCGCCCCCTCCATAGTACAGAAACAGCGTTATTAAAAATCACCAATGACCTCCTGATGGCAGCTGATTCTGGCCTTCTCACCATTCTCATCCTCCTGGATCTGAGCACAGCCTCACACTATTTCTCACAATACTCTTCTGAATAGATTATCGTCCATTGGCATCAGTCATACACCCTTGCTTGGTTCACCTCATATCTCTCTGGCCACACTCAGTTTATCCAACTCAAATCCCATTCCTCAAGTTCATTTCCCATTTCAGCCATGTTCCCCAGGATTCAGTATTGGGGCCCCTTCTATTCATTGATTACATGCTACCTCTCGGCCACATATTTAGGAAATATAATATCAATTTTCACTGTTACGCAGTTACCCAACTCTATATCTCCTCCAAATCTAGCTGTTCTATTCCACCCTCTTCCCTCTCAGACTGTCTAATGGAGATTAAATTATTATAACTTTCTCAAACTCAATAGCAATAAAACTGAAGCTCTACTTGTTGGTACAACTTCCACACTAACTAAATCCCACAGTTTCGCCATCAACATTTATA
The DNA here is from genome assembly GCA_032718565.1 of Distichodus sexfasciatus. Lineage (NCBI taxonomy): Eukaryota > Metazoa > Chordata > Actinopteri > Characiformes > Distichodontidae > Distichodus > Distichodus sexfasciatus. The sequence goes on along the minus strand of JAVGVS010000223.1, from coordinate 239,239 downwards.
ATTCCTCTATCCACCCCTCGTTCATCCTATCATCCTTGATACTACTCTCTCATTTCAGTCACACAATCACATCACCCAGTCTACATACTTCCATCTGCACAACATAAACCGACTCCGTCCCTTCCTCACTCCCCATGCTGCTGCCATCCTTGTCCATAGCCTTGTCACTTCTAGGATTGATTATCCTAACTCTCTTCTTTTTAGTCTCCCCAACAAGTCCCTCCATAAACTCCAACTCCTTCAGAACGCTGGAGCTCGAGTTGTAACTCCCACCCCCTCCAGGGAACATAATCACCCCAGTCCTTCAACAGCTCCACTGGTTGGCCATAGAAACTAGAATAGTATTCAAAATTCTGCTTCTCACTTTCAAATGCATTTACAGTCTCGCCCCTCCCTATCTGTGTGGCCTGCTTCACATCGCCACTCCATCCTGCTCTCTCAAATCTTTATCTGCCACCCATCTTATTGTTCCCTCTGCCCGACTCATCACCATAGGAAACAGAGCTTTCAGTTGTTCTCCACCCCGATTCTGGAACTCACTTCCACCCTGTTGTCAGAAATATTGACTCTTTTCCAGTATTTAAGTCAAAACTCAAAACCCATCTGTTTAAATTGGCTTACTCACTTTAACCCAGTTGTTGTCTAATTATATACATTTGTTTTTTAACTCTTTTTTTTAATTACTTGTTTTTATTGTTTTTTCTATTTATGTGCTATGTAAGGTGACCTTGGGTTATAGAAAGGTGCCCACAAATAAAATGTATTATTATTATTACAGTAGTTAAACAGTATTTTTCATACATTTTTGTCTCGTTTTGTTTTGTGTTGCGATGTTATAATGTGAATTACATATGAGAGATGCTTTCTGCTTGAGATGAGGAGAAAATGTACAATTTCTATGCCAAACCTGCCAAAAAAGACCCTACAGAGTCTATGCCTGCTGAGACCACTGGCGGCACCCAGGACGAAGATTGATGTGGCGAAAGCCACATCGAGATGATTCGACACTTTTCATCACCAGTTCTATCTGCCAAGAGAATTCTCTGTCAAGCTAGTTCTGGCCATGTACCTGCTGCCTAGCGCCAATTTGCCTAGCGCTAAGGAAATTGTGCAAGGCTATTAACAAGCTTCACCCGCACCTGGATAGATTTTTCATCATTGCCGGTGACTTCCACCACATAAACCTGAAGTCAGTTATCTGCAAATTCTACCAGCATGTGGACTATGGGAGGAGAAAACAGTTTGGGCAAAGTTTACAACAATGTGCTTTGATGGCTACAAGGCAGCCGTGCATGCCACACCAGCTCTTCCGACCATACAGTGGTGACGTTATTCCCTGCATACACATCACTGCCTGCATACACAACTTGTGCATGAACTTGGATGAGTTTACTGAATCTGTGACCATTAGCACATGCATAGATGATGTTACTGTCTCCAAGAACATCACCACAAGAGCCAGCGAAAAGCCCTGATGTAGAGCAAAGCTAATAGATATGTGTCTTTCAGATCAGGGAACAAAGCTGCTCTCAGAACTTCCAGGGCCAAACTCTCTCACGCCATCCGACAAACAAAGTGAGAACATGCGCTAAAGATCCAGAACCACTTCCACTACACAAAAGACTCTCACAGTTTATGGCAGAACATTCAGGCTCTCTCTCAGTACAAGCTTGCACCAAGCAAGATGGGAACGCCATACTCCCTGAGGAACTGGACAAGTTCTATGCACGGTCTGATGCACTGAACAACAAGCCTGCAACAAAAGCCACGCCTTCCAGCACCGACCAGACCATCTGACATGAGGAGAACTTTCTCCAAGGTAAACTCACGAAAGGCTGATCGACCAGACAACTTTCCAGGTTGTGTGCTCAGAGACTGCAATGATCAGCTGGTCGAGGTCTTCATGGATATCTTCAACACATCACTACCATCCCATCATGCTTCAAGTCCACCACCATCATCCCAGTGCCAACGAAATGGTCAGCATCCTGCCTGAATCACTCTGACCCCCATCATCATGAAGTGTTTTGAGAGACTCATCATGGCACAGATAAAAGGCAGCCACCCTCACTTACTGGACACATTGCAAATTGCATATTGGCCTAACAGGTTGACTGAGGATGTCATGTCTTCCACCGTCTACCCTACCTAGACAAGAGTGACACTTGTTAGATTGCTGTTTAAATACTTAAGTTCAGCATTCACCAGCATCATTCTCTAAAAACTGTGTAATGCAACCATAAGAGGTCACAAGTCAGTGATTCCTTGTGCCGGTCCCAAGTCCGGATAAATGCAGAGGGTTGTGTCAGGAAGGGCATCCGATGTAAAACCTAAGCCAAATCAAACATGCGAATCATAAACAGGGATTTCATACTGGATCGGTCAAGGCCTGGGTTAACAATGACTGACACTGGTGCTGTTGACCTACAGGGTGCTGGTGGAAATTGGGCCACTGTTGGTCGACGGAGGAGAGGAGGAAGGCAGAGCATAGGCAGAGAGAGAAGAGGAAAGGCAAGAGTGTGGAACTGAAAGTAGGGACTTTGAATGTTGGCACTATGACAGGTAAAGCTAGAGAGCTGGTGGACATGATGCAGAGAAGGAAGATATACTGTGTGTTCAGGAGACCAGGTGGAAAGGTAGCAAGGCTAGAAGCTTAGGAGAAGGGTTTAAGTTGTTCTACCATGGTGGAGATGGAAAGAGAAATGGAGCAGGAGTTATCCTTAAGGAGGAGTTTGTGTGGCAGAGGTGGCAGTAGAGTTTTTGACTAGCTTGTTCAATGAGATCTTTTGACGAGTGAGAAGATGCCTGAGGAATGGAGGAAAAGTGTTCTGGTGCCAATTTTTAAGAACAAGGGAGACGTACAGGATTGTGGCAACTACAGAGGAATAAAGCTAATGAGTCATACAATGAAGCTTTGGGAAAGAGTGGTGGAAGCTAGGCTTAGGTCAGAAGTGAGCATCTGTGAGCAGCAGTATGGTTTCATGCCAAGAAAGAGTACTACAGATGCTATGTTTGCTTTAAGGATGCTGATGGAGAAGTACAGGGAAGGTCAGAGGGAGCTACATTGTGTCTTTGTAGATTTAGAGAAAGCATATGATAGGGTGCCAAGAGAGGAGCTGTGGTATTGCATGAGGAAGTCTGGAGTGGCAGAGAAGTATGTTAGAGTGGTGCAGAACATGTGTGAGAGCTGTGAGACAGCAGTGAGATGTGCTATAGGAGTGACAGAGGAGTTCAAGGTGGAGGTGGGACTATATCAAGGATCGGCTCTAAGCCCCTTCTTGTTTGCTTTGGTGATGGACAGGCTGACAGATGATGTTAGACAGGAATCTCCATGGACTATGATGTTTGCAGATGACATTGTGATCTGCAGTGAGAGCCGGGCACAGGTAGAGGAAAGGCTAGAGAGGTGGAGATATGTGCTGGAGAAGAGAGGAATGAAGATTAGTCGCAGCAAGACAGAATACATGTGTGTAAATGAGAGGGGCACAAGTGGAACAGTGAAGTTACAGGGAGTAGAAGTAAAGAAGGTAGAGGACTTCAAGTACTTAGGGTCCAAAGCAACGGAGAGAGCGGAAAAGAGGTGAAGAAGCACGTGCTTGAAAATAGTCCAGATATAGTATCTGTCATATTATAACTCTACCTCTTGCACATTCAGTGTAAATGTCAATTTCAACCTGTTAAGAATACTGCATCCTGACTTGACTAAATTTTTACCTCTATGTCTATTTCTAGCTTCTAATTATATTTAAAACTCCCTGTCTAGTTTAAAATGTATATTGCATATTGTATAGTTTAAAATGTTTATTGTTTAATGTATATTTTAGTATTTTTACTTATTTATTGTCTATCCCATGTGCCTAGTTGTGCCACTGCCTATTTATTCTCTGTTCTACTGTTCTCTGTTTGTTGGCACTGGAAATAACCTGGAGCCACGTCGTCTCGTCTCTCTATGTATCTCTACAGTATATAGCAGAGATGACAAAGTTGACTTTGACTTTTGTGTGCAAGCAGGTTGGAATGGGTGGAGAAAAGTGTCAGGTGTGATGTGTGATAAAAGGGTTTCAGCAAGAATGAAAGGAAAGGTGTACAAGACAGTAGTGAGACCAGCCATGTTGTATGGTTTGGAGACGGTGCCAATGAGGAAAAGACAGGAGGCAGAACTGGAGGTTGCAGAGCTCAAGATGTTGAGGTTCTCTTTGGGAGTGACGAGGATGGATAGGATCAGGAATGAGTTCATCAGAGGGACAGCTCATGTTAGATGTTTTGGAGATAAAGTCAGAGAGGCCAGACTGAGATGGTTTGGACATGTCCAGAGGAGAGACAAGGAGTACATAAGTAGAAGGATGCTGAGGTTGGAGCCACCAGGCAGGAGGCTGAGAGGAAGACCAAAAAGGAGATTTATGGATGTGGTGAAAGAGGCCAGAAGTTAGTTGGTGTGAAGGTAGAGGATGCAGAGGATAGGACTAAATGGAGACAGATGATTTGCTGTGGTGACCCCTGAAGGGAAAAACCGAAAGAGGAAGAAGATTCTCTAAAAACTGTGTGTAAAATTTAGTGAGTTGGGACTGAGCCTGGATTAGGAATAGAATGAAATTCCACTTGAAATTTTGACAGGACTTTGTACATCTGTTCATTCTTCTCTTGAAACTTGGATTTCACTGCTCTTACAATTGTCAACTTTTGCTTAACCAACAAAAGCTTTGATCAGAAGGTCCTTTAATTGTAACGTTACCGATCACACTTTCATTTCTGCATATTTTGTGTAAAATATCAAATATCTACCAGTAATAATAATATGAAAATAATAATTAGCTTTGGCACAAAACATGAAGTTTCACTTTCTGGCTCGAAATGTACAACATTATTAAAACATAAAACATAATGTTTATCCACAGCCTTTCCTTTCTGGCTCCTGCTGTACACCATAATTAAATTATTTGTGATAATTGGATAATATAATTAGTTATAATTTTTGTGATATAGCCTGCTGACTGGTTACATGCTGTGTGATGACGCATAGTATTGGTATTATCTCTCAACAGGACTGTGATCGACCAGGGAGAGCCTGTTTGACAATTTCCTGTAAACTTGGATCTCAAGCCAGAGAAGAAACCATAAGTATTGATGTGCAAATTCTACTGAACACTGAAATACTGAAAAAAGTAAGGTTTTCAAAATTACTTGAATTTTAAAACTCAACAGAAAGTGGTGTAAACTGTTGATTGGTGTTGTTGAAAATACTGTCGTTGTAAAGAGAGATTTTTTTTTCTTATTTAACAATATGGCATTTTGTAATGCCTCTGTCACGGTGTGTGAAGGAATGTTTTGAGGCATGCATACTGGTGCAAGACTTTTTATTGAAAAACAGAACAAAAAAGGGCTCAATGGCTACAAACAAAAGCTCTCCTTTTTTCAGAAAAAAATAAAACGTGACGCACTCCAACACAGTGGGTAGTATGACAGTGGACAGACAAGAAACAAAGAGAAAAAAACAAACCTATATAGGGAAACAGCTTCATTACAGCTTCATAACTTGTAATGAAAATAGTAGTTAGGTACTTTTCAAGCTACAATACTTTAAAAGTGTCTTTGCTACTGATGTCATTGAAAAACGTAAAGTTCTATTAGCAATGCTAATTGTTGTTACCTGCTCTCAGACACTGTATGTACATGTATGTATACACATACATATATGTATATATATATATATACACCTGCTGAGGTGTAATGGAAGCTCAGGTTTCTTTGATAGCCTTCAGGTCATCTGCATTGTTGGGTCTGGTGTCTCTCATTCTGTGCCTCTCCACTTTTCCTCCATACTCTGGGACCTTGATTTCCAAATGACATGCAAAATTAACTTTCATCTGAAAAGAGGACTTTGGACCACTGAGCAACAGTCCAGTTCTTTTTCTAGTCATCCCAGGTAAGACAATTCTGACGTTGTCTCTGGTTCAGGAGTGGCTTGACACGAGGAATGTGACATTTGTAGCCCATGTCTAAGATTCGTCTGTGCGTAGTGGATCTTGATGCGCTGACTCCAGCCTCAGTCCACTCCTTGTGAACTCCCCCAAATTCTTGAATGGATTTTGCTTGACAATCCTCTCAAGGCTGCAGTTATCCTTGTTGCTGGTGCACCTTTTCCTACCACAATTTTTCCTTCCACTCAACTTTCTATGAATATGCTTGGATACAGCACTCTGTGAACAACCAGCTTCTTTAGCAATGACCTTTTGTGGCTTACCCTCCTTGTGGAGGGTGTCAGTGACTGTCTTCTGGACATCTGTCAAATCAGCAGTCTTCCCCATGATTGTGTAGCCAGACTGACAGACCAATTAAATGCTCAGGAAACCTTTGCAGGTGTTTTGAGTTAATTAGCCTATTAGGGTGTGACACCATGAGCGTCCAATATTGAACTTTTTCACAATATTCTAATTTTCTGAGACACTGAATTTTTTTTTTTTTTATCTATAAGCCATAATCGTCAACATTACAAGAAATAAAGGCTTGAAATATTTCATTTTATGTGTAATGAATCTATATAATATATGAGTTTCACTTTCTGAAATGCAGAGGTGGGTAGTAACGTGCTACATTTTCTCCGTTACATTTACTTGAGTAACTTTTTGGATAAACTGTACTTGTAAGAGTAGTGTTTATACAACATACTTTTTACTTTTACTTGAGTATATTTGTGAAGAAATAACGCTACTTTTACTCTGTTACATTGAGCGACATTCCGCTTGCTACTTTTATTTTTATTCATCTGTTATCCAATGCACGATCTGTTTGTTTTGTCGGAAAGCTTCCTCCTAAAAGACCGTTTCACCAATTAAACGGAGCTTGGCAGTCACATTACCACACACGAAACACGCGCGAACACACACAGAGATATATACACACACACACAGACACGCACAGTCTTGTATTACTATCTTTGTGAGCTCTTTCCATAGACTCCTATAATAACTAAAGTACATAATTTTACACCTACACCTAATCTTAACCCTAACCTTAACCTCAGTAACCAAAAGCACATCTTTTACCTCTTTTAGTTTCTCAAATAAAACAAGCACATTTTCTATGAAGTCATTTTTCCTCATGGGGACCTCTCAAATGTCCCCACAAAGCCCAAAAAATCAGTTAAAAGTGATTTTAGGGGACAAAAGGTCCCTACAGTGTGATAAATACAATAAATACACAGACACACACACACAAGCACACACAGACAGATAGACAAACACGCACAAACACACACAGACAAACAGACACACGCACACAAGCACACACACACACACACACTCAGTCTATGTATTACAGTCTATGTATTACTATCTTTGTGAGGTCCTTCCATAGACTCCCATAATGACTAAAGTACATAATTTGACACCTACGCCTAATCCTAACCCTAACCTTAACCTCAGTAACCAAAAGCACATCTTTTACCTCTTTTAGTTTCTCAAATAAAACAAGCACATTTTCTATAAAGTCATTTTTCGTCATGGGGACCTCTCAAATGTCCCCACAAAGCCCAAAAAAACAGATAAAAATGATTTTAGGGGACAAAAGGTCCCCACAATGCGATAAATACATGAACACACAGACACACACACATACACACTGGACAGTTTATGCACAGACAGATTTGTTCTTGTTTTATTGTGTAATCTCTGCCTGCTGAGTCTTTTGTTTAAACTAAAAAAGTTACTAAATTATTACAGATACTGTTTTTTTTTAAAAAGCTTTTTATGTAATATTGTTTGGTAATGGCCACACACATTGTACATTGTTATTTCATATTTGTGACCCTCCACGGCAAAACCAGTCGCTTGTCGCAAATTTTCAAAATTGAGTTATGGTGTTTTCATGAAAGGGCATAAATCAAGCTTCAAAACGATACCTATATCGAATGAATGGGACGACATATTACTGAGATATCAACATTCAAATGAGTCGGGTTTCTCCTGTCATGGCAAGTGAGAAACGGAGAAATCTGCCTTTGAAGTTGACTATCGCGGTAGCACTCACAGACGCTTGGTGCGGTCGCGGCTACGTTTGCATTTACGGTAGCCTACGCTGCATTCACAGCCACACGGATAGCCTACCTGCGTTAGGTTAACTGAACTCGGGAGACGGAGATGGATTCCGGAGAAATATCTTCACGCTAGTCAACGAGTGGATTTACCGTAAATATTGGAGTAGAGCGGTCAAAACAGAAACTTTTAACATTCTGCTGGAATTGAATTCCTCACCTCAAGAAAGTCACGTTTTTAGGATGGAAAGGGTAAGTTTTTCAGCGAAATTTATTCACAACAGTACAGTATAGACCTTCCACTGTTTCAAAACACTAAAAACAAAAAATGCAAAATTTTACCCCACGCAACATAAACGCTCGTTTTTCTCGGAAACCTCCGTTGCGACAAGCGACTGGTTTTGCCGTGGAGGGTCACATTTATGCATATTTGATTATATGATAAACCAATTAATCTTTAATTTACTCAGAAGTTACTCAGTACTTGAGTAGTTTTTTACTTGAGTAATATTATTCTAAAGTAACAATACTACTTGAGTAAGATTTGTGGGTACTCTACCCACTTCTACTGAAATGAGTGACAAAAAAAAATTTCATGATATTCTAATAATATTCTATTTTTTTGAGATGGTCTATATATACTGTATTGTATCTACAGAAACCCAGCCTCTTTAGTCCAATACTGATGCTGTGCCTCATACCAATATTTCAATATAAAGCAGTATGTGTCACTGTGCAGAAATATAAGGTATATACTACCAGTAAAAAGTTTGGACACATTACCTCATTTAATGGTTTTTCTTTGTTTTTATTATTTTCTACAATGTAGATTAATATTGAAATAATCAAAATGATGAAGGATCACATGGAATTTTACAGTAAATAAAAAGTGTTAAACGAACCAGAATGTGTTTTATATTTAAGACTCTTCAAAGTAGTCACCTTTCGCTTTGATGACAGCTTTGCACACTCTTAGCATTCTTTCAATAAGATTAGTTTTGTGAGAGCCCGGCCCAGACCAAGGGAGGAGTCTGCCTCATTCGACTCCAGTTCCAGATCTCCACAACAACCTCAACCTACCAGATCTATGTCACCCGAATTTTAGCCTATCATAGCCAAGTTACCAGTATTTAAAGACCCTTAGTTGCAACAAGTTCTTTGCGAAGTATTGTTATGCCAAGTGCTACATACCGAGCATTCCTGTTGTTTGCCTGTCTCTGTTTTGACCCTTGCTTGTATTTGGATTACCCCTCTGCTTCTGGCGATTTGGATTTGTTTGCTCTGCGGACTGTGTTTTCTGGTTTTGAACTGTGCTTTAATAAATCTTCGGCTTTTCCTCAAATTGATTCTGCGCCTACGACGTGGTTTTGTCGACTCTGCATTTGGGTTCACCTGCCTGCCGTTACAGAATACTTCGCCACTACAATGGACCCAGCAGAGTTCCACGGCTACTGGCAGACCAAGTAAGTGTGATTACCAACCTCGCCTGAGCCATGGCGTCTCTCACTCCGGCGACGCCAAACCCACCACCCGGGGCTGGAGCCATGGCCGCTAATGCTAATGAGCTAACGCTCGCAATGCCACACTCGTATGCAGGCGAGACCAGCCAGTGCAAAGGATTCCTAATGCAATGTGCGCTCTACATCGATCACCAGCCATCAAAATTCCACAGCGAACGCGACAAGGTACACTTTATAATCTCTCTACTCACAGGCAAAGCACGCGACTGGGCCATAGCACTTTGGGCGTCCCAGAGTCCCGTCCTCGAGCACCATGAAACATTTGTCTCCTCGTTTCGCCAAGTTTTTGAGCATCCTCCGTCGGGAAAATCCGTCCACGATCAGCTTTACGATCTCCGACAGGGGTCTGGCATGGCTGCCGATTTCGCCCTCCAGTTCCACACGCTCACGGCTGGGAGCAGCTGGAGCAACGCACCTCTCCTCACTATCTTCCGGCGCGTGCCGTGGCGACATCACCGACTTAGAACAGTACATCCAGACCGCCATTACAGTGGATCAACTCCTGCAACAACGATGCCATCCGACTCCGCCGTCTGCCCGACTGTCTGTGGCCATGCCCCCTGCTCCTCGTCCACAACCGGGGGCGGAGCCTATGCAAATTAGGCATGCCCCGTTGGCTGCTGCAGAGAAAGAGCTACACATATCCAGTTCTCTCATTTTCACTTATCAGCAACTCACTCGTCGTGTTTCACTCTCCACATAATCCTGTTATATTGGGTCACCCCTGGTTGGTCATCCATGACCCCGTGATATCCTGGACAGGTAGAGAAATAGTAGCCTGGATTTCGCGGTGCTTCAACCAGTGCCTATGACTTCCAGTGAGAACAACATCTATTGAGAGCCCCAGGGAGCCTGCTGTAACCCATATCCCATCCACCTACGCTCATTACCTCGACGTCTTTCGCTCACCCCAGGACCCAGGCCTCCCTCGACACCGCTCCTGCGACTGCACGATCAACCTCCTGCCAGATGCTCCATTACTACAAAGTCGTGCGTACCCTTTGTCTCAACCTGAAACCAAGGCAATGAACACCTACATTGATGAAGCCCTGGAAAAAGGAATTATCCGGCCCTCCACATCTCCTGCCGCTTCTGGATTCTTTTTTGTGGAGAAGAAGGATGGAGGTCTTTGTCCCTGCATCGATTACTGCACCCTGAACAAAGTCACTGTGAAATTCCGGTATCCCCTTCCACTTATCCCGTTGAGTCTCGAACGTCTTCTAGCTGCCACTGTTTTCACCAAACTTGACCTTAGGAGTGCCTACAATCACATCCGCATCTGGGATGGGGACAAGTGGAAGATGGCCTTCATCACCTCACGGGGCCATTTCGAATATCTGCTGGTCCCTTTTGGCCTCACTAATGCACCCTCCGTCTTCCAGTCATTCATGGATGAGGTCTTCAAGGACATGTTGGACACATTCGTCATCATCTACATCGACAATATCCTCATTTTCTCTCCCAACCTCACCTCTCATATTGCACATGTCAAGAGGGTCTTGCAATGCCTTCAAGAGAACTTCTTGTACGCAAAAGGGGAAAAATGCATGTTCCACCAGTCCTCAGTTACCTTTTTGGGTCACGTCCTCCGTGCCGGAGCAGTAGCAATGGAGCCGCAGAAAACCCAAGCTGTAAAGGAGTGGCCTGAACCCAAGACCCTCAAGGAGCTCCAACGTTTCCTGGGTTTTGTTAACTATTATTGACGGTTCATCCGTAACTTCAGTGAGAAGGCGGTTCCTCTAACTGAAATCCTCAAGAGCGGCAACCAGCAATTGACGTGGAACCCACTGGCTACCCAGGCCTTCCAGTCTCTCAAGGAGGCCTTTTGTTTGGCCCCAGTTCTCTGTCACCCAGACCCTGAACTCTCATTTGAAGTAGAGGTCGACGCTTCTGAAACCGGAGTTGGGGCCGTACTCTCAGAGCGGCAAGGCCAACCCCAGAAACTCCACCCATGTGCCTTCTTCTTACGTAAACTGTCCCCCACTGAAAGGAACTACAGTGTGGGAGACAGGGAGTTGTTAGCAATGAAGCTGGCCCTGGAAGAATGGAGACACCTGCTTGAGCTGTTCACCCGTTCACCATGTTCATGGATCACAAAAACCTGGAATACCTTCGAGAGGCCAAATGCCTCAACCCCTGACAAGCTCGGTGGGCCCTGTTCTTCACCAGGTTTCGGTTTACAGTCACATACCGCCCTAGATCCAAGAACATAAAGGCCGACGCCCTGTCCCGGCAACACAAGGGGAAGGACACCACTGCAACTCCAACAACCATCCTTGCTCCCGACTGCATCGTGGGCCCCATCAGGTGGGAGATAGTGGACTGGATCAAGGAGGCCAACCTATAGAACCCTCCTCCAGCTGAAACCCTGCCAGACAAGATGTTTGTACCCATCGAGCAACGGAACACCTTGCTGGAGTGGGCTCACTCCACCTTGGGCTCTGGGCATCCTGGTATCACCCGCACCATGGCTTTACTGGAGAAGTGCTTCTGGTGGTCATCCATGAGAGACGATGTCACCGACTTTGTAGTCTCCTGTCCTGTCTGCTCCCAGTCGAAGACCCCTCGTCAACTTCACAGTGGGCTCCTAGAACCTCTCCCCATCCCTCGACGTCCTTGGTCCCACCTGCCGATTGACTTCATCACAGACCTCCCTGAGTCTGACGGCTTCACGGTCATAGCAGTGGTGGTGGATAGACTCTCGAAGATGTGCCAGCTAATACCCCTCCATAAGCTCCCCACGGCTCTAGAGATGATTGACTTACTGGTCCGAGAAGTATTCCACGTTTTTGGGATCCCGGAGGAGATTGTCTCAGATCAGGGCCCCCAGTTCACATCCCGGGTGTGGAAGGCATTCATGACATGACTCGGAGTGCAGGTCAACCTCACCTCCGGCTATCACCCGCAAAGCAACGGCCAAGTTGAGAGGCTCAACCAGGAGATAGGTTGCTTTCTCAGGACCTATTGTGCCAACAACCAGCAGGACTGGTCCAAGTACCTTCTATGGTCAGAATATGCCCAGAACTCCCTCTGTCACTCATCGCTGTCACTTTCTCCCTTCCAATGTGTTCTTAGTTTTCAACCCCGTTCTTCCCCTGGGAGGCTGAGTCCACCGACGTCCCAGCAGTAGACAACTGGTTCAGGAAATGTGGCAAGGTATGGGAGGCCTCCCACATGCAACTGCATCGTGCCGTCCAACAGCAAAAGTGCCAGGCAGATCGCCGACGACGGCCGGCCCCGGGGTTCCGGCCTGGGCAACGGGTATGGTTGTCTACTCATGACCTCCGACTACGTCTTCCCTCCAAGAAACTCTCCCCCCGCTATATCGGGCCATTCAAGGTGGTTCAACGCATTAACCCGGTATCCTATCGCCTCCAGTTGCCCCCACGATACCGTATTTCGCCCACCTTCCACGTGTCCCTGTTGAAGCCAGTGCGCTACAGCCCTCTACACCCTCCAGTCCATAACTGTCCTCCGGCACCGCTGGAAGTGGATGGCGATGCTACATATCAGGTCTGCATGCTCCTGGACTCGCGCCGTTGTAGGGGCCGACTTGAGTACCTGGTGGACTGGGAGGGATACGGACCAGAGGAGCAGTCTTGGGTGGCAGCTAAGGACATCTTGGACCCCGGCCTGCTTGAGGACTTATACACCCAACACCCGGATCTTCCTGGTCCCCGACCTCAGGGTCATCCCCCCACACGCCTGACTCGGCCATCTGGAGCCGCCTGTGGAGAGGGGGGTACTGTGAGAGCCGGCCCAGACCAAGGGAGGAGTCCGCCTCATCCGACTCCAGTTCCAGATCTCCACAACAACCTCAACCTACCAGACCTACGTCACCCGAATTTTAGCCTATCATAGCCAAGTTACCAGTATTTAAAGACCCTTAGTTGCAACAAGTTCTTTGTGAAGTATTGTTATGCCTAGTGCTACATACTGAGCATTCCTGTTGTTTGCCTGTCTCCATTTTGACCCTTGCTTGTTGTATTTGGATTACCCCTCTGCTTCTGGCGATTTGGATTTGTTTGCTCCGCGGACTGTGTTTTCTGGTTTTGAACTGTGCTTTAATAAATCTTCGACTTTTCCTCAAATTGATTCTGCGCCTACGACCTGGTTTTGTCGACTCTGCGTTTGGGTTCACCTGCCTGTAGTTACAAGTTAAACATTTTTTGTTTATTGCATAGTTCCATATGTTTTAAATAATCCCAGTATTTTCCGCAGAGTGATAATGAAACACTGGTATCAGACAACGTTCAATTAAATTAAATTGAGTTTTATTTACAGTATATATTCAATTCAATTCAAATTTATTGATGTAGCGCTCTTAACAACAGTCATTGTCACAAAGCACTTTACATATAACCGGCCTTAACCCCCCAACAAGCAAGCCTGAGGTGACAGTGGGAAGGAAAACCCCCTCCCCCCCCCCTTGGTTCCTCTTAAGGAAGAAACCTTGAGAGGAACCAAGACTCGGAGGGGGACCCCATCCTCCTCTGGGCGACAGGGCGCACGAACATTTATTGTACTACAAGCAATAGGTCAAGATGAGGTGTTCGTTATTTAAAGAAGCAAAGATACAAAAATAGTCCAAGGGATATTTCGAATCCCAGATTGTTGATGGGCCACTTGCAGGACCCTCTCAGCAACATTAAGCTGAAATTAGTTCAGTATTGTGCTGCTAAGTCAGTAGACGTCCATAGGGTCCAATCCCAGTTGGTTTCATGATGATGTCCCCATGGAGTCCTGGTGCGGGTTCAGTGGGTCAGGATCAGCTCGGGAGGGTTGACAAGGTCAAGCGTCAGCTCAGGACGTCTCCAGGGACTCCTGGTGAGTTCAGTTGATCAGCGTCAGCTTGGTAGGGTCGAGATGGTCAGTGTCAGCTCAGGGCAACTCCATAGAGTCCCGGTGAGGGTTCAGTCAGCCAAACGCCATCCCGGGATCAGCTCGGAAAAAGAAGAAGAGAGAGGAGAAAGTTAAGTGCCCTAACCTAACCTCTGGCAATGCTAGAGTAACTATGGCAGCCTAGCTAAGAAGGGAGAGCTGGAAGGTAACACAGACATGAGGGCTTCCAGGGGCCTTGGCATCACACCAAACCACCGTCTGCAAACTTGAGCGATCAGCAAGAGTGGTAGGATGACAGCACCAATCCCCCCTTTCACCTTTAATCTCAAATGACCATGAACCCCCAGATCTCGCCTTTAACTAAGAAAAAGGGATTTTAATAACCAAAAGACTGACTAAACAAGTAAGTCTTAAGCCTTGACTTAAAAGCAGAGATTGTTTCTGAGCTCCGAACACTAACGAGAAGTTTATTCCACAATTGTGGTGCTTTATGAGCAAATGCTCTTCCCCCCATGGTAACATTCTTTATTCTAGGTATTACTAAAAGATCTGTGTCTTGCGATCGAAGTGTACGTGCCGGATTGTAAGTGCAAATGAGGTCACTCACGTACTGCGGTGCAAGACCATTTAGAGCTTTATAGGTCAAGAGAAGTACTTTATAGTCAACATGAATTTTTACTGGTAGCCAGTGGAGTCAGGATAGAATTGGGGTGATATGATCATATTTTTTAATTTTAGAGAGCACTCTGGCTGCTGCATTCTGAACGAGCTGGAGTTTATTTAACAACCTATTTGGACAACCGGAGAATAAGACATTACTATTTGAGTCATTAAGACTATTTGAGACATTAAGACTATTTGAGTCTTGAGATAATACATGCATGAACCAGTTTCTCTGCATCTTGAAAGGATAGCACGTTTCTTAGTTTGGCAATATTACGGAGTTGAAAGAAGGCGGTGCGACTAATGTTAGAAGCATGTACATCAAATGAAAGATTGGAGTCTAAAGTAACACCAAGGTTTTTAACAACAGTACTTGGTACAATGGATAATCCATCAAGACTGACCGTGATGTCAGATAGCTGACTTCTGGTGGCGTTAGTGCCAGTAAGAAGGACCTCAGTCTTGTCCAGATTTAGCTGGAGGAAGTTGTCTGACATCCACTTTTTTATGTCACATAAGCATTTTTCCATTTTCTGAAATTGCTGTCTGTCTTCTGGTTTAGCCAATATATATAACTGTGTATCGTCTGCAAAACAATGAAAACTAATTCCATGCTTACGAATAAATGAGCCTAAAGGTAGCATGTACCAAAAACAGCAAGGGACCTAAAACTGATCCTTGTGGTACTCCATATTTCACCCTGACTTGCTCAGAGGAATCACCATTTACATTCACATACTGATAGCTGTCTGAAAGGTAAGATCTGAACCAACATAGGGCCACTCCCTTGATACCGACAACATGTTCAAGTCTACCTAGGAGAATGGCATGATCAACAGTTTCAAAAGCAGCACAAAGATCAAGCAGCACTAGGAGCAAGGCATAGCCCTGATCAGCAGATAAGAGATCATTCACTACCTTCAGCAGAGCAGTCTCTGTGCTGTGGTTGGCTCTAAACCCAGACTGAAACATTTCATAAATCTGGTTTTCCTGCAGGAACGAGGATAGTTGACTGGCAACAACTTTTTCTATTATTTTGGAGATAAATGGGAGATTAGATATTGGTCTATAGTTTAACATTACCAGGGGATCCAGGTTGGGCTTCTTCAGCAAAGGTTTAATCACTGCTAATTTAAGAGATTTGGGTAAATAATCAATGCTAATAGAGGAGTTAACTATTGCTAGTAGAGGTTTAATCACTACTGGAATCATCTCTTTGAGTAGTCTTGTTGGAACAGGATCTAACATGCAAGTAGATGAATTTGAGGAAAGGATTAAAGACATTAGATCTGACTGGTCACCTGTGAACCTGCACAAAGGCTAGCTGCTATGTTCATTGAAATACGGGCAGCACCCTCCCATGAGGGGTGGAATTTCACAAAAGAATCTGTTAATGTTCAGATTGAAGTAGGAAAAAAACAGATCAATGGAAGAATACTAAAAAGTATTTGTAATTTAAAGAATTCTATAATAAAAATACAAATAAAAGCTTGTAAATGACCAGAATGCAACTGCAATAAATTGCAGCAGTCTAAATATAGATCACTGTAATATGATGATAATTAAATGCTTTTTAATATACAACTTACTGATAAATTAGGTAAGGTTTTATATATATAAACTTTTAAACATAAACTTTTTAAAAGATGCCAAAATACTTATTTTCTGCAAAGTACTGCAGATATTTTACATATATTTACTGGAGATTTAATCTGCCACTGATAAAATAATAATAAACCGGCATACAAATGCTCAGTTACCAATAAAATTAATTGGAAATTAATGACACATTACAGAGATATTCAGTTGTTAATAACAACTTTCAAGAACATTAAAAGTGAATGTGACATTAATTCTCACTTGACAATATGCTCACATAAACAAGCTCAATAAGAATAACCACATATTCAAGCGAAAAGAGCATAAACTGGCAAAACCCTTTTGCAAAACAAAATAAGTATAATTATTTTTCTTATTTACATTGTCCAGGGATCACATTGTAAATATGTTGAGTGCAACTTATGCTACTCCCGCCACTCAAAGTCAGCCATCTTTGAAATAAGAGACAGAACATTCGGATTCACTGCTTGTCTTTTTGGTCCTTTCTCCACTTTTGAGCCCTTTTCTGGGTTCATCTTGACAAAGCATCTGTTGTGAAAAAAATACCATAAAACTACTAAATACATTTTTGTCTTTTGTTCTATGCTTTTATGTAATTCCTGACTAATATTGACACAAATATAAAGGGAAATTGGTTAGCTACTGTAAGTAAATAACAATGAAGTATTCACCATTTATTTAAATCTGACATTTGACATCAAATTGTTAATATGTGCCATATATGGTAAATAAACGGTATCCCTGCAAAAACTCCAGTGTTGCTGCTAAGGCTACTGCGCTGCATCAGAAGGGCCTCCTGCATTGTGCTCGACCCCTCACACCCTTCACACAGACTGTTCACACTCCTTCCATCTGGCAGACGCTTTCGCAGCATTAGGTCTCGATCCTCCAGGATGCGTGATAGCTTCTTCCCACAAGCCATCAGACTCTTGAACTCACTCCCTGCCATCACACTTCCCCCCACACACACACCTGGACTGTGAAGAAACTGATTCTGTTGCACCACTGCACTTTACTTTACACACCACCGTCACTTTGATCCACAATAACTACTGTTATGATACTGCACTGCTGCCACTTATTTGCACAAACATTATACGCTGCTGTACAAATGTTTGCACATACACTGGACATTGTACACATAAATAGCTGAATATAGTATCTGTCATATTATAACCTTCTACCTGTTTAAATGTTTGCATATTTGCACATATACTGAACATTGTACTTGAAAATAGTCCGGATATAGTATCTGTCTAATATAACTCTACCTCTTGCACATTCAGTGTAAATGTCAATTTCAACCTGTTAAGAATACTGCACCCTGACTTGACAAAATCTTTTACCTCTGTGTCTATTTCTAGCCTCTAATTATATATATTAAAAAAAAAAATCCCTGACTAGTTTAAAATGTATATTGCATATTGTCTGGTTTAAAATGTATATTGTTTAATGTATATTTTAGTATTTCTACTTATTTATTGTCTATCCCATGTGCCTAGTCGTGCCACTGCCTATTTATTCTCTGTTCTACTGTTCTTTGTTTGTTTGCACTGGAAATAACCTGGAGCCACGTCGTCTCGTCTCTCTATGTATCTGTACAGTATATAGCAGAGATGACAATAAAGTTGACTTTGACTTTGACTTTTGCCTTGACTTTGGGTAGCTGATGTTCAGACAGTAGTATGTACCAAACATCAGAAGAAGAGCAGCACTGAAGCTGGGTACGCTGTCTGTCACAATAGTTTGGTCCACTGACATCACCAAGAGCTTAGCTATCACTGGAGAACTTCCTGTAGTGCAGACAGAGAAGACAAATTAATAAACTTTTACATTTATGGTATTTATCTGATGCTCTCATCCACAGCAACATCAATTAATAATAAATCAATAAGCCCCTGACCAAGGCACCACTGTAGGAGTGGGAATCAAACCTGGGTCTCTTACATGACAATAGTGACATTTATTTTAATAAATAAACTCATTTTTGGAGGTCATTAAAAATAATTTTTACCACATACAGTATAATAACACATGGTGTGCTTGGAAGATTTGTACAGTCAACTTCAGAGGGCAGAGTTGTTTCATCAACATTGTGAGACATGTGGTTCTTGTCCTCTTTGAAGTAGCTGAAAAGGAGCAAAAGACACAGAGGAAAGTTGGCCCCTGGAAATGTCGCACCTTGCATATCCATGAGGATATCATCCTTAATGTTCTTCATTTTGGACTTATATGAAACCACACTAGCACACTTTCTGAGCACTGACTCCATGTCAAGATCAACACCAGTCTAAAGTGAGTTTTCATGCCAGCAATGTCAAACAGATATGGCCATATGGCCAGGTCATCAACTTCCATTCCTTCAACTACATCTTTTCTCTGAGAGAAAAATGTTACTTGCATTTCCTCCACAATACCTCTGATGTCACCGCGGTGCATCTTTCTCAATTCATCCTGTGTTTGTTTCTGAGTTTCAGCAGTTTCAGAACGTGGCAGTTTCTCTGGTAACCAGTTAACACAGCCATAGGAATCCAGCCTCACACTCTTGGTAGGTGAAGCATCGCTCATACTGGAGAGAGACTTTGATACTTGCCTTTTCAGGGCAAGGGTGGTCTTCCCTCTCTTCAGGTTATCAACTTCATGAGATAGTCATACCCACTGGCAACAATATCACCAGCAATCTTGTCTTTGAATGCCTCTGGGTAATTTATAGCCATTTTTCTAGCTACTTCATACAGATGCCTTTTGTAAGGTGTTGGACAAATGGCAAGGACTTCACTGACAACCAGCCTATTAATCTCAAGTCTTTCACTCTTTTCTGGACGGTCTCCATTATCCAGCTTTCTCTTAACTTCTGTTGGCATTTTATCCCAAGTAATTTCAAAACTCAAGTGCCAGTCATTGTCAATGTCCACATGACTCTGAGGGGTGGTGCGTTTATTGGACGCACATACTTTGTGTGCTGAAACTCCTAGAACTGTTACTGTCGATGACTGCATGTCTCTGAGGGGTGGAATGTATACTGGAGACTCTACTTTGTGTGCTGAAACTCCTAGAATTGTGTCCAACAGTGGTACCTGAAGAGCTGGATGTCCCAGGCATTTCCCCACCTGTGATACAGAGAAGACAACTATCATGACACAATCATTTGTCACTATTGCTATAGACAGACAATCTATACACTGGAACACATCTTCATATCTTTGGATTGGGGAGGCAACTGGACCAGCCAAAGTAAACCCACAAAAGCATAAGGAGAACATGGAAACTCAACCCAGACAGGGTGCAATCCTGGATCTCCATTGTTGAGAGGCATGGGTACTAAACATTACACCACCATGCTATCAACAACTAACATCATAATCATTAATGAGAAAATCAATTTCAAATGTGTTCGCATATGGGTGATGCTATGAGCTATTGTTCATTGTAACACTTATAGTTTCTACTCCTTTCTCCTTTTGAACAGAAAAATGTACTTCTAAATGTGTTTGATCATATAATTGTAAATCTCTGCATCATTTTTAAACTCTATTCAACAAATGTATTGGTTACTGTTGACGAACACAAGAGAACAGTGAACCCAACTATTTTCACTTAAAACTCATTGTTGACTTTATACTGTGAAATATGCAGTTAATATTCCCATATTTAAAAAAAAACAATATACTAAACCAGTGGCAAAAGCTTACATTATGCCATAGTAAAAATAACTACACACCATAGGACCATTGGTCACTTCATTAAAACAAGTCAAGGTAATCAGAATTCAGAAATAAGTACAAACATCTCTGCAAAGTCTGACAGGTAAAAATTGGCATGCTTACAGGATTTAATGTGACCAGTCATCTTCCTTGCTTCAACTGACCTCAGGACACCAAGGAGATCTGTCTCTTGTATGTGTTGATGTCCACTCAGGTTAGGAAGAACAGACTGAATAAACAAGCCAAATGCTCCTTCCCTATCTCCCACGATCTCTTAAAAGAAAGTGAATTCAGCTTAATCTACAACTATATACAATATACACGGTTCGCATCACTGGTATTCAGAAATGACAGGCCTCTTAAATTTAGTTTAAGTCTCTCATAACTTTGAACAGAAAACTCTTAATAGGAAAATATAAAATATACATAATACTGTGTGTCATACATTGCCTTTCATTTTAGATTAACCTTAGTCATCAATGTGCATTTCACTGCCATCCTCTGTGTCTAAAACACTATGTTTAAGAGAAATGACTCTCATTCCACAGAAAATATAAGCAGGCAATGGGTAATAATCTATGCAAAATTTAGCATTTAGGCACATCATTGCCTCACCTGCATTTAGGACTTCATATATACCAAGTTCTGTTACGTAAGAAGCCTCATGTGTTGTGACAAGAAAGAATACATGCATGCTATCTGTTATCAACATGAGCTCTATTTGTCCAAATTCTTTAGAAACATCACAAATAAGGTATAGAAACAGGCTCATTTTGTAAACTGTGCCTTTCCACTGAATTTCAGTAGACACTTCAACTCCTGGACCAGTCTAATGTATATTAATGTTAATGTATATTTTAGTATTTTACTTATTTATTGTTTATTCCATGTGCCTAGTCGTGCCACTGCCTATTTATTCTCTGTTCTACTGTTCTTTGTTTGTTTGCACTGGAAATAACCTGGAGCCACGTTGTCTCGTCTCTCTATGTATCTGTACAGTATATAGCAGAGATGACAATAAAGTTGACTTTGACTTTGACTTTGACAGTCATGAGCTTGCCTCTACTGCTCTGCATAATTCATTATTATACAACTCTGCATAGAAAGGAGTTGAGTGTTTCACTTGCAAAGTTGGAGGAAAAAAGAATGTGAATTTAGATAGGTCTGCAATAAGGTGGTTAGATAGGTCTGCAGTAAGGTGGTTACTGGCAAGTGTGTAACATACATTTATGAAATTCTGTGTTCTGCGCACACATCTTTTGAAATAAGAGTGCTTGCTTTCAAATCACATTGTCCACAACTGTATAACTGGACCAGATTTCAATGTCAAACTAGGGTACTGCATGAGATAATGTTTTGGTTTCAGTTTTTGAGTAGGAAACAGCTTGAGTCTAGATAGTCTGTTGTCATTGCACCAAGCAAAGCTATCTGAGATACAGATATTTTGGGAGCACTCAAAATCTCACCTGGACCACCAACACCACCTCCATCACCAAAAAGGCCCAGCAGCGTCCCCACTTCCTGAGACGGCTGAAGCGAGCCAACCTGCCCCCTTCCACCCTCGCCGTGTTTTACAGAGGCACCATAGAGAGCGTTCTGACCAGCTGCATCTCCATCTGGTTCGGTAACAGTACTGTTGCCGATATCAGGCGGCTTCAAAGGATCGTCAAAGCAGCTGGCAACATCATCGGAGCGTCTCTTCCGCCACTGCAGGACATCTTCTACAAGCACTGCATCAGAAGGGCCTCCTGCATCGTGCTCGACCCCTCACGCCCTTCACACAGACTGTTCACACTCTTCCCATCTGGTAGACACTTTCGCAGCATTAGGTCTTGATCCTCCAGGATGCGTGATAGCTTTTTCCCACAAGCCATCAAACTCTTGAACTCACTCCCAGCCATCACACTTCCCCCCCCCACACACACACCTGGACTGTGAAGGAACTGATTCTGTTGCACCACTTTACTTTACACATCACCGTCACTTTGATGCACATGCTGCTATATGGACTATCTCCTCCTCAATAACTGTTGTTACGACACTGCACTGCTGCCACTTATTTGCACTAACATTATACACTGCTGTACAAATGTTTGCACATACACTGAACATTGTACACATAAATAGCTTGAATATAGTATCTGTCATTATAACCTCTCTACCTCTGCACATCCAATGTAAAATGTCAATTTCCACCTGTTTAAATGTTTGCATATTTGCACATACACTGAACATTGTACTTGAAAATAGTCCAGATATAGTACTTGTCATATTAAAACTCTACCTCTTGCACATTCAATGTAAATGCCAATTTCAACCTGTAAAGAATACTGCGTCCTGACTTGTCTAAATTCTACCTCTATGTCTATTTCTAGTTTCTAATTATATTTAAAACTCCCTGTCTAGTTCAAAGTGTATATTGTATATTGTCTAGTTTAAAGTGTATATTGTTTAATGTATATTCTTGTATTTTTACTTATTTATTGTCTATTCCATGAGCCTAGTTGTGCCACTGCCTATTTGTTCTCTGTTCTGCTGTTCTTTGTTTGCACTGAATATAACCTGGAGCCATGTCATCTCGTCTCTCTATGTATCTGTACAGTATATAGCAGAGATGACAAAGTTTACTTTGACTTTGACAATCCCTTCAAATAAATCATGACCTATACAAGGGGGAGACCTGGTTGACATACGGTGCCTTGAAAAAGTATTCATACCTGTCATGGTGTGTGCTGCGGATGGAGACACAGACATGGGAGTTCAGATGCAATGGTACTTCATTTACACTGTGGTTCACACAGTGAAGATAACCAAGTCAGCTCCAGCCAGCAAAAGGGAGAAAAAAAGGATTAGTACGGAGTTTGCAACAGTAGTTCAGGCAGGTGCGGTAAGCTGGCGGCTAGCGGTTTGCCGTTAGCGAGCGGTGGCTAGCTAGCGTAGCGGCGGCTAGTTAGCTTAGTGGCGGCTAGTCGGTTCAGCTGCTGGTGTCTCAGGGCGAGCTGGAGTCTGTAGTGAGAGTAAGGCATGCGTGAGGGTGAACAAGCAAAGACTGACCGGATCGGTCTGGTTAAATAATAGGATTCATTACTAATTACCAGAACATAAACCAATGAACGTAAACTTGATAATAACAAACAGGTGAAATACATTAGGAAAGGGGAACCATCACCATGACGCCACCAACCCAGATATGCCTAGCGGGGAATCCTTAAAGGGACAGACACACCGTTACCATGACAACCCCAACGTGACACATCAAACCTCAGGTTTAATACTCTGGCGAGTCCGGGTGTTGGGGAGGAGGTGCAGATGTGACAATACCCCTTGAACTTTTACACATTTTGACACTTTACAACCACAAACTTAAATGTTTTTCATTGAGATTTTCTGTGATAGATCAACACAAAGTAGCACATAATTGTGAAGTGGTATGAAAATGATACATCATTTTCAAAATTTTAAGCCAATAAAAATCTGAAAAGTGTGGCGTGCATTTGTATTCACCCCCCCTGCGTCAATACTTTGTTGAGCCACCTTTCGCTGCAATTACAGCTGCAAGTCTTTTGGGGTATGTCTCTACCAGCTTTGCAAATCTAGAGACTGAATTTTTTGTCCATTCTTCATAGCAAAATAGCTCAAGCTCAGCCAGATTGGATGGAGAGCGTCTGTGAACAGCAATTTTCAAGTCTTGCCACAGATGCTCAATGGGATTTAGGTTTGGACTTTGCACATCCCATTTTTCAATCTTTTTTTATTTCATACAACTCAATAATGCTACATTGAGAATTTTGGTCTGATAAACATCCCCTTGTCTATATATCTCTAGGAAAAAAAAAACATCTTGCTGTGATCTTCTCTTATGAAATCAGAGCTAATTATCATGCAACCTTGGAGGGGTGCCCAAAATTTGCATAAAACTGTATGTGTCAAAAGCTGTAAATAGGTTCAAAAGTATCAAAACTGAGGATGGTTTGGCGGCTCTGGCTGCATTAAGTTTTTCAGAGAAGACTGGAAGTACAGTCTCAGTAGATTGTGCAGCTTTGAATCCAGACAGGTTAGGCTCACAGAGTGTGTTTTCAGACAGGAAGACATTAAATTGGTTATAAATTGCTCATTCCAGTACTTTGGAAAGAAAGGATAGAAACATGGATACTGGTCTGTAGTGGTTAAAAAATGAGGGTTTCTTTAAAACAGAAGACTTGAAGGCAGTTGGAACATGACCAGCTATTAAGGAACCATTGTCTATGTGTGTGATGTGTGGGAGAAGATCCTGTGAAATAATCTGCAACATACCTGAAGGGATTGGGTCGAGCAGACACATGGTGGTATTGCTGGCCATTATGATCTGAGACACATTCTCATGGGATAGTGGAGTGAAGTTTTGAAGTTGGACAGCACTAGTAGGTTGTGAGCAGGTCGGCAGCTTGTCAGTCAGAGGGAAAGAGCTCCTGATAGAAGCAGTCTTCTCCTCGAAGAATGTGCCAAAGTCCTCTGGTGTGAGAACTTGAGAAACAGGAAGAGATGGTGGTTTTAGTACGGAAAAGAAGTTTGTGAGGATTAGATACAGATTCTTCAAACCTGGTTCTGTAGAAAGAAGATTTTGCAAATTTGGATAAAAGAGAGCGATAAGAAAGGAGGTTACTGTCACAACGTGTTTTCTTCTTTCTTTCTGCTGCTCTTAGTAATATATATTACTAGAACCCGATTGAATATCTCTGGAGAGGTCTGAACATTTGATGGAGATTGAGAGGTTCTGCCAAGAAGAATAGGGGAAACTGCCCAAAAATAGGTGTGCCAAGCTTGTGGCATCATACTCAAAAACATTTGAGGCTGTAATTGCTGCCAAAGGTGCTTCGACAAAGTATTGAGCAAACGCTGTTAATACTTGTTAATAAATGTTTGATTTTTGTTTTTTATTTTTAATAAATTTGCGAAAGTTTCAAATAAACCTTTTTCACTTTGTCATTATGGGGTGTTATGTAGAATTTTGAGGTAAAAGATTAGTTTAATCTATTTGGGAATAAGGTTGTAACATAGGATATTGTGGTAAAAGTGGAGCGCTGTGAATACTTTCCGGATGCATTGTGTATATATACAGAAAATATATTCAATGAAACTTGATATATATTGAATGAATGTGGATATATATCAAATGAAACCTGATATATATATCGAATGTACACGGAATTGCACTGGGTGGTAGACAAATATCCCAAAATACATTTTGCTCAAGTATTGGATAGAATCGGACAGATTGGATAGAAAGCAGACACCTCATGCGCACTGTAACTGATATAAATAATAATAAAAGAACACCAAACCATGTCATTTAATTTAATTTCAAATATGTAAATATGTGTTTTTGTCACGCACACTGCATCCCGCGACCGGCACTAGGACCCGGAAGTGGTCGATGGCAGTTCAGGGAATATAAAAGGAGTCATTTTCTCACAGCCCATTGCTCAGTCATTGAGTCACAAGCCCCACTCCGATTTTTATGTCGGCGTCTACTGTGAGTACTCTCAGTTATTTGATTATCTCCTTGATTGATTGTGTGTCTGTTAGAATGCAGATTCTTGTGGGAATCCTTGCTCTTTGAGTGAGAGAGTTCTTAGAACAAATCGCATGGCAATCCTACCTACTCATGCTTTAATCTGCATTTGAGTTAACCACCACGCTACATGGGCTAATGGCTAATGACTAGTATTGTGTCAAATCCTAACCAGATCCCTGACAGAATGACTGAGCCTCATGCTGTTAACCCAGCAGATTTCACCGCACTCTGCGACTCGGTGGCAACTCAGGCAGCATTGATAGATCAACTCAATGGTGAAGTCGCGTCCCTGTGCCATAGTGACCAAGACTGCAAGGCTTTGCACTGTGAGGTGGCAGAACTGCGGCATGAGCTTGCCTGAGGAGTGCCGAGTTCCAGTCACGGCGGCCCGTTCCTCTCTCCCTGAACCCCAACTCGTTCGGCCGACTCTTCTCCCTCTCCTTTACTGAGATGCAGGTGATGGACGAGTATGTAACCAGCACCCTACACCAAGGTACCATCAGACCCTCTTCTTCACCCACCGCTGTGGTGTTCTTCTTCATCAAGAAAAAAGACGGCTGTCTCCAGCCCTACGTCAACTATCGGGGGCTGAACAAGATCACCATCAAAAATCGACACCCGCTTCCACTGACCAACACCGCCCTGGATGCCCTCTCTGGAACTCCAGAGCACCTGCAACTTGGTACGCAACAGGGAGGGCAATGAGTGGAAGATGGTGTTTATCACCCCTACTGGTCATTATGAGAACCTGGTGATGCCCTTTGACCTTTGCAGTGCTCCCACGGCCTTCCAACTGTTCATCAATGACATCTTGCGGGACATGCTGGGTCCTTGGGCCTCATCTACCTAGATGACATCTTGATCTATTCAAGCACACTGGAAGAACACACCCAACACATCAGGGCCATCTTCAAGAGACTGCTTGCTCACCAACTGTACTGCAAGTTGGAGAAATGCGCCTTTCACAAGCATTCCACCACATTCCTGGGCTTTGTCATGTTGCCCCAGGGTGTGGCCATGGATCCCCAGAAGCTGGAGGCTATGCGTCATTGGCCCCTTCCCAAGACCTGGAAACAGCTCCAACGTTTTCTGGGTTTTGCCAGCTTCTATTGTCGTTTCATCTGGGATTTCAGTATGGTTCCCAGTCCCCTTAGCACCTTACTTCCGGCGGCGCCACGAGCAAGCAGCGGCTAAAAGTGCTCCAGGGAATTCAGTGTTTTTATACTGATTCTCGACCGTTTTGTCTACTTTCCATTTTGTTTGTGATCAAGTACGATGCGTATCACCTACAACAGACACACCCTGCTCGAAATCGGAAGAAAATGCACAATTCCTCCGCCAAATCTGCCGTCGGAGACGCTACGGAGCCTGGGCGAGGCAACGAGGCGCAGCTGGCCGAAACGGAAGCGCTGTTCCCGGAAACAGAAGCAGGGCAAGCGTGCAGGCTTTAGCACGAGGCTAAAAGCTAACCCAGCCCGACCGGCCACACTGTCCTGCTCTCCAACGTCCGCTCACTGGACAATAAAATGGACTATTTGTGGCTCCAGCAATCAGGCCAGCGTGAAGTAAAGAACTGCTGCGTTTTTATCTTCACGGAAACGTGGCTGAACGCAGACATCGCGGACTCGGCTATCCAGCTAAGCGGGCTACCATGCTATCGGGCCGACAGAGAAGCCTCTTTGTCCGGTAAGAGCCACGGAGGGGAGGGTTAATGCGTCTGCATTAACAAACTCTGGTGTCCCGAACTCTGCTGGGTGAGTCGCCACTGCTCACCACAGATAGGTTTCTCGTCATAAAGTGCCGCCCGTTCTACCTGCGAGAGAATTCTCCGTGGGTGCTAATCAACCATTAATATGCCTGCGCTAAGCGCTAATGCTAACCTGGCGCTAACCCGAACTGTATAAAGGGCCTATCAACAAGCTCAGACCCGCACACCTGAGCGGTTCTCATCATCGCGGCGACTTAACCGCAGGGAACCTGATCCAGTTCTCCCCCAAATTCCATCAACATGTGGACTTTTCACGAGGGAGAACTTTGCCTGGATAAAGTTACACCAATGTGCATGGTGCCTACCAGCAACGGCGTGCCCACACGCCGGCTCTTCAGACCGCGCTACAGTGATGCTGCTGCCGCGCCTCAACACTGCTGAAAGCGCACAAAGACCTGCCAGGAAGACCATCGAGTCTGGCCCAGTGGAGCTGTCTCAGCACTCCAGGACTGCTTTGAGTGCACGGACTGGAATGTTTTTAAAGAGGCGGCGACGTACAACGGCTGCGGTAACCTGGACAAGTTTGCAGAATCTGTGACTTACTACATCTCCAAGTGCATAGAGGATGTTACTGTCCTGAAGAACATCACCACTAGAGCCAACGAGAAGCCCTGGTTCACAGCACAGGTGCATGCGCTGCTGAGAGAGAGAGATGCTGCTTTTCCGGTCCGGGGAGTAAGCTGCCCTCAGAGCAGCCAGGCTAACCTCTCTCGCTCTATCCGTCAAACCTGCAAAGCGAGCTGCCGCATAAAAAGATCCCAGAACCATTTCAACAACACAAAAGACTCTACTTGAGCTATGGCAGGGCATCAGGCTGTCACCCAGCCACAAGCCAGCACCAAGCAGCTGTGAGGGGATGCCACACTCCCTGAGGAGACTGAACAAGTTCTCGCACGGTTTTGATGCACTGAACAACACGCCAGGCAGTGAAAGCACGCCTCCATCACCAGGCAGACCATCTCTCTGCCTGCAGCTGACATGAGAGAACCTTAGCCAGGTCAACCCGCCAAAAACTGCTGGTCAGACAACATTCCAGGTGCGTGTGCTGAGGGCTACGTGACCAGCTGGCGGGGTGTTACGGACATCTTCAACACTTCGCTGGGCAGATGATCGTCCCAGCGTGCTTCAAGTCCACCATCATCCCAGTGCCAAAGAAATCTTGATTTCTACTGGAAGCTTGATACATCTCCAGAAGTGCATAGGATGTTGCAAAGTCTGAAGAACTATCACCACTAGAACCAACGAAGCCCTGGTTCTGGCACGGTCACGTGCGCTGCTGAGAGAGAAGATACTGCTTTCCGGTCCGGGGTAAAGCTGCCCTCAGAACAACCGGGCTAACCTCTCTCCTTTCTATCAAGTCAAGCAAAAGCGGCGCCGCATAAAAGATCAGAACCATTTCAGCAACACAAAGACTCTACCAGGCTATGGCAGGGCATCAGGCTGTCACCCAATGCAAGCCAGCACCAGAAAGCAGCTGTGAGGGGATGCCACACTCCTGAGCAACTGAACAAGTTCTCGCTTTTTGGTTTTGATGCACTGAACAACCATGAGCGATGAAAGCCTCGCCTCCATCACCGGCCAGACCATCCTCTCTCTGCCTGCAGCTGGCCCGTGAGAGAACAGCCCACCGAGTCAACCCTTGAAAAACTGCTGAGTCAGACAACATTCAGGTAAATTGTGCTGAGAACTCACAGCTGACCAGCTAGCCGAGGTGTTCACGGACATCTTCAACGCCAGCATTGAATAGTCATCCCAGTGTGCTTCAAGTCCACCACCATCATCCCAGTACCAAAAATCTTCCAATTTCCTGCCTGAATGACTACCCAGCCCACTCCACTCTGACCCCCATCACCATGGGGGTGCTGCTTGAGAGAGACTTGTCATGGCACAGGTGAAAACAACCTCCCCACTCACTGGACCCTCTGCAGTTTGCCTACTCGCTGAAACAGGTGCGACTGAAGGGCGCGATATCGCTGCCTCACCTTTCCCTCTCACACTTGGACAATAAAGACTCTTATGTTGGGTGCTGTTCATAGACTTTGGTTCAGCATTCAACACCATCATCCCCAAAGACTGTGTATGAGCAGAGCAAGCTGGGACTGGGCACCCTCACTCTGCAACTGGATTCTGGATTTCCTGTCAGAGAGAGACCTCAGTCCGTCTGAATCGGCGACAACATTTTCCAGCACCATCAGGCTGTAGTGCCAGGAGCTCCTCAGGGCTGCGTTCTCCAGCCACTTTATTCACCTCCTGACTCACGACTGCACCGCCCTGCTGGCTCAAACCACATCATCAAATTCGCCGGTAACCACTGACCGTGGTGGGGCTCATCAGCAACAACGATGAGTCGGCGTCTAGAATGAGGTTCAGCAGCTGGCTGCCTGGTGCGAGTAAGGAACAACCTGTAAGCTGAATGTGGACAAAACCAAAGGAAATGATCGTCGACTTCAAGGAGAACTCGCTCACCCACACACCACTCAGCATCACATCACAGTTGAGACTGTAAAAACACCAAGTTCCTAGGGGTTCACATCTCAGACGATCTCACCTGGACCATAACTTCCCTCCATCACCAAAAGGCCCAGCAAGCGTCTCCACTTCCTGGGGCAGCTGGGCAAGCAACCCTGCCCCTCCACCCTCACACGCATTCTACGGGGCACCATAGAGGCGTCTGACCAGCTGCATCTCTGCCTGGTTCGGTAATAGTGCTGTTGCCGATATCAGAAGCTGACTCAAAAAAGGTGGTCAAAACGGCTAACAACATCATCGGGGCGTCTCTTCGCGCTGCAGGGACATCTTCTACAGCGCTTTGCATCAGAAGGCCTCCTGCATCGTGCTCGACCCTCACACCTTCACACAGACTGTTCACCTCCTTCCATCTGGCAGGCCTTTACGCAGCATCAGGTCTCGATCCTCCAGGATCTTGATAGCTTCTTCCTAAACCATCAGACTTTTGAACTGCTCCTGCCATCACACTTCCCCCACACACCTGGACTGTGAAGAAACTGTTTCTGTTGCACCACTGCACTTCTGCGCCTTTACACACCACATCCTTTGATGCACAATAACTGCTGTTATGATGCTGTACTGCTGCCACTTTTTTGCACAAACAATATATGCTGCTTTACAAATGTTTGCTATACATGAAACATTGTACACATAAATGGCAGAATAAACATTGTACACATAAATAGCTGAATATAGTATCTGTCATATTATAACCTTCTACCTGTTTAAATGTTTGCATATTTGCACATATACTGAACATTGTACTTGAAAATAGTCCGGATATAGTATCTGTCTATTATAACTCTACCTCTTGCACACTCAGTGTAAATGTCAATTTCAACCTGTTAAGAATACTGCATCCTGACTTGACAAACATGTTTAGCTCTATGTCTGTCTTCCCTGTCTAGTCTAAAATGTATATTGTATATTGTCTGGTTTAAAATGTATATTGTTTAATGTATATTTTAGTATATTTACTTATTTATTGTTTATTCCATGTGCCTAGTCGTGCCACTGCCTATTTATTCTCTGTTCTACTGTTCTTTGTTTGTTTGCACTGGAAATAACCTGGAGCCACGTCGTCTCGTCTCTCTATGTATCTGTACAGTATATAGCAGAGATGACAATAAAGTTGACTTTGACTTTGACTTTGACTAATGTGACCCACTCCTCATTATTTCACCCTCACCCCCAAAGCTAAGGCTGATTTTCACCAGCTCTGCTTCCTGGCTCTGATCCTGATTCATCCAGTTCCCACAAGCCATTTGCTATGGAAGTGGACACCTCGGATGTGGGTACCGGAGCTATCCTGTCACAACGAGGTCCAGACCAGAAGCTGCACCCTTGCAGCTTCTTCTCCAAGGAGTTTGACCCCACTCAGCAGTGTTACAGTGTTGGGGACCGTGAGCCATTGGCCATCAAGTTGGCCAATCAAGAATGGCAACACTGGCTCCAGGGTGGCAGTGAACCATTTACAGTCTGGACAGACCACTAGAACCTCATCGCCATCCAGAACAGATACAACTGAATCCACAGCAGGCACGGTAGGCTCTCTTCTTTGAACAGTTCAACTTCCATCTCTCTTACCACCCGGGTCCAAGAACACCAAAGCAGATGCCCTCTCCTGCCAACTTGAGGCTGACATTGCCCAGGCAGACCCCACGTATTTCCTCAACACTACATGCATCCCCCTATGCTGGGAACTGGAGACCAGGGTGCGCCATGCACAGGCCTTGGAAACCCCTCCAGCAGGTGTGCCATCTGGACATCTCTTCATGACAATGCCCCTCAGACCTGACGTCCCGGCCTGGGCACATTCCTCCACTATCGCCGGCCATCCCGGAGTCCAGCAGACTTTCCAGTTCACCTTCTCCACCTTCTGGTGGCCTTTTTTGGCCAGGGACATCAGTGAATTTGTCTAGGCATGCCCAGTGTGTGCCTGGGCCAAGGATTCCAACCAACCAACCCCGGGGGATCTTCAGCCTCTCCCGGTCTCCCGTCGGCTGGACTTCTTTATGGGCCTGCTGGACTCAGACAGGAAGAGCACCATCCTTACCATCGTGGACCGGTTCTCCAATGCTGTGCACCTGGTGGCCCTGTCTGGACTTCCATCATCTAAGACCACTGCGGAGCTGATTCTAGAGCACATAGTCTACTTGCATAGGTTGGGAGGGTTACGGCCCGAGGAGCGGTCCTGGATTCCGGCCCTGTTCGTGTTAGACCTGGATTTGATAAGGGACTGCCGTCTCCATCCTCCGTCCCAGGTCTGTCTGGTGCCAGTCCTGGGGGGTCAGTATGTTCATGCACATTGTGTAACACGACCGGCACTAGGACCCAGAAGTGGTCGGTGGTGGTTCAGGGAGTACAAAAGGAGTCAATTCCTTGCGGCGAATTGCTCAGTCATTGAGTCAACCTGGCCCACCTTCGATTCATTTCGGCATCAACTGTGAGTACTCCAGTTATTTGATTCATCTGCTTGATTGAGTGTGTGTCTTATAGAACACGATTTCTTGTGAGAAATCTTGCTCTTAGTGTAGAGAGTTCTTATAACTCGCGTGGTCATCCTACCTACTCACACTCCAATCTGCATTTGGGTTAACCACCACGATACATGGGCTAACGGCTAGTGGGTAATGGCTAACTCTTAGCATTTCTGCTAAATCCTAGCCAGATCACTTACGGAGAACCCGGAAGTGGGGAGCAAGCTAGCAGGGAAAGCTAAAGCTAACCAAAGACACATGAGGAGTAACACACAATAGGAACGACACCCAAAGTGAACCCAGAGGACAGAACAAACTCTGGTGATTGTGGGCGTGGCATGGCCAGCGAGGGAGACGCGGCCATGACAGTTACCACCGAAGTACACTATATAGTTCTCTAGTTACATATCTCAATAGTATTACATTGGTCTAAATTTAGTTTTGAACTTGTATTGAAAATCTCAATTTTATCATATTAAGAATTTCTTCAAATCATAAAATTGTTACATTTAAAGTTTAAATAGATGGTAATCAGTTACATTGTTAAAAATAATGACAGTATTTTTCTGTTTTACATGTCTATCATCTCTCTAACAGAGGTGGGTAGAGTAGCCAAAAATTTTACTCAAGTAAGAATATTGTTACTTTAGAATAATATTACTCAAGTAAAAGTAAAAAGTAGTCATCCAAAAAAAATTCTCAAGTAAGAGTAAAAATTACTTGGTGAAAATAGTACTGAGTAATGTCTGAGTAACTTAAAGATTTATGTACCTCAGAACCAACAAGCGCGAGCTATTGCCGACCTTGCCCGAGCCATGACGTCCCTCACTCCGCAGACGCCAAACCCACTGCTTGGGGCTGGAGCTGTGGCCGCTAGTGCTAACGAGCTAATGCTCGCAATGCCATGCTCCTATGGAGGCGAACCCTCGAAGGTCAGAAGGTCAGAACCAGAACTGGAGCCCTGATCAGATGGCCTTTCAGATGAGATGGAGACCTCCTTTGGTCTGGGCTGAGACCTCACAGGTCTTAAGCCTTTACTTAAAAGCAGAGATGGTTTCTGAGCTCCGAATGCTAATAGGAAGTTTATTCCACAACTGAAGTGCTTTATGAGCAAATGCTCTTCCCCCCATGGTAACGTTCTTTATACTGGGTATTACTAAAAGATCTGCATCTTGCAATTGAAGCGTACAAGTCGGACTGTAGTTGTAAATGAGTCGACACGAAATTTAACTGGAAGCCAGTGAAGTGAGGATAGAATTGGGGTGATATGATCATATTTTTTAGTTTTAGTGAGAACTCTGGCTGCTGCATTCTGAACTAGATGGAGTTTATTTAACGACCTATTTGGACAACTGGAGAATAAAACATTACAGGAATCGAGCCTGGAGGTAATAAATGCATGAACCAATTTCTCTGCATCTTTGAAGGATAGCGCGTTTCTTAGTTTGGCAATATTACGGAGTTGAAAGAAGGTGATACGACTAATGTTAGAAGCATGTACATCAAATGAAAGACTGGAATCTAGAGTAACACCACAGTACTTTTTAATAACAGTACTTGGTACAACGGATAATCCATCAAGATTGACCATGATGTCAGATAGTTGACTTCTGGTGGCGTTAGTGCCAGTACTATTTACTATTTACTATTCCCCACTAGGGGATTTCCATTTAATTCTCTATAAAAGAAAAATACACTTATATATACATATATATGTATACGTGTATGTATAGATCTACACACACACCCACACACGTATGCATGTACAGGATGTGTGTTATATCTTCTATAAATATATACATGTACAGTATATATAAAATATACACTTCAGTCTTGTCCAGATTTAACTGGAGGAAGTTAAATAACATCCACTTTTTTATGTCAATTAAATATTCTTCCATTATCTGAAGTTGCCGTCTGTCTTCTGGTTTAGCCAATATACAGTATATAATTGTGTATCATCCGCAAAACAATGAAAGCTAATTCTATGCTTATGAATAACTGAGCCTAAAGGTGGCAGTGGCAGTGAAAACAGCAAGGCAGTAAAACTGATCCTCGTGGTACTCCATATTTCACCCTGGCGTGTTCTGAGGAATCACTATTTATATTCACATACTGATAGAGGTCTGAAAGGTAGGATTTGAACCAAGAGAGGGCCACTCCCCTGATACCAACGATATGTTCAGGTCAGGTGTTGGTGGCCTAGTGGTAGGACACTCGCCTTTGGACCAAGAGGTTGTGGGTTTGAATCCGACCTCTGGCGTTACCAACATTGGGTCCCTGAGCAAGACCATTGGCCCTAAGTAGCTCTCAGGGGAGCTGTCCCTAAAATTAGGAAATGTAAGTTGCTCTGTATAAGAGCATCTGCTGAATGCTGTAAATGTAAATGTTCAAGTCTATCTAACAGAATGGTATGATCCACAGTATCAAAAGCAGTACTAAGATCAAGCAGCACTAGGAGCGAGGCACAGCCCTGATCAGCATTTAAGAGGAGATCATTCATTACCTTCAGCAGAGCACTCTCTGTGCTATGGCTGGCCCTAAACCCAGACTGAAATCTTTCATAAGTCTGGTTTTCCTGCAAAAACGAGGTTAGTTGACTGGCAACAACTTTTTCTATTATTTTGGAGATAAATGGGAGATTAGATATTGGTCTATAGTTTAAGATTTCCAAGAGATCTAAGTTGGGCTTCTTCAGCCAAGGTTTAATCACTACTAATTTAAGAGATTTGGGTAAATAACCAATGCTAATAGAGTAGTTAACAATTGCTAGTAGAGGTTTAATCACTATTGGAATTATCTCTTTGAGTAACCTTGTTAGAACAGGGTCTAACATACAGGTGGATGAATTTGAGGAAAGGATTAAGGACGTTAGATCTGACTGGTCAACTGGAGCAAATGATTCAAAAAAGATGGCTGCAGTATTAGCACTTGCCTTGCCAAGGCCGGCCACTGTAGTTACTTGAGTTTTCAAAATATTTTGTCTAATTGAACAATTTTTTTGGTTAAACAAGTTCATAAGTTCGTTACTAGAAAATAATGTTGGTACAGTTTGAGCAGTAGTCTGGCTATTAGTCAGCTTTGACACTATGTTAAATAGAAATCTAGGATTGTTTCTGTTATTTTCAATTAGCAATGAAAGATATTCTGATTTAGCAGCTCTAAGAAACTTTTTATAGCTTCCCATAGCATCTTGCTAATTCAAACACCACTAATCTGGTTCATCGCCATTTACGTTCTAGTTTCCATTTCTCTTGTTGTAAGATATGTATGTCGTCATTATACCAAGGGAATGTTTTGATTTCTTTAATCTTTTTCATTTTTAATGGAGCAATTTTATCTAAGGTGGAACGAAGCATAGATGTTAGATAATACGTATTACCCTCAAGTTCAGCAAGATTACACATTTCCCCTGTCAGGAACAACAGATCGGGGAGAGTATCAATAAAGTTACTAGCTGTATCTGAGTGATTGTACACTTGGTACAAAAGCGAGTTGTGGAATTTGTATTTTGACTGAAGTGAAAATCAAATGTTATAAGATGGTGGTCAGAAATAAGTCTGGTCTGAGGCAGGACAGATACATTATCTACATTAAGGCCAAACAATAGGATTAAATTAAGGGTAAGACCGCAGTTGTGAGTGAGCCCAGTTACATTTTGAACAATGCCAAAGGAGTCCAGTAAATTAGTAAAAGTCGCTGTCAGAGGATTTTGTTCATTATCTATTATATTAAAATCCCAATTCAAATGATTTAAATTTAAGTCCTGACTTCTGTGTTTTTGAAAGAAATGTTTCGTAGATGGTTGCAACACCTCCTCCTTTACCACTGAGTTGGGGTTATTGCTCATAACTACTGTATATCCTGGAGGCGTCGCATCATTCAAGGTTAAATACTCTTTGGGTCTTACCCATGTCTCAGTTAAACAGAGCGCGCTTAGGATGTGGTCTGAAATCATTTTATTAATAATAAGTGCCTTAGAAGTTAATGATCTAATATTAAGTAGTCCTACTTTTAGCTTAGTGGTGCAGATAGTCTGCATTTGGTCCTCTAATTTAATAGAAATTAGATTGGAAAAGGACGCATTTTACGTGAACTATTTTTGGTTCAGGGCACAGAGACAATGTCAATATGGTGGTACCTAGGTGGCGGCTCACAGCAACTCACAGGCAGTTGGTTTAGCCTTTCTGCCTGCAGCCTGGCCTTGCTTCCGGCTTGTCCATGGCCACCTACCCCTGAACCTGCATAAAGGCTAGCTGCTATGTTCATTGAAATACAGGTAGCACCCTCCCATGGTGGGTACCATCCCAGCTAAAAAGACCAGGCTTTCGAAAGTGGACCAGTTATCTACAAAACCTATGCTATTTTCAGAGCACCACTTTGACAGCCAGCAGTTCAGTGACTAAAGCCTGCTGTAGGTCTTGGGGCTACAACTAGCTGGGAGGGGACCAGAGAGAATTACTGCCTGCAACATTGTTTTGGCCAGCTCACACAACTCTTTAAAATTACTTTTGGTTACTTCAGACTGTTTGAGCTTGACATCATTGGTGCCGACATAGACAATTATCTTGGAATATCTACGTCTATTACTGGCCAGCACCTTAAGATTGGCCCTGATGTCCGGCGTTCTGGCTCTCAGTAAACAATTTACCTCGACAGCTGGTGCCGCTAAGAGTCTAGCTATTTTCACGTGCCATAGAATAGAATCACCTATAACCAGAGCACTTTCAACAGGCATCTCAGTGAGTGTTTCACTGAGCGGGGCAAACCTGTTTGACACGCTGATAGATGGAGAGTGGTGCATGGTGCCTAGATGGAAGTTTTATGCATGGTTTGATGCATACAACAACACACATGCAATGAAAGCCTCCGACCACAGACCATATCATTTCTCTGCCTGCAGCTGATATGATGAGAAGTTTCACCAAGGTCAACCCATGAAAGGCTGCTGGACCAGACAACATTCCAGGTCATGTGCTAAAAGACTGCACTGATCAGTTGGCTGAGGTCTGCACAGACATCTTCAACACATCACTGAGCCAGATGGGGCAGGTGGTAGCCTAGCAGTAGGGTGTTTACCCCATGAACGCAAGGTACCATCCCCTATCATTGCTCTCCCAGCAATGTTAGCTGCCCACTGATCCTACACAGATGGGTCAAATGCACATTTCATTGTGGTGCACTGTGATAACATATAATCACTCACTTTCACCACCACTCACTTTCATCATCCCTGTTCCAAAGAAATTGTTCCATTGCTCTGACACCCCACTCACTGGACCCACTGCAGTTTGCTTATTGCCCAAGCAGGTAACTCAGTCCCTTGATATTCACACTCCTGACACATGATTGCACCACCTTGCACAGCACAAACTACCTCATCAACTTCGGGGACAACATGACTGTGGTGGGGCTCATCAGCAACAGTGACGAGTCAGTGTACAGAGATGAGGTTCAGTAGCTGACTGTTTAGTGCAGTGAGAACAACCTGTCACTGAATGAGGACAAAACCAAAGATATGAATGTAAACTTCAGGAAAACTCACTCCACCCACACACCACTCAGTATCCATGGTTCCATGGTAGAGACTGTACAGAACACCAAGTTCCAAAGGGCAAAAACAAACCTATATAGGAAAATAGAAACAAGGAACAGGATTGATAAGACAAGGGAAAACCAATAGGGAAGCAAGCTAGAAAACAAGCAGAATTAACCACTGAAGGGGTAACCAACAGAAACTAGGGGCAGGACTGAAACACAAGAACCAGGTGATAAAACTAATGAACACTGATCAACCAATAAGACACAATGGGAAGGTAGGACAAGGACAAGACAGACAGGGGGCATGAGACAGAACGAAATACAACAAAATGAACTGAATAGCGGCATTTGCTGGCCACTCAGCAGAGTCCAAGGGAGCACTGTCTGGCCAAAGTCCAGGGGGGCTGTTATAGTCACCAAATTATCTCTTTTTCTACTTCTAGTTTGAAGTGTATATTTTATATTCTATTTATATATTGCTTATTCTATGTGGCTTTTTTGATCTTTGTTTCTTGTTCTTTTTCTTTGTACTGGTGCCACGTCATCTCGTCTCTCTGTGTACTTGCACAGCATATAGAAGAGATGACAAAGTTCACTTTGACTTTCATCTGTTCCACATCTCAGAATCTCTAGGGTTAGG
The DNA here is from genome assembly GCA_032718565.1 of Distichodus sexfasciatus. Lineage (NCBI taxonomy): Eukaryota > Metazoa > Chordata > Actinopteri > Characiformes > Distichodontidae > Distichodus > Distichodus sexfasciatus. Next base: position 200,370 of record JAVGVS010000223.1, on the reverse strand, counting down.
GTAATTACAAGAAAAGATCTCATAATTACACCATAAAGTGTCATTTTTTTCTGCGGAGACGGGAAAAAAGTTTGCGAAACACTGGTTATAATGACCAACGTTTAAGTTTTATTAGAAACGCACATAAAAAAGTCCCAGCTGCTGGCAAAATGAGCTTGCTTATTAGCTTGTTAAAAACACAGACTGTGTTAAATGGGGTAAAACAACCACAAAAAATGTCTAGACATTAGTATATATTGCATTAATATATGTATTCGGTATAGTTATTTGATAAAGGAAAAGATTTTTCATTATACCTGCATTGCGTGTGAAGTGGCGCTTCCCACCATCTGACCCTTGTTCTTCTCGCTGTGATAAGTTTTGCATGTCCATATGCTCACTTGATTCTGTCGAGTAGACTGAACGTAGATAGAGCAGTTTCTACACAGTGTTAAAAGTCTAAATTTTCAGTCAATAAAACATTAAAAATTCACGTTCAAAACCAAAACTTTATTCATTAATGTTGCATTAACATAATTTTCTTCAGTAGAATAAACACTCATTGAAATCCCCTTTTGACCTTAAACTGTAAAGGATTGCCTGCTGTGCTAAACTGAAATTAATGCATCCAAACTGCTTTGTACTTAAATGCTTTGTACCCTAACAACTGAATATGCTTCATATAAATTGAAGCGAGCAGCAAGGTAGTGCTAAGGCACTGTTATACATTGTCCTATTCACATTTTTACCTTTCACATTTCTACTGTTCTTTGTCTGTTTGCACTGGAAATAACCTGGAGCCACGTCGTCTCGTCTCTCTATGTATCTGTACAGTATATAGCAGAGATGACAATAAAGTTGACTTTGACTTTGACTTTGACATTTGCAGAATACCTTAATTTTCATACGGTCTCAATTGTCAGTTTTACTTAAAAGTCAGTTATTAAAAATTAATAAGTAAAGCCTGGTAATTAGTATGTTGTATATATATTGTCATATGTAAATGTTGATCATGTCTGATTTTTGCTTCTACAGACTACCAGTTCAGTGATCCAGTTTGTGACGCGTGGCCACGTTCAAGTGGACAAACAGGCTATTAAAGTCTCTGATGATCTACCAGAGGACATTTCAGTAAGTTTCAAGATTTAAGATTTTTGATTTATCGCATACATAATTATACATATTTCACCTGGGAAGGAAGTGTAAAACAACTTCTAGTATATAGGTACACGTCTTTATTTTAGCTCTGTAGGCCCAGGGTACTAGAACATTGCAAACAAAATATTTAATATTTTAATATTTAATATCTGACATAAAAAAAATTTTTTGGTGATGGAGGTGCTGTTGGTGGTACAGGTGAGGTCGTCTGAGATGTGAACTCCCAGAAACATGGTATTCTTTACTGTCTCTACTGTGGAACCATGGATGTTAATTTGGGGAGCGAGTTCTGAAGTCCTGAAGACAATAATTTCTTTATTTTTGTCCACATTCAGTGATAGGTTGTTCTCACTGTACTAGACAGCATGCTGCTGAAACTCATCCCTGACCCATTGCATTTGTGGGTCGAGATAGGTGCAGGCTTATACTGAGTGATTGCCTGAATGCTCTGCCCTAAACTGAGTCTTTTGTGGAAGTGGTTCTGGATCTTTATTACATAATCTCACTTTGCTTGTCAAATAGTGCAAGAAAGGTTGGCCTTTGCTGTTTGGAGAGCACCTTTGTTTGAAAAGCAACATCTCTCTCTCTTAGCCATGCACACACCTTTGCTGTAAACTAGGGCTTACACTCGTGTGCATATTTTTTTTCTGGGTTTTGGTGTTTCTTGACTTTTAATTTTCAATTTATTTTCAATTTACAATGCATCTCCTAAAATTGTATAATAGGGCAATAAATAAAACAGTTAGCCAGTTAGACAGTATCAAGTGTCTTTACCCAATTTCAAAAGTTTTTTTTCAACATCTCATCTCAACATCTCAGACTACTGGTAGTTATGATTGTCGTCACTAGATGCCCATATAGCAAGCACTTCTACATCTAGTTTTATTTCTTTTGTACCAGTTCTAAAATATTGGTTGAACTATTGCTTGTTGTACATTAAATGTTCGTGCACCCGGTCGCCCAGAGGAGGATGGGGTCCCCCTCCGAGTCTTGGTTCCTCTCAAGGTTTCTTCCTATTAGAGGGAGTTTTTCCTTGCCACTGTCGCCTCAGGCTTGCTTGTTGGGGGGTTTAGGCCGGTTATATGTAAAGTGCTTTGTGACAATGACTGTTGTTAAGAGCGCTATATAAATAAATTTGAATTGAATTGAATTGAATTGAATATTAATTATTGGAGACAGCCAAATTGAATAACACCACACCTAGCAATTATGCCTCTTTGAAAATATTTCTCATCTGCATGAATTTTTCTTATCAATCGATTAGCAGGGTCCAAGCTGAAGTCACAAAAAGCAGCACAAAATAGTCAGCACTAATCTTCAGAGTGACATCTCCCCTTGGCCTTGGTTACAATGGCTGCCTTATTGGGACACTTGATTTTGGTTTTGGCTTGATTGCCTGAGTTAGTTCATTGAGCAGAAGAAGGTAAACCATATTATGTGTGGTGAATATGACATTACTGTGTCACATATGTCAGAGGCATCAGAAGAATTTGTGATGTGGGGGGGGGACACTGGCTGGGAGTCTAAGGGGTCTCCTCCAGAAATTTGCTTGCCATTAGCCCGTGAATCATGGATGGTTAACCCAAACACGGAGGAGATGTGAAAAGGTAGGCAAACCACATGAGTTGATCTAAGAACTCTCTAACACAACAGAGTGAAGATTCCCACCAGAATCCACATTCTAAGGACTTAGAATGTGGATTCTGGTGGGAATCTTCACTCTGTTATGTTAGAGAGTTCTTAGATTTTGGCACACTCAATCAAGGAGATAAACCAACTAACTGGAGAACTCATAGTTGAAGCCAAAGTGAATCAGAGGTTGGGCTGGTTGACTCAATGACTGAGTGGGGTAAGGGATGCTGCAATTGTACTGAAGCCCTGGATAAACTGAGGGTAGAAACTGGCAAACCCCAGGAACCGCTGAAGCTGCTTCAACAGCTTCCAACATCTGGGGGTCCATGGCCACACCCTGGGGTGAGATGACAACACCCAGGAACATGGTGGAACGCTCATGAAAAGTGCATTTCTTCTTACAGTACAGCTGGTGAGCGAGCCGTCTCTTGAGGAGCACCCTGATGTGCTGAGTGTGCTCTTCCAGGGTGCATGAGTAAATGAGTATGTCATCAAGGTAGACGTAAGCCCACTGGCCTAGGCCGAAGGGCATGACTAGACTTTCATAGTGACCAGTGGGGGTGATGAAGGCTGTCTTCCACTCATCGCCCTCCCTGATGCACACCAAGTTGTAGATGCTCCAGAGGTCCAACTTTGTGAAGTAGGTGGCACCAGAGGGACCATCCAGGGCAGTATTGGTCAGTGAAAAAGGGTGACAGTTCTTGATGGTGATCTTGTTGAGCCCCCAATAATCAACGCAGGGTCGGAGGCCGCCGTCCCTCTTTTTATGATGAAGAACCCTGCGGCAGCAGGCGAGGAGGAGGGCCTGATGGTACCTTGGCATAGTGCATTAGAAACATACTCTTCCATTACCTGGGTCTCTGAGGTGGAAATCGAGAAGAGCCAGCTGCGGGGTGGTATGCAGGAAGCAGGAGGTCTATAGCTAGGTTGTAGGAGCAATGCAGGGGCAGCTCCACTGCATTTCTCTTACAGAAGACCCCCACCAGCTTGTGGTATGGTGCTCTGGGCCAACGTCAGGGACCTCCGACTCCCTAGAGCATATCCCGTGTGATGCCCGCAGGCAGAGCTCAGAGTTGGTGAGGGAAATTGGTTGAGTCTGGTGGGTGATGGGACTGGTGGATAGAGGCTGACCGTCGACAGAGGTGATGTGAACGGGCTGGGATACCACCTCAACTTTCACCCCAGTTGTTTGGAATAACAATGAAGGTACTTGAAGCACTGGAATCAATCAGTTGTGACCAAACTGGAGGTGTATCTGAACCATGAGACAGAAAACAGCCCCCAGTTGGAGAGGAGATGAGCTGAACCCAGCAAGATGCTCCCCTAGGTCACCAGGTTGGGCTGTTTCCTAGACAGAGAGGGCAGACTGCGTAATGGTGTTGTGGGGAGCTGTAGTAGGTGCTGGGATAATGCCTCGAGCATTCTTGTAGCAATGTTCCCTATCTGCAGTGGTTAGGGAGGCATGCCCTAGTTGCATGGGTTCCCCAGCTCCGTACTGGACCATGGGTTGAGGTGGAGAACCGACAGCAATTGGCGCCAGTGACGGTGGTGAAGTGTGATGAAAGTGCTGGAGTATGAGTCGATGAGGTGAGTGGCAGGGTATGTGGGGCTGGCCTCGGAAGAGAGCTCATACAAAGGTCGATCTGAAGGGTGAGCTGGATTAGATCCTCCAGGGTGGTGGGGAGCTGCTGAGTTCATCCTTAATGCAAGAAGCCAGTCCCTTGTAGTAGTCTTTCTGGAGCATGGAGTCTCCCCAGGTCATTTGCACTGCCAGAGTGTGGAACTCAGTGGTGTAGTGACTCATGTACGACCCACCCTGCTGCAGATGGTAAAACCTGGAATCAGTCTCAACCTTGCTGTCTGGATGTTTGAAGATCAAGCAAAGCTGGCAGGTGAACTTGGGGTAGGAGTGGCTGGTGTCTGAATCGGAGCGAAGAATGGCTGTGGCCCACTCAGCTGTCTGCCCAGAAAGCAGGGAAATGAGGAGTGCGATCTGCTAGGGATCCATGGAGTATCTGATGTAATGACACACAGAGAGGTTAGAAAAACATTGCACTTCCCGCCTATGCCATTCCATTTATCCAGTAGTGAAATCTGGGGTTCAAGGGGGGAGAACGAGCCACTGCCACTGGAGTGCGGCACTCATCAGCCAGCTCCCAAGCAACTTCACGGAGTGCTGTGACCTCTTGCCACAGCACCTCCACCTCGCTGCACGAGGCAGCTTGGCTTGGTCGATCAACACTCACTACCGTGTCGTAGAGAGCAGCAAAGGCTCAGTCATTCGGTCAGGGATTGCCTTCTGGTTAGGATATGATGAAAATGCTTGCCTTTAGCCATTAGCCTGTGTAGCGTAGATGGTTATCCCAAATGAGGAGGAGACATGAGAATGTAGGTGAATGATGTGAGTTGATCTAAAAACTCTCTAACACAATAGAGTGAAGATTCTCACCAGAATTTGTGCTCTAAGGACACACACTCAATCAAGGACATAAACCAAACAACTGGAGTACTCACAGTTGAAGCTGAAGTGATTCAGAGTTTGGGCTGGTTGACTCAATGACTGAGCAGTGAGCCACAAGAAGAAGTCTCTATTTATACTTCCGACCACCCTGACCACTTCTGGGTCCTTGTGTTGGTCATGTGATCGGAGTGTGCATGACAGAGAGACAGATTCAACAATAAGTCCTTATTAAACTAGTCAATATATGCATCAGTCTGTTTTAAAAACCACTACTATCGCTAAAATAATTAAATTAATTTGACACAATTTATCACCAACAATGACTTTAGAGGTGCATTTTACTTTTATTAGGGCTCCAAGCTCATCCCATTATTGCAAAACGTTATTGCAAAGTGGCATACTTCATCAAGGCTTTGTCTAGGTAAAAAGTGGTGTACAGAAATTTGATATTGCAAAGTGATGTTATGAAGACTTCTTCTTCTTCCTCTTTCAGCTTTTCCCTTCAGGGGTTGCCACAGCGAATCATCTGTCTCCATCTAGTCCTATCTTCTGCATCCTATACCCTCACACGAACTAACTTCATGTCCTCTTTCACCACATCCATAAATCTCCTTTTTGGTCTTCCTCTCAGCCTGGTGGCTCCAACCTCAGCATCCTTCTACCTATGTACTCATTGTCTCTCCTCTGGACATGTCCAAACCATCTCAGTCTAGCCTCTCTGACTTTATCTCCAAAACATCTAACATGAGCTGTCCCTCTGATGAATTCATTCCTGATCCTATCCATCCTCGTCACTCCCAAAGAGAACCTCAGCATCTTGAACTCTGTAACCTCCAGTTCTGCCTCCTGTCTTTTCCTCATTGGCACTGTCTCCAAACCATACAACATGGCTGGTCTCACTACTCTTCTACACCTTTCCTTTCATTCTTGCTAAAACCCTTTTATCACACATCACACCTGACACTTTTCTCCACCCATTCCAACCTGCTTGTACACGCTTCTTCATCTCTTTTCCACTCTCTCTGTTGCTTTGGACCACAAACCCTAGGTACTTGAAGTCCCCTACCTTCTTTATTTCTACTCCCTGCAACTTCACTGTTCCATTTGTGCCCCTCTAATTTACACACATGTATTCTGTCTTGCTGTGACTAATCTTTATTCCGCTCTTCTCCAGCACATATCTCCACCTCTCTAGCCTTTCCTCTACCTGTGCCCTGCTCTCACTGCAGATCACAATGTCATCTGCAAACATCATAGTCCATGGAGACCCCTGTCTAACATCATCTGGCAGCCTGTCCATCACCAAAGCAAACAAGAAAGGGCTTAGAGCCGATCCTTGATGCAATCCCACCTCCACCTTGAACTCCTCTGTCACTCTTACAGCACATCTCACTGCTGTCTCACAGCTCTCACACATGTTCTGCACCACTCTAACATACTTCTCTGCCACTCCAGACCTCCTCATGCAATACCACAGCTCCTCTCTTGGCACCCTGTCATAGGCTTTCTCTAAATCTACAAAGACACAATGCAGCTCCCTTTGACCTTCTCTGTACTTCTCCATCAGCATCCTTAAAGCAAACATAGCATCTGTAGTACTCTTTCTTGGCATGAAACCATACTGCTGCTCACAGATGCTCACCTCTGACCTAAGCCTAGCTTCCACCACTCTTTCCCAAAGCTTCATTGTATGACTCATTAGCTGTTTGGCCTTTGCCACCTCTACCTTCCTCTGTAGTTGCCACAATCCTGTACATCTCCCTTGTTCTTAAAAATCGGCACCAGAACACTTTTCCTCCATTGCTCAGGCATCTTCTCACTCGTCAAGATCTTGTTGAACAACCTAGTCAAAAACTCTATTGCCACCTCTCCTAGACACTTCCATACCTCCACAGGTATGTCATCAGGGCCAACTGCCTTTCCCCTCTTCATCCTCTTCAAAGCCTTCCTCACTTCATCCTTACTAATCTCAGCTACTTCCTGATCCACAACAGTCACCTCTTCTACTCTACATTCTCTCTCATTTTCCTCATTCATCAGCTCTTCAAAGTACTTTTTCCATCTTCCCATCACACAATTGGCACCTGTCAGTACATTTCCATCCCTATCCTTAATCACCCTAACCTGCTGCACATCCTTTCCATCTCTATCTCTCTGCCTCACCAACCTGTACAAATCATTCTCTCCCTCCTTACTGTCCAACCTAGCATACAGGTCATCATATGCCCTTTGTTTGGCCTTTGCCACCTCTACCTTCACCATATGCTGCATCTCCCTGTTCTCCTGTCTACTCTCGTCAGTCCTCTCAGTGTCCCACTTCTTCTTCGCTAACTTCTTTCTCTGTATATGCTCCTGGACTTTTTTGTTCCACCACCAAGTCTCCTTATCTGCTTTACTCCTTCCAGATGACACACCAAGTACCCTCCTACCCATCTCCCTAATCACATTAGCTGTTTCTATCCAATCATCTGGGAGCACCTCCTGGCCACAAAGAGCCTGTCTCAACTCCTCCCTGAAAACCTCGCAACACTCTTCTTTTTTCAGTTTCCACCACCTGATCCTCTGCTCCACCTTTGTTCTTTTCATCTTCCTCACCATCAGTTTCATCCTGCAGACCACCATCCTATACTGTCTTGCTACACTCTCACCTACCACTACCTTGCAGTCACTAATCTCCTTCAAATTATGTCTACCTAAGATGTAGTCCACCTGTGTACTCCTCCCTCCACTCTTATAAGTCACCCTATGTTCCTGCCTCTTCTGGAAGAAAGTATTCACAACAACCATTTCCATCCTTTTCGCAAAGTCTACCACCATCTGTCCCTCTTCGTTCCTATCCTGGATACCAAACCTGCCCATTACTTCCTCATCACCTCTGTTCCCTTCACCAACATGTCTGTTAAAGTCTGCACCAATTACTACTGTCTCAACTCTGGGGATACGCTGCATCAAATCATCTAGCTCACTCCAAAAATTCTGCTTCTCTTCTAGCTCACATCCTACCTGTGGGGCATAACCACTAACAACATTGATCATTACTCCTTCAACTTCAAGCTTCAGACTCATCAGCCTTTTCACTCTGTTCACTTCCAGAACGTTCCTAACAAACTTCTCCTTCAGGATAACTCCTACTCCATTTCTCTTTCCATCTCCCCCATGGTAGAACAACTTAAACCCTTCTCCTAAGCTTCTAGCCTTGCTACCTTTCCACCTGGTCTCCTGAACACACAGTATATCCACCTTCCTTCTCCGCATCATGTCCAGAACATCGGTCCGAACTTGGGACCGGTACAAGGAATCACTGGCTTGTGACCTCTTATGGTTGCATTAAAGTGATGTTATGAAGCCTAAATCTCAGAAAAACATCCAAACAAAACCAAACTTCCTAGACTTCATGTACACTTCAAGCCTTAGACACCAGCCAAAAATGGTGCACTCTGATCAATAGAGGGCACTATAACTGAAACATGTTAGTATCTCAAGAACCGCTCAATGTAAAAATCTGAAATTTTGACTTCATCTATCTCCACTGCTGATTTAGTTCCTAAAATATGGCTATGATTGCTCAAAGGGGCCGTGACCTATTATAATGACTATACGTTGCCATATGTTTCATGTAGTACAGCCTCCACTGTAGAAATTTGGTAGAAACCCTTTGGACTACTGATGTGGGATGGTCCTCTGACCACACACATCAGAAATGACATGTCCACTTAGAGGGGTGCTACAATACATTAATTATGCTTTAGGGGCAGTTGGTGGCGTAATGGTAGGGTGTTTGCCCCATGATCAGAAGGTCGCAGGTTAGAATCCAGGGCCAGTAAAGTTACCACTGAGGTACTCATGAGCAAGGTACCGTCCCCAACCACTGCTCCCCGGGTGCTGCCCTTGTTAGCTGCCCACTGCTCCTTCACGGATTGGTCAAATGCAGAGGTCACATTTCGTTGTGGTGCACTGTGTGTTGTGCTGTGGTGTGTTCACAATGACAAAATAATCACTCACTTTCACTTTCATATCTCTGGAACCATAAGGAATGACAGCGCCCGGCTGATGCTTGGACTCTTGTGATAACTGCTAGCAGTTCCAGTTTTTTTACTATTGTGGAACGACTTTTAAGTACTTCCATTATATTTAATGCTGTGACTTATGAATGTGTCACCCGTATTTCCTTTTTTCTTCACTTGCAGCTGGTTTTTGAAGCACTTCACAATCAGAAGCCCAGGGGTTATGTGGTAGGCTGGATAATTGCCATAAGTCTACTAGTGGGAATCCTCATCTTCCTTCTTCTGGCTGTACTGCTTTGGAAGGTAATATATTAATATACTTCTTGTTCATAATCATAATCACGCATACTCATGATCACACAATTGTCACTTTTGGGTTTGCAACCTTGGGAACAGAGGACAGATATGTAAGTAAATTGGTATTTTTGGTTGAATTAGCTAAAATATGATTTCCCCACCAACTATTAATTGGTATTGTGCTCAATTAATACTAAATTTATCTTGACGTAAATGCACAGATTATGAGATTTCTGGTCACTGGGTGAAAAAATATTTGTCCAGAAAATATAAAGTAAAAGTGAGTGATTATTTGTTATTGTGAACACATAATTATTCCAACTTTTATTCCTACTGTTACACACAACACTATGATTACTACGTTTTGGACAGACATACAAGATTAAAATCCTGGCAGAATGTAGCTATGAATTACGATTAAACTTTCATTTAAACCTGACATAATATGAATGCGTAAATCCCCCCTTTTCTACAGTGCGGTGAGCTAATGGACCTAAGTCTTTGTAGCTAATAGCTACTTAGCTATTATCTATGCCCAGCCAGAATTGTCAAAAGAGAGGAATCTGTTACTTGGAATGAGTGCAGTACTCGGTCGGGAGTCTGGACAGACATTGTGTTGGATGGAAGGTGGAGGTGCTGTGCTTTGGGGAGGGTGATCAGTTAGGAGGTGGCATTCTTCTGGGCCAGCGTGCCATCTCTCTTGTGGGCGCATCTTCCCCAAAGAGAAGTTAAGCAACCAATAGTTGCATATTAATTATTATTCAAAAGTTTATATAAAACTTTATAACTTTGTAATTATCTCTAATAGAGTTCCACAATGAACACAGTAAGATACTCTAGATTTTCCTGCTAAGATTGAATGTTCAGTAACTCTTCTGCACGGGTCCTTATTACATAATGGTTCCAAAGTTCAACTACATTAGAGTTTTACTTATGCACAACATGTACAATATGATGCTACAAACATGATCATGGTTTCGGTTTTACAGAATGGAATGCCCATTGGTAATAACTTCAAGCAATGGGTCATGCCTTATCTTTTTTAACTTTAGAAGGTTGGTTAACTGGGTTATCCCAATCTTCCATTGTGTGATTGAACTGTCAATATAAAATTGATTGTGATTGTCAAAAACTCAGATTAACTCAAAAAAGAAATGTTCAGGTATACAGGTCTACATATAGAATAGCACGGAATTAATATATAGCGAGATTTAAGAATGAGCAATTAAGCTAGAAAAAAAGAGTCTATAAGACATTCATTAAACCCCAACCATCTCTCTGAGAGATGTGAAGTTCTGACCCCGACTCCTGTGATGAGGCGAGGTCAATGTCGTGCCCCAACTTAACTGGATTAAGAGAATAGATGTTTGCCTTATCTAAAATGCTTTTGGATTCATTAGTTTGCTAGATGGTAATTTTTCAACAAAGGCCAATTTGTCTTACCCTAGCAGTCGTTTTCAAACTTTTTCTGTCATTCCGCACTTCAAATGAGGGGGAACTTTTGAACCCCGCCTTTCCCATATTGACTGGACAAAATGGTAATGAAATGTACTACTTTTTAGCCCAGGACCTGACCTGGGCTGAACATATCAATGCTCAAGTCAAGAGGGCAAAGCAGCGTCTGTACCGCCTTAGAAAACTGAGGAGGTTTAGGGTTTCCTCTTCCATTCTGAAAGCTTTTTATTCTGGCGCTGTGGAGAGCATGTTCACACAGAACATCTTGTCCTGGTACGGGAACCGCTGTGTTCAGGAACAGAAAGCACTCCAGAGAGTGATCCGAGGAACACAGCGCTGCTGCACGTCGGCTCTCTCTTCCCTGCAGGATATTTATGCCAAGAGGTGTAGGAGCAGGGCAATTAGGATTGTAAAAGACTCATCTCATCTCAGCAATGGACTGTTTTATTTTCTGCAATCACGCAGAAGGTTCCACACCATCATGCCAAAACAGAGAGACTCAGGAGGAGTTTCTATCCTCAGGCCATCTGTTTTCTGAACCAGGACATGCCTTTTCTCTAAAGCCTTATTTGCCATTCCATACTGTCTCTCAATCATATTGTTTATGATCATTTATACTGTCTGCCGTATTTCACTGTCCTAATATAACATGTTCCTACTCTGTTTGCTACATGCTACATTGTTCACTGCTGTGCAGTTGCACTTGACACTTTAAACAGTCTTTTCACCTGTTATCTGTCTCTGCATGTCTCTCAGTGGTTTGTGTGTGCAAATGTGCGAAGACCCACCCAACTCTGCCTCTGGTTGGCTCACCATAAAATGTTACTTTTCCTTAGCCAATCATCATCACTTATTCAGTTGTACTGCCCCTCCCCTCACCCAACCAAAGACAAGAAAATAAACTTTGCAGCTCCCATCACTGAGAGAGCCTGGTCTGATGAAAACAGCTTTAATGAGCTTAATTACACATCGCATTTTGTTCTTGGTAAGGGTAACTGTGTTGTAAAAAGTAACAAGTTAGATTAACCATTACTGAAAAAATAACACTGTTACTAATACTGTTATTCCCATCTGTGTCTGAGGAAGAACATGGTCCACACCCTGGGAATAAACTGGGGACTGCGATCAGACAGAATGTTCTTTGGGATGCCATAATGCCAGAACACTAACTGGAACAGTTCCTTGGCAACCTGGAGAGCAGAAGGAAGAGACAGGCAGGAACCTACACCCCTTTGAGAAACAGCCCATAAACACCATGATGGTACCCTTTTGAAACTTGGCAGCTCCATGATAAAGTCCACAGGAATGTGGGAACATGGCCTGTTTGGAATTGGTGGTGGCATTAATTTTCCAGCAGGCAATTCTCTTGGCATTTTAGTTATGGCACAAATAGTGCAGGAGCAACAGGAGGCCTTCCTTGGCCTTAGCAGGCCAACAGTACTTACACTGTATTGCCGATAGGGTGAGCCCAGGATGCCCTGTGGTGGGGGTACAATGTACCCACTCGATTACTTTGCGTGTACTGCCTTAGGAACATACACTCTGTCAAGTTCAATCTCTGTATCTAGATTCCAAACAATAGGCGCCACAACTACATGGGCCGGCATCATCGTTTTGATCCTTCTTTAGGTGCATCAAAGCAGCGTGAAAGTGTGTCAGCTTTCTGTTTTTTAGAACCTGGACAGTATGTGATCTTAAATTTGAAATGTGTGAAATAGAGCACCCACCATGCCTGGCACGAGTTGAAGCATTTTGCTTGCTGAATATACTGTAGGTTATAATTATTGGTCAGGACCGTGAAGGGATTTTTGGACCCCTTTAGCCCTTATCACCACTCGCTCCTTGACCACAAGTAGCTAGGTTATCAATATTGTAGCTACGCTCCGTCGAGCTCAACTTTCTTGAAAAGTTGGTGAATTCCAAAACCGCTGCAACTCCTTTACTGTACGCAGATCAATATGATAGCCCATGAAGACTATTTCATGCTGATGTGCACTTCTCTGCCTTCACATACAATTGGTGTTCGAGCATGTGACAGAGGACTTGCCAGACGTGATTCACATGCGCTGTAATTTTTTGTATTTTTTTTACCTGTCTAAATATTTCATTTATAAATTTCTGCAACACTGACAGCATGTTAACAAGGCCATATGACATCACATTATACTGGTGGTGCTAAAGGCTGTTTTTCACTCAATGTCTGCTTAACTGCCTTCTTCAACATGACTGCATTGAGCTCTAAGTAGTTGATGCAGGGCCGGAGACTGCCATCCTTCTTCTCAATAAAGAAGGATGGTCCACCGGGTGGTGGACCCAGGCAAAATGGAATGGCTAATAAAGCCAGACCAGAGTGACGTGGCCATATATTGCCCCAGTTTTCACCTAAGACAGTGGACAGACTGAGGTGGTGGTGTAGCTCCCGACAAGAGATCAATAGTACATTCCCACAGCCAGTAAGGAGGAAGGCATATGGCCTTCTTTGGGCTGAACACTTAGGCTAAAGCAACATATTTGTGAGGGACTTATGTGTGAAGTGTGAAGGGACTCTCGATTGACGTGGTGTGCAGGGGTAATTTAGCCAAATTACAGGCGTGAGTGCATGTGACTAGAGAAACCAGGGCACCACTAAGCCCAAGCACCATGGGGGAGATGCATGTTTCAGTTTCCCTCTGAGATGCTGATCAAGACAAATAGCAAGTTGGATCAGTCCATCTAATCTGAGACCCTTTCCACGCACTCTCTGTTAAGTCCTTACCAGTAAACTGGAATAAGAGCAGCTTCATTCCACCTGCTTTCTGCTGTGAGGATCTGAAACATGACAGAATAATTTGCTGCAGATTGGCTCCCTTGTTGCAACTGGAGCAGGCGGTGGCTGCTGGGCTGGTCCTGATCTAGATGGTTAAACACAGCCTGGAATTAATGAACTGGTCTGATAATCAGCAGTTAACTGCCCCCACCCCTCCAGACTGCTGCAACCCAGACCTGAACCTGTGCGGTTAGCCTCTGAATAAGTATGGATTTTTTTTGTACTGCCATCGCAGCGAGATCTCCAGTGTAATGCTCTGGTAGCGAGGCATGGTGGAAAGCAGATCTGTGGATAGGGCACTGGGCTGCAAGCTGGAGCTGCAGCCAGAGCTGGTGGCAAGCGCAGCACTGCTGATTATCATTGATTATCTTGGTCAGGTGATCCAAGCACCTCTGTTTGTTCATACAGCACAGCCTGCAAGGTGTCTTTAATGCTTTTAAACAAAACTTAAACACACACACACACAACACAGGCATGGGCTTGCATTCCTCTTGTTCTCTTGGGCCATCCTAACACACGAAAGCGGAACCAAACTCCCAGCAAGTTGACAGAATTTCCTTGTCAGAAACATAGTCCCCCAGACTTCTGCCAAGCGGCCTTAACAGTGCTGCCATTTCTGTAGAAATTCCAATAGAAATATTAATAAAATATATAATAATAATATTGGGACGTGTCATTGTAACATGGTATTTGAAATGAGGATGAAACTACTGTTATTTGTTATTTGCACTTTGGTGTGCAAGGAGCGGGAAGCAAGGACACACTTGCAAGCAGAAACAGAAAAGTCTTGATGAAATGAAAATTATGGAACTCGGGTGGGGCAATAACACAGGGGAAAGAACAGAATCCAAAAAAGGCAGCAGGGATGGGTCAAAAATACACAGTAACAAATAAAAGGAGGCTTGTGCTCCCAGCATAAAAATACTCTTAACTGAGGGATTCTCTGTGGCAAAGCAGAAAGAACTCTAGGTCCCACAGGGCAAAAAACAGATTATCCAGATACTGAGGGAAATGAGCAGTCCAGCCTGACAGGGACCTACTGAGGAGTCCCTTACACACACTTCTGGGATGAGGGTGGACAGACAGGAAACAAGGGGGAAAAACTAAACATACATAAGGGAACTGAGACGAGGAACATGATTAATTAAACAAGAGAAAATCCATGGGGACGCAAACTAGAAAACAAGCAGAATTAACCAATGAAGGGGTAACCAATAGAAACTAGGGGCAGGACTGTGTAAGGTTTGCCTGATGTCTTACTATAGTTTATCAAAGTCAAAATTTATCAATCTCATAAAATAAATTTTTAATCAAATTGAAAGCATTACACTCTTCAGTTCTTACTAAAGATAGTAATATTAACGATTTGGGTTCTGAAGGTGGTTTTACCAATTTTGCGAATTCTTTAATATAGGTTCCAGCAATTTAATCCTATTAATGAAATCACAACAACTGGGTGAAAAAAATGAAACATTTATTAACACTAATTCTAAAACAACTAGAAAGCAATCAACAACAAACAGTATATTTACATAGAAAGAGGGGGTAGTAGTGTGTGTGTGTGTGTGTGTGTATCTACGTGCACGAGATTCTTTGATCTGCGGAACAAAGGAGTGTAAGCGTGCGCAGTTTGAATGGGGGGAGGTTGCTCCTTATCTCTCAAGACAAAGGACAATGGGGTCAATACCATGTCTTTGGTGAAACCAGCTCGTATTTGACGAGATCAGCTGAGCTTTGTCCTAGAGACAAAGGCGAAATGCTGGTGTGAAATTTAGCCTTAAGCAAAATGTTTGGAATGTATGCGACGTCGAGTTGAATTGAGTTCAGGTGTTTCTCGGGGTTCCAAGATGATTAGTAAAAGAGAGAATTAGGAAAGAGAGATGAGATGTGCACAAAATGAACAGCCTATCGTTAAGCACATGAACCATATTCTTCTAAGACATGGTTTAAATAATACTAAACAATGAAACTTTGCCCAGACGTTGCATTAAGAGTGAATTTATGCTAAATTACTAAACTCATAGGTTCAGTTCGGTCTCACGTGTTCGTGGGTACTGCTTTTGTGTCCTCACAGTCCTGTAGCTTTGTTACGCTCGTCCTCTATCATCATCCTCATAATTCTGGGAAGTTTGGAGGGAATTTGTCATCCATTCGTGACAGGCGATCGCTCGAGGAATTCGTCTTCTTGAAGCGAGATTCTTGCCATTACTGCATGGAGTCAGAGGGAATTGTTCCAGGGAATTTGGCGTCCTGGCTGTAGCATAGCATGCTATGACACAGTTACAGGTATTTGATGTCTTTAAGCATTGCTTAAGCATTGTTAGGAGGGTGGAATGGATGCACCTGACGCATGTCGAGGTGATACCCTTATGATTATTAGGACAGATTTTGGTGTCCTAAGAATTGTGTGGGTTCCTGAGTCAGTGTTTTGGCATAACATGTCTAGTCTGTGGTAAACTAGTACAAACTGATCCTTATAGCTAAGTATGAACTTGAGCTAAGAAAGAAAAGAAAAATTTAAATTAAAATAGAAATGAGAAGTCAAAATGGTTTTAGGATTAGGCTACTCCAAAATCCAAAAATCACATTTTAAACAAACTTGCCAAGAGGGGCAATAATTGAGCCAAACTTGCTTGTTAAGTTTGTGCAATAGAGGTAGCATGTGTCTGCTATCCAAACCATATACATTCTATACGCACATGAAATATATTTTGAGGCTGAAATTGCAAAGATTATAGATTGCTATACAGTGCTGGAAACCTATTAACAATTTGCCTTACGGCCCTCTATCTGGCTATTGCTGTGCTGGTAACAAAGAAGATAAATGATAGGAGTTATGAAACAAAAGGGGTGACAATGGTAATGAAGTTTGGAAGGTAATACAGGACTTGGAAAGACAC
The DNA here is from genome assembly GCA_032718565.1 of Distichodus sexfasciatus. NCBI lineage: Eukaryota > Metazoa > Chordata > Actinopteri > Characiformes > Distichodontidae > Distichodus > Distichodus sexfasciatus. The sequence goes on along the minus strand of JAVGVS010000223.1, from coordinate 183,678 downwards.
CCCCTTTTGGAAAGAATCTATTGCATGATGAAAGTATGAGAATGGGTCGGAGGATAACGCTAGGAACATCTTCCTTTAGAAGGATGAAATATAAAAGTTAGTTACATGTTCACAGGCTAATATATATAACATAACTGATTGTGCGAATAGATTTGTTAGTGAATCTCCAGCCATAGCATAGGAGGTAAAACTAACTGACCCTCAGTACTGTTTGGCTGAGCTGGGGGACAGGTGACAATTCCCTTTGAGATTTGTCACAGTGTCCCTGAGAGCTTCGTTTTGACCTGTGGCACTGTTTAAGCCTATCCTTCCTATCTGCCTGGAAGTGTTGGTCATCTACCTTTCTGTGGTTATGGCCACCCCCTTTTGGCTGGTTCAGCATTTTCTCTTTCCACTTCCTGGACATGTCTCTATGACGTGAGGAGTGGTGAGGGGTGTGTAGATGGGAGGACTCTGAAAGCGGAATGTTCAAGTCCTGAGGCTGTAGAACAGCTTCAGAAGGACCTTGGAGTTCTGAGATGTCCAGGTCTTTTCCAGCCTCATAGGCTGTACGACAGTTTCCCAAACAAGCTGTGTGGTTCTTTTAATTTCTCGCATTGACGAGCCGAGAGAGTGACCTGTGTCCTCACACAAGGATGGAGGTTGTAAAGGAAGAGGGATTTAAAGGCTCGGTCTTCTGTGAGACCCGGTGCATTTTGTCCCTGGAAAAACACTTGTTTTAAGTGGTTAAAACAAGTGGTCTTCACGCCTGTGCTTGATTTTAAGGGCTGAGATGGTCACTAAGGTTTCATCAGCAACGATGGTGCTTCAACTAGGGCTTTGCATAGCTGAGTGTAGTTACTCCTGATGGAAAGAGGTTGTGACTTTATGAAGGTATGAACTTGCCTAGAGGTTGTTTTCCAAATCAACCTGGTTTGTTCTCGCTGTGTGGCTTGAGGCAGGTCAGCGAGGCTCCACTCCATCTCCCTGAGGTAGTCTTCAATGTTATAATTTGTGATTGAGGGGTCAAACTGCTCTATGTCTTTGGCTAAAGAATCAAGTTTTGTAAAGTGAGGAATGGGCTCTGGGAGCTGTCTGGTGATGGAGTGGATGGCAGGGTGTTCACTGCCTGTGTTACTAGACTTAAAGTCAGTAACTGAATACTTACTTTCCTGTTCTCTGGTAATAGAGGGTACTGCTGAGTCTTTACTCATCTCAGGTTGCAGAACGTCTGCATTTCTACCTGAGGAAACGGCTTGAGCAAAAACATCACTCTTCTGACGTGTGTGCAGATATGTGGAATATTGCTCTACATTCATGCCAAGACTGCTAGCTGCTCTATCTACAGGGGTGTTCCAGTACTGGACACTGTGTGCGCGATACGGAGAGCACAAAGGTGAGAACAGGTTAGTTTTAGACTTCTCCTCTTGATGAGGTACTGGAGAACTAGGAATGGTGGAATAAACGGAGTCTTCTTCAGACTCAACACAAAATGATGCAGGATTTACCCTTAAAGATATGTGAGCAGAGACTTCTGCTATAGTATCAGAGATGGGGCTGTCACAAGCATCGTAAGGATGCTTAAGGGACGAGTTGGTGACACCTGACCTGAGTTTATGCATGGACGCTGGAACTTGGTCCTTAGAGGACTGTGTGGCAGGGGTACCGCTTTCCTTCATGGCTATGTTGGAAAGGAGTGGTCTTGTTCTAGTTCTGGGTGCCTCAGAAAATATGCTGCTCTATCACAGGCAAGTTGGCTCTCCTTTTGGAGGCGAGTAGTTTCACTCAAACCCAAATGGCCTTCACTCTCTGTAAGCACATCATTTAGTGTACAAGTGGACAGTTCGAGGTGGTACCGGAGACTTTTAACCTCGGAACTGAGATTAGCATTAATTTGTTGGAGAAGTTTATTCTCCTTACGCAGAGCTTCTACTTCTAAGCTGGCTTGCTAATGGCAAAGCAAAAACATTCTCCTTACTGTTTCTTCAACAGTTGGAGTCTATTCAAGGTTTTCCAAAAACTCATCTGAGTTACAGATGTTTGTAGGGTGTGATTGTTCACCCCCTTTCATGCTGGTGTTCAGCATTTTAAGAGTATGATCAATCACAGCACTGTAACTGGAAATGTTACTGCTTGCCATGGCTAGCCTGAAGGAAGTAAGCTAAAAATTTGCCTACTGGCTGTCCAAAAAATAAAATTGCTAGGTGGGTCTCACCTGCTAACAGCTACTGAATAGCTAACAAGCTTAGGTACAAAATGCGGCAGAGTCAAGGACGGCTACCCTATGTAAGCCTGACTTTAAAGGAACACTGTAGTCTCTGGGACCATACACTATTAACAAGCATGTATTATAAGTAGGGCCAAGTCTTAGGTAGCTCTTTGGTGAGCTCTGCTGGCAAGTGACGCTTACAACAGGATTTAAGTTTGCTCTGTGGCAATACAAATGCGGCCCTCTGCTGGCTAAAACTGTGGTTGTTCGAAAACTTACTTTTGATGAAAATGGTGATTTCATAATAGGATCAATAATGCCGAAATTGACTATAATCCTCACACGGGGCGCCAATTATGTAAGGTTTGCCCAGTGTCTTACTATAGTTTATCAAAGTTATATAAAATTTATCAGTCTCATAAACTAAATTTTTAATCAAATCGAAAGCATTACACTTTAGTTCTCACTAAAGATAGTAATAATAACGATTTGGGTTCTGAAGGTGGTTTTACTAATTATATGAATTCTTTTAATATAGAATCCTGGCAGTTTAATTATATTAATGAAATCACAACAACTGGGTGAAATAAATGAAACATTTATTAACACTAAGTCTAAAACAACTAGAAGCCAATCAACAACAAACAGTATATTTACATAGAAAGAGAAGGGTGGTAGAGTGTGTGTGTGTGTATGTGTGTGTGTGTGCGGGATCCTTAGATCTGCGGAACAAAGGAGTGTAAGTGCGCGCAGTTTAAATGGGGGAGGTTACTCCTTGTCTCTCAAGACAAAGGACAATGGAGGCATGGAATTTAGCCTTAAGCTAAATGTTTGGAATGTACGCGAGTTGAGGTGTTCCTCGGGGTTCCGAGATGGTTAGTTTTTTTTTTTTTTTTTTTTTTTT